>CM053622.1:387440214-387473135 GCA_028646595.1 Phalanger gymnotis
CACACACACACACAGTCACTTTCTGAAAGAAACCCCAAAATGAAAATTCCAAGGAATATTGTAGCCAAAATCTAGAACTTTCAGGTCAAAAAAAAAACTTCAAGCAGCCAGAAAGAATTCAATAACCAAAGAACCACAGTCAGGATCACACATAATTTAACAGCCACCACTATCAAGTAGTAAAGAGCTTGGAATTTGATATTCCAGAAGGCAAAAGATTGAGTAAAACCCTACCGGGGGGTGGAGGTGGGGAACACGACTCAACCTTTAATAAAACAGAGGACATAAAAGCATTCTTGACTTAAAAAAAATCTGCATAGAAAATTTGAAGTGCAAACATAGGAGAAAAGAGAAATATAAAAAGGTAAACATAAGTGAGCAATCTTAAGGATCTAAAGAATAAATTATTTATATTCCATGTAACTTGGGGTATGTTGGAACTGACTGTTAAATTTTCCATATGAGCATTTACACCTGAGAAATGGGCAGACATTACAAGTCAGAGCTTGTTTTATTGATTGTCTAGACTTAAGTGATGAAGAAAATGTTTAATAATGTAGATTAAACTTTAAAATCTATTGTGCATTTTCAGAGAACCGGTTATTAAAGATTTAGTAGCAAACCCCTGCATGTATCCCCTCAGAATTCTTTCATCATCAGGGGTCATAAGGGGACTCTAATCAGACAGATGGCCTTGAAGTAGCTCTTTTATTTTTTCATGATTGAATCTAAAGAATGGAGTGGAGGGAAAAAGAGAAATATACTGTGGAGGGGAGAGGAAGGATAAGGAAAATTACATCACTTAATTGAGGTTTACAAATACAAACAAGAATGGGGGCGTGGCGCAGAGAAAGTAACACAAACAAACTTAACACTTACTTGAACTGATCAAAGGATGGTAAAATACATCGTCCATGCGTGGCGCGCACACACGCACACACACACACACACACACACACACACACACACACACACAAAGTTGGGTACAGAAATACATTTCATCCATCAGGGAAAGGAGAGAGGAAAAAAAGAGGGAAACTAGATTACAGAAGGGAAAAATTACTTTTAAGTGAAACAAATTCTAATTAAGGAGGATAGATTTTGAAGAGGGGCCTAAAAGAAAACATAAAAAACTATTATTGGGGAATAAAGAGGAGGCAGGAAGGAGAAGCATATTATAACAAGCATAGAGGACTAATGCTAAGCTCATGCCTTCTCTCCTACCAGCCTCTTTATAAAGAGGTGGCAGAAAATATAGAGAAGGAAAAATATGAGACAAAAGGATGGGAGGAAATATACAATTAATAATATCTCAACCTAAATGTGAATAGAATGAACTCATCCATAAAATAGAAGAGGATAGCAAAAATGGACTAGGAAGCAGACTCCAATAGTATGTTGTTTATAAAAAACACATATGAAACAGAGCAGTAAACACAGTTGAAATAAGTTGGCCAGTAGCAAAATTCATTCATGTAAGGTTAGCAATCATGATCTCAAATAAAGCAGCAGCAAAAATAGACCTAATCAAAAGAAATAAATAAGAAAGCTACATTTTGCTGAAAGGTACCATATTAACAAACTAGTAGCAAGAGTAATAAACATATATGCACCAAATGGCATAACATCTCAGTACTTAAAGGAAAAGTAAAATGAGTTACATGCAGCAATAGACAATAAACTAATAGGGGGGACCTCAATTTACCCTTCTCAAATCTAAATAAATCTTATCCCCCAGTTTTTTTTAAAGAATTGAACGACTGGAATAGAATTTTTGAAAGGTTTGATAGACCTCTGGAGATTACTGAATGGAAATAAAAAAGAGTGTTTATACACACAAAATTTCACAAAAAAAAAAAATGACCATGTATAAGAGACATACAAATTAAACAAATGACTAAAAGCAGAACTATTAAACTCATTTTTATGGATATCAGTGCAATAAAAATTATATTCAATAAAGGGCCACTAAAGAAATGAATAAAAATTAGAGACTAAACAATCCTAAAGGATGGGTGAATAAAAGAACATGTAGAAACAATAAATAATTTCATTAAAAATAATATCAATGAAAAAACATACCAAAATTTTCAGGATGTTAAACAAAGAAGTCCTTAGTAGGAAATTTAGGTCTCTAAACATTTTCATTAGTAAAAGAGATTAAAAGCACATGAATAAATTCAATATACAACAACAGAAACCCTGGGAAACCAACTAATTAAAAATACCCAATTAAACAACAAAGTAGAAATCCTGAAATCAAAGAAAATAAGAACAAAACTGAAAGCAAAAAAAACCCACTGAATTAATTAGTAAAACTAAAAGCTATTTTTAAAGAAAAATAAGTGAAATAGATTATTAGTTAACTTTAATCAAAGAAAGAAAAAATCACCAGTATCAAAAATAAAAAAGGTAAGTTTAAAACCAATGAAGAATAAAAGAAATTATTAGGATTGTCACCAAATTATATGACAGTAAAACTAAATCTGAATAAAATTGACACATATTTACAAAAATGTAAAGTTCTCACATTATCAGAAAAAATAGAGGACATAAATAACCCAATTTTAGAAAAAGAAATTGAACAAGCCCCAAATAAACCACCCCCAAATCCCTAAACCAGATATATTTACAAAGGAATTCTACCAAACTAAAGAAAAATTAATTCTGATATGTTTTAAAATAGGAGAAGAGGAGATCTTGTAGATTAATCAATTTTTAAAATGTAGTCTTGATACCTAAACCAGGAAGAGTCAAAATAGAGAAACAATACTATAACTGAATATCCTTAATGAATATTGATACACAAATTGCAAATAAACTGATACCAAGGAGATTACAGCAACATAACACAAAGATAATTCAATAAGACCGGTTGGATTTATACCTGGAATACAAGACTGGCTCACTGTTAGGAAAACTACAAATATAATTAACCATATTAAATAAGAAGAGCAAGCAAAATAATATGATTATATTACTAGATGCAGAAAAAAAAATTGACAAGCTACGAAACTCATTCTTATTTTTTAAAAAAAACCTCTAGAAAGTGTAGAAATAAATAGACTTTTCCTTAAAATGATAAATACTTGTTGTTTAGTTGTGTCTGCAGCTTTATGACCCCATTGAGGTTTTGGGATTTTTTTTTTGCAAAAATAGTGGAGTGGTTTGACATTTCCATCTCTAGCTCATTTTATAGATAAGGAAACCGAGGCAAATAGGGTTAAATGACTTGCCCAGGTCACACAGCTAGTAAATGTCTTAGGCCAGATTTGAACTCAGGAAGATGAGCCTTTCTGTCTCTGTGCCAGCACTCTATCCACCGTGTTACCTAGCTGTCCATGATAAGTAGTACCTACCTAAAATCAAGAGGCCAGAATTATCTGTAATGGGGCTAAACTAGAGACTTTTGCAGTAAAATCAGCAAGGATGTCCACTATCACCATTGCTATTCAGTATAGTGCTAGAAATAGTAGCTATAGCTATAAGGCAAGGAAAAAAAATGAAGGAATTAGCACAGGCAAAGAAGAAACAATTACTGCTTTTTGCAGATGATTTGATGTGTTAACTTGGAGAACCCTATTGAGTCAACTAAAAAAACTAGTTGAAACAATTAACAGCTTCAGCAAACAAACCCATATAAATCATCAGCAATTCTGCATATTTCCAACAAAATCTTTTTTAATATACAGCATTTTTAAAAACAAAAAAAGAAGAAAATATAAGCACAACTGATTGATACATTGAAAGAAATCTAAAAACATGCACTGTGCAGCACCCTACAAAGGAGAGGGTTGCGGGTGTTATCTCTTCATTCAACTCTTTCTTGACCTTTATAATTTTGAGTAGACTTCTTTCTTTATAAACCCAAAGAGCCCCTCTACTGGGGCAAGAACTCACTATTTGACAAAAACTGTTGAGAAAACTGGAAAGTAGTCTGGCAGAAACAAGGTATAGAACAACATCTGTAATCAGACATATCCCAAGATAAATTCCAAAGGGGTGCATTACTTAGACAGAAGGGGTGAAATCATAAATGGGTTGTAGGAGTAGGGAAAAAATTACCTGTCAGACATATGAACAGAAGAAAGAGTTCATTACCAAACAATATTACAAAGATAAACAACTTTAAAAGACTTAGAAACATTTTAGTGACAAGTGTTTTGTTTTTCTTGCTTTCTTAGAGGGGGTGAGAAATATTTTTGAAAAAAAATTTTTTAAAGACTTAAGAACTCTGATCAGTGAAATGACCAACCAGAACTGTAGAAAACCAGTGATGGGTCATGCTTCCCACCTTTCAATAGAGAGGTGTTGCACTAGAGATACAGAATGAGATATACCTTTTCAAACATGCCCAATGTATGGAGTTGTTTAGCTTG
Organism: Phalanger gymnotis; assembly: GCA_028646595.1. Lineage (NCBI taxonomy): Eukaryota > Metazoa > Chordata > Mammalia > Diprotodontia > Phalangeridae > Phalanger > Phalanger gymnotis. Next base: position 387,444,594 of record CM053622.1, read on the forward strand.
CCTGTTTGTTACAAGGGTTGACTTCTATTTATTTGGAAGGACAACAGAAAGAGGGTAGTAACAGTGATGCCAAGCAAAGAAGCAGTGAAAGAAAAGAGCATAAATAAACCATTCTTAAAATCCACAGAAGACAGCAGAAGTTCAGTGGAAGACAAAGAGAATTTCAATAACTATTTTGAATTTGTTTTAGACTCAAAAAAGACAAATGGAAATGTTCTTAATAAAATTTTATGATACCACGCCATTCTCTTTTTCTGTTAAGATTGTTTTTCAAAAATATTTGTATTTGTGATTTAAAATGTCCTCTTTCAACTGTTAGAGCCTGAGAGAGACCATCCTACCAGATTGTTCCTGATTCTGGCTCCTGGAATCATACAGATGGTCTGTAACGAATAAGGTTTTAATAGTTTCTCCAGTGCTAATAAGAAGAAAACACTCATTTTGTAGAAAAGAAAAAGATGGATTGTAAACCACTTTTAAAGGAGATGCTCAGCCTGAAGATCCCCTTTCATCAACTCCTTCCTTTCTTTATGGTCTCTACTAAGGCAGTATCTAAGGTCTTTGGGCACATATTTGACATCACTTCCATAGTACTAGGAAACATGGATACTTTCACTATTCAGAGGAGGAAAGAAAAAGACAGTGAAAGTATCACCAGATTCTACATCTTTTAACTTCTCCTTCTTGCTCCCAGACCCTGAGGCAAAATCAGCAACCTTTAAATATACATTCTATCTAATGCTAGATAATAAAAGGGGAACAGTGAGAAGTAATACTACTTGACTATGGGAAATGCCATTAAAAGTTATAATGATTATATAATACATGCAGCAGCCTAAAATTATTTGCCATGTCAAAGACTTTGCAGGATCATGGGAAATCCATATTGCTCTTCTGTTCTTTTTTTAGTGCCTTATTTTAAAAAGTAAAACCCTTACTTAGATGATTCATATCATTTGCATGCAAATTTTTGATGTTACTAAAATTTGTGTTTTTCCTTCCTAAATGTGGGCCCATCCTGGAGCCTCTGGTCACCTAAACAAAGAACAGTGGGATCTCATTTGAATATGTGTTGTCTGAAATGGCTCTTGACATTGGCACCAGGTAAATACTTAGTTCTAGGGATGTCTAGTATCCTTGCCCAGGACACCAGGAAAGTTCAGGCTTTGTCACAATATTAAAAGTACAATCCAGAGGCATATTACCCGAGAGAAAACATATTGCCTTGCACCCACAGGAATCAAACTCTAGGACTCTCTTGGCAGTGGCATCACAAAGAGATCAATCAGTCAGTAAACATTTATTAAGCACCAACTCTGTGCCAGGCAATGAACTGCAGATATAAACATAGAAAGGCAAAAGACAGTCCCTACCTTTAAGAAGCTCACAGTCTAATGAGGGAGACAAAATGCAAACTATGTACAAACAAGATGGATTTGGAATTGTTTTTCATCCTTCATACTGGAAGAGGACCACTGACATCCTGATGTTGGAGTCAAGGTACAGTGCATTCACCTGCGGCTGATCGGTTTAATACAAACTTGGAAAGCTCTATCACAGATTAGGGACAGATAGTTTGTTTGACCATTTGGGATGAAGATGTTTCTAGATTTGCACGTCTCACATTTCCTTTGTACTACTGCAATTCTGCTTTGCTCATTGAACACAGTGCCTTCTTTGATGCTGTCATACTATGCTGAGTGGTTCTGTCCCAATGTCTCCACATCTCATAATTGATACTAAAGTTCTTCGGAGAGACCTTGAGAGTATCCTTGTACCACTTCTTCTGACCTCCTTGTGAGCCCTTGCCTTCTGCAAGGTCTCCAAAAATAGACTTTTAAGTAAACTTTTGTTTGGCATTTAGCCCATCGGAGTTGTGCTCCAGGCAGTAGAGTTTGAATGATTGGCAGTTCAGTTCAAGAGAGAACCTTAGAGTCTAGTACCTTATCTTGCCAGGTAATCTTTAGGTAGATACAGGATAAAGAGGACATGATCAACAGAGGGAAAGCACTAGAAGTAAGAGGGCTTGAAAAAGGCTTCCTGTTGAATTTTAGCTGGGACTTGAAGGAAGCCAAGAGGCAGAAATGAGGATGAAGAACATTCCATGCAAGGGTACAGCCAGTGAAAATGGCTAGAGTCAGTAGATGGAGTGTTTCATATGAAGAAACTCAAGGAGGCCAGTACATATGGGAGTATGAAGTATAAAAGGTATAAAAAGACTGGAAAGGTAGGGGAAGTGTGTCACATTTTGAATGCCAAAATAGAATTTTACATTTGATCCTAGAGGGGATAGGGAGCCACTGGAATTTATTGAGTAGAGAAGTAAGAAGATTGAACTGTGCTTTAGAAAAATCACTTTAGCAGCTGAGTGAAGCATAGACTGGAGTAGGGAAAGACTTGTGGCAAGCAGAACAACCAGTGAGCTATTGAAGTATTCCAGGCACAGGGAGATAGGGGCCTTTACCAGAGTGGTAGCAATAATACAGGAGAGAAATGGGTATGTTTGACAGATGTTGCAAAGGTAAAATCAACAGACCTTAGCAACGGATGAGTGAGAAGGAGTAAGGAGTTAAAGGTAACAACTGGGATTTGAGCCTTGGGAAACTGAGAATAATGGTACCCTCAATAACAATAGGAATAGGTAGGAAGAAGAGAAGTTTGGTAGAAAAGATAAGTTTGGATCTGTTGAGTTTAAAATGTCTACAGGTCATCTAGTTTGGTATGTCTAATAGGTCAGCGAAGATTTGAGACTGGAGGTCAGCAAAGAGGTGGTTAGGTCTGAATAAAATTGGAAAATTATCAGCACAGAGGTGATAATTGAATTCTTGGCAACTAAGATCATCAAGTGAAATAGTATAGAGAAAGAAAAGAGGGCTCAGGACAGAGTCTTGTGGGACACCCATGATTAGCAAGTGTAATCTAGATGAAGATCCAACAAAGAAGACTTTAAAAGGAGCTGTCAGATAGGTAGGTGGAGACCCAGGAAACAATAATGTCACAAAACAAACTACAGAAAGGAGAAAATTATGAAGAAAAGGGTGATCAACAGCATCGGTCAAGATGGATGAGGACTGAGAAAGAAAGGACCACTGGGTTTGTCGATTAAGAGACCATTAGTAACTTTTGAGAGAATTTGATTGAAGGATGTCGGCAGAATCCAGACTGTAAGAGAGTGAGAGTAGAGGAATTAGAATCACTTATTATAGACAGCCTTCTCAAGGAATTTAGCCACAAAATGCAGGTGAGATATGTGACATTAATTAATAGGAGTGGATGGATCAAGTGAGAGTTTTTGGAGGATGGGGGAGACATAGGCATGTAGGGAAACAGCCAGGAGACTAGACGATATTGAAGATAAAAAAGTGGGGATGATGAGGAGCCAATCTGCTGAAGAAGACAGGATAGAATGGGATCGCTTGTTCATGTAAAGGAGGTTAGACCTTGGCAAGAAATGTCACCTTATCGTGTGAGAAAGGTGAAAGTGAAGAAGTGGCAGAAGACATCCAGTTGAGATAAGAAGAGGGGAGGAGAAGGAGCTCTCAGCATACAGCCTCAATATGAGGCAAGATTCTTAGCATTGAGGGAAGAGGGAGGGAATGCCATGGCAGTTTTGAGGGATGAAAAGGTTTAGAAGATCTGTAGTGGTTAGTGAGTTAATTAACAAAGGTGTAAAAGAACTGCCTAGTAGCATTGAGGGCCCAGTTGAGCTAATGTAACATAAATTTGTGCTGGACCGTCAGCCCTACTGTGTGACTTTCTCCATCTTTGTTTAGCAGCACATGTGTAGAAGTGAAGGCAGTGGGTGGTGGAAATGATCCACACTGAGGCTTTGCAGGGCACAATTGACGATAAGAGGGCTAGAGACTTTCAAGATAAGAAAACTGTAGAGTTGAACTGTTTTACCAAGGTGTCACAATAAGGAAAGAAGGAGAGTGTAGCCAGTGCTGGGAGAAAATGGAGACTTCCTATGAAAGATGACAGAGTGATCAGATGGTTATAGCATTAATTTAGGAGATGCTTTTAGGTCCACTCTCTCATTTTACAGAAGAAAAAATTGAGGTCCATGTAAATTGTAAGGTATTAAATGGCAGAAGCAAGATTCAAACCCAGGTCACTTCCATTCCAAATTCCACTAAATCAGGTACATGCATTTCAATTGTCACAACTTCAGCATGAAATCCAAAAACAGACATAGGAGTTTTTTTTCTTTCTAACAAAGAATAAGTGAAAAAATATTTATAAGTGATTACTATGTTCTAATCAATATGTTCTGAGAACATAAATTTAAAAAAGGAAGACAGGTACTGCCTTAAAGGAACAAATACAGTACATATAGGGGAGTGGTTGCCAGGGACAGATAATGTGGTTTGCAAAGATACATGGATGAAGGGTATAGCCTTAGGGGAGTGTATTGATACATTCATTCCAGGAGCAATGAGAGAATTGATTTGATAATAGTTTGAGAACTAAAAAAGCAGAGGAAAGTAGGAGTAGGGGTGGGGAAGACGAGGAAGTGTTCAGTGGATATAGGAGGTATGCTCCTGGTGGCTGATGAAAAGTATACAAGAGAAGTGAAGTGGATCCTCAGCTTAATATAGTATGTGACTGAGACAACCACCATTCAAGACAGTGAAGCCCCATGATGAGAATTCTAGGCATGAAAGGGTTAAGTCCTACAAGACTTGGTTTCTTGACCAGTTATATGACATTGGCGAGAAGTCTAGTTTAATAACAAAACTGTTCTTAACAATAATAGCCACAGCAGCTTGTTGAAAAATTTGTTTTCAGTAACTTAAGATACAAGTTGATGAGCTGATTATCCAGATATGGAAAGCAATGTCCAGATTAGAAATGTGATTGATACTAGGATAAAAATCAGAACCCGAGGGGGACAGTTCAGTGAGTTGGGAATTTAAAGTGTAGTTGTCTGAGGTGACATAGCATTTTCCCAAGGTAATACAAGTGAGAGGGGCATGAGTTCCATAAAGGGTTTCCTCAAATTTCTGTAATCCTTACCAGAGTGTTTTTATGCCCCATGGTCTGTACTCATCTGTTCACATGACTCACTGTAGAAATGATCACAGCAACGACTCGCACCACCTAGGGACCTCATCACACAATGGTCCACCTACTTAAAGTAAAAGTGAACTAAGCAATACTAACTAGATTTATACAATGTACAATATGCATCAAGTATGACATATATATTTCCTACACACAAAAGAAGTCGTAATAGATATAAAAGAGTCACAGCATGTATTGACAGAAAGATTTAAAACAGGATTCAGTAACCTAATTTATAACTATAGTTACAGTGTCCTAGGAGATTAATAGACTTCAACCAATTAATAAACTTCAACCAAGCCCTGGATCTCCACTGTGTCTCTCCATTTCCATGACTTCTGCATAGTTAGACCAAGTGTTGAACTCCTTTTCTTGTCTCTGGTATTCTCCTAGTCAGTTCTACCCAATGGACCCAAGAATTCCGAACTTATTAAACTCATAAGGCCTCCAAACATGGGTATGTCCATCCTTGGGATCAGTGCTTATTAACCTAAGATCATGAAAGCATAAACACAGAAGAGCTAACCCAAAACCCAGTCTCAGGCTCATCTAGGCAGGACATATGCTTTGATTGCCATGTGCTAGGAAGTTCAGCATTTCTGCTAAGATGGAGAAGGGCCAGCCCTTCTTCACCTTTCAGAGTAAATACCCCAGCTTGTTGTATCTGAAGAGGAGAGTTTTAGGATCAGAGAACTCAGTTTAAAGGTCTACTGAATTACCAGCTCTATCTCCTCAAAATACAAGCCATTCCACATTGGGTCTTTCCATAGCTGGAAGCAGTGAGGAGTTTTGTCACACTAAAGTGCCTTGGCACTGAACCAACATGTCTGCTCAGCTAGACTCAGAAGGAGTAGCTTTGCACATACTTTCAGAAATGGCTCCTATAGACCCCATATTACAGTTCAGCCCTCATTGTACTTGACACACAGGTGTTCAGGCTACAGTTGAAAGCACAGGCTGTACTTAAAATGGCATTTTTTTCTTTCTAATGGTTCATAAAGGGATTGGAGATTTTCTTGTAAACTACAATTTGCTTTTCAAATCTTAAAGAGACAAAAATGAACAGTAAATAGTATTTGAATGAAGGAATATATAGGTGAATGAATATGTGAGTGGAGACCAATCTATTAAGAACATTTAGAACCAGTCTTGGGAAAGGCAAGCAGTAATATTCAAGGAAAGTAGAGGGAAATGATGAGCCTACTCAACTTAGGTCATCCAACATATAGTATGGAAAGAATATTCAGTAGTAATTATGGCATTAGTTCAGTTAGATGGAGCTTCCCACAACACCATTAACACTCAAGGGTTAAGGAAGGCATTCCAGATTTCTCCTGTGCTGCCTTTTTTTTTTATTTAAGCAGCCTGTGTGTCATGTATAATGAGGGTTGAATTGTAATATGGGGTCTATAGTACCCATCTCGGGAGCATGTACAAAGCTATGCTTCCTGATTCTAGCTGACCACACTTGCTGTCTCAGCACCAAGGTACTTTTTTTCACAACAAAACTCTTCATTGTTTTCAGCTATGGAATGACTAAATTTGGAATAAGAAAGCTTTGTCAATAGTTCAGGCTTTTGTCTCCTAAGCTAAAATTCTTGAAGACACTTTCAGTAACTTTTAAGAGAAAACAACCTTGCCATATATAATGAGAGTCTAGTGAATGTGTAGTGCATCAATTTGCAGCTGACTTGTATGGAAAAGATGAGGAGCTTTTTTATGGGAGACTTGTGATGACATTTAAGAGAAGTGTCTTTGAGAGACTGTGGAATATGCATAGACATTCTGTAACTTCTTCTGACTAGCTAACAAGAGCATCTTCTAAGGCCTCCATTCAAACTCTAATTCCAAAGCAATCTGATAGATTTATAACATTTTCATGATCTAGCAGTCTTAATAATACCCTGTCAGAAAAGGAAATTTAGGTAATCTGGCATGAAGCCATGCTGACTTTTTGTGATCACAGCTTACTTTTCTAGATGTTCCCTACTCATCTCTATAATAATACCCAACTCAAATATTTAAATGGAGCTATGATTTATGTATACCTTCTCTCAAATTATGTGAATTGTGACCCATCCTTACTAAACATACTGTGTGATTCTCATCCATGTCCTCCCATAGTCTTGCTACAAGGAATCTATCCAACAAAACCTAGAGTCTTCCTCCATTTCTGTTGATACCGTAAAGATACCAGTGGACCACATGGCTAATTGTACATCATTTGTCCTTTGCTATATCCATGTGATCTTCCCATCGATTTTTTTTTTTTGCTTATACATTTCTTCATTGACATCCTTTACTCTGGTTCTCCATAACTCCTTATTTGGAATGTTTTGAAGCTTGCTCTCACCCTAAATGCACCTCTCCACTGCACTGCTAATGTTACTAATTTTTAATTCTTCAGGGACAGTAGTATTCTATGTCTTGTATGGAACCACACTGGCAGACTATTATTTAAAAGATGGACCTTTATTAAAGCAAGAAGTTTGTGGTCATTAAAAGAACTTTAAAATTTCCCAAAGGCAATTCAGTCTTTTCTTCTGTTTAATTCTAGCCCAACTTAGTGTCCATTTGTAGGGTCAGTCTAAGATATTATAGATAGATACAAAGATAGATACATACTGTGTACTCCTCTCCATATTCCTCTGTGTATATTTGGTCTAGTCCAACTGATTTTTTCAACTTTCTGTCCTCTTCAGTGCCGTTTCTGTCTCCTCTATAAGCATGCCTAGGACTATGATATTAAAAGCCCCAAGAATGGTGGGTGTTGTGTTTGGTGGCAAAAAAAAGGATTATTATAAACATGATGGCAGATCTTTTCTACATTTTTTTTCTATTTGTTGACCTCCTGATTTCATCTATAAATGCCTTAAAATGGCTTTGCTCTGTTGAGTCCTTCACTCAGAATAGAAGTCAGGTTTGATAAAGTTAAGCTTAAAACTTAATTTCAAGGTTTCATATGCCATTCTTTTTTCCTTTCTGGAAATCAGGCTATTTGCCCTTCTCCATTTCTCTGATACTTCTCCAGGTCTTCATGATCTTTCAAATATTACTGACAGTGGCTCAGCAATCAAATTTTCCAATTCTTTTAGTACCCTAGGATATATTATCATGAAGATGAGGCGAGAAATTTTTAGCTTTACTTTTAGCAAGAAGAGAGCTCTAGAAAACATCCACACCATGGAAGACCCTCATCATTAGTATATCAGGCCTCCATAATAGGCTTATAAGTTTCCTGAATTTGTCTATTTCTGCCTACTTCCTCTTTTTGTCTATGTGATCTATAAGATATTACAAGGACAGCATGGTTTCTGATTATGCCTCAGTTGATCTTTACCCAAATATGTCCCATAGAATCCCCTCCCTTTTTCTAAGAGTCTTCCATTGTTAAAATTTTTTGAATCTTTGAATTCACACACACACACACACACACACACACACACGCGCGCGCGTGCGCGCGCGCACGCCATGGCATAGTAGATAAAAAGCAGGCCTCAAAGCCAGGAAAACTTGGCATCAAGTCCCACCTCTGACGTACTCTGAGTTATCCTGAATAAGTCACTTAACCCCTCATTGCTCTAGGCAACTATTTAAGACTACAAATCTATAAAATGGTTGATTAGGAGATTTCCTCACCCAGGAATACCTTATACTAATGACATCACAGGCCTAATATCTATCTGTCTATCGACTTATCCGTGCACATGACTGTAGCACACTCTGTGTGCTGTAGCTAAACCTCAGAAGTTGGCTAATGAAGTCCAGCAATAATGAGCACTTTGTGTTAACAGTCTCCAGTAATAATAATAATAAGCAGAATAAAGTGAGCACTTCCCCAGCTCCCCAAGTACAACACTCTAAACACTTTAGAAAGCACACAGAACAGAATTCTGGACAGGATAACCAACAAAGTCACAGTGAGTTATTTTTCTAGACCAAGACAGTTTAGAGTGCAGAAAGAGAGGATGTCTGTAGACGCTGGCATGGAAGCTACCCTGCAGCATAGCACAGCAGAGATGCCACAGGCTGTGGGCCTTGGAGGTGGCTGGGACAGTAGAAGTGGCAGCAACAGCAGTGGTGGTGGCATTGAGAGAGCCCAGTGCATGAGACAGAAAGGGAACTGAACACCTAGTTAGAAAGAGATTCCAGAGGGCCTCTGTACTAGCACTGGGCACAGAACAAATCACTATTTGTCAGCTTCTTTGCCCATTACTCAGTTCCAGGCATCAGTTCCAGGCCATAGAGGAATAGTTGTAGTCTCAAGGGAGCTGGGCCCTATCTGAGTAAGGACCAGAGTACAGACCAGGAGGATAATGACTAGACTACTTTCCTCCATCAAACTACTTTGGAAGCACTTAAAACTTACAGGTCCCCATACCTAGCTGTGAAAGCACCAGAAGGACATAAAAGACTGAAGTTCAGGCTAGTCATCCTCACCATCCGCCTCCCACTCCCATCCACAAGGTGAACAGTACCCAACTCTAACAAAGTCAAGAAATAGGCTGGGCAAATGAGTCCCCCTCCACCCCACCCCCCAAAAAAACCCTGACCATAAAAAGCTACTATGGTGAGAGGAAAGCTCTAGATATAAACTCAGAAGAAAATAATGACTTGAAAATATCTACGAGCAAAGCCTCAGAGAAAAAAAATACATATTTAACACAAGCCCAACAAGAATTCCTACAAGAGATAAAAACCGTGATTACAAAAGAATACATATATATATATATATATATATATATATATATATATATATATTTTAAAATCAAAAAAGTAATAGAGGAAGAACTGGGAAAAGAAATAATAGCAATGCAAGAAAATCATGAAAAGATAATTTACAGCTTAGTAAAAGAGGCACCAAAAATAATGAAGAAAGTAACTCCAAATGGTAAAAGAGGTACCCAAAAAAACAAACAAAAACAGAAGAACATAACTCAGTAAAAATTAAAATTGGTCAGGTAGAAGGTAGTAATTCCGTGTGACACCAAAAAACAATAAAATAAAAAGCACTGAAAAATAGAAGAAATTGTGAAATATCCCAGGAAAAACAACTGATCTAGAAAATAGATCAAGGGGAAATAATTGGGAAATTAATGGGCTACCTAAAAGCCATGACAAAAAAACCTGGATATCATATTTCAAGAAATTATCTTGGAACCAGAGGACAAAGTAGAAATTGAAAGAATTGATCACCTTCTGAAAGAAATCTCCAAATAAAAACTCTCAATAATATTATAGTAAAATTATAAACCTCCCTGGCCAATATAAACTGCTTGAAAAATAAAAAGGCAAAAAGGGAATCCTACTAAATTCCTTCAGTGACACAAATGTCATTTTGATTCCTAAACTGGATTTTTTAAACAAAATACTAGCAAGGGAATTATAGCAATATAAAAATCAAACACTATGACCAGACTGGATTTATACTGGGAATGCAGGGCTAGTTCAATATTAGAAAACATTGAACATAATTGACCATATCAATAACAAAAATTAAAATTATATCATCACCTCAGTAGATGCAGAAAAAACCGTTTTACAAAATACAATACCCTTTCCTACTTTTTAAAAAAGCATCTATCTAAAACCAAAAGAAATTATTATCTGTAAAGGGGAAAAACTAGAAGCCTTCCCAACAAGATCAAGGATGAATCATTATCACCACTATCATTCAATATTGTACTAGAAATACTAGCCTTAGCAATAAGACAAGAAAAAGAAATTGAAGAATTAAGTATAGACAATGAGAAAACAAAACTATCATTATTTTTTTTTTTTGCAGATGATGCATTGGTATACTTAGCCCTATATAGTCAACTAAAAACTAGTCAAAATTTCAACAACTTTAGCAGATTTGGAGGATATAAAATATGCCCAAACAAATCATAAGCATTTTCTAGATATGACCAAAAGATCCAAGCAGGAAGAGATAGAGAAATTCCATTAAAATAATCACAGTCTAAAATATTTGGGAGTCACAGGAACTAGATGTATACAATTACAAAAAGTTGCATACTAATAAAGATAGGTCTGAATAATTGGAGAAATATTAGTTGCTCATAGGTAGGCCAAGTCAATATGATACAAATAGCAATGCTACCTAAATTAATTTGCTTACTTAGCACTATACCAATCAAACTACCAAAAATTTATAGAGCTAGAAAAATTAATAACAAAATTCATTTGGAAGAATAAAAGATCAAGACTATCAAGGAAATCATAGAAAAATAAATGTGAAGGAAAGAGGCCTACTAGTACTAGATCTCAAAGTATATTACAAAAGAGTAATCATCAAAGCAATTTGGTACTGGATAATGGGCAAAGAAGGTATGAAGAGAGGAAGAGAATTTGGAACCAAAAATAAAATTAAAAAGCAAAAAAAGTTCCTAGTAAGACACTAGTTATCAATTAGTGAATAAAATATAACCTGCTTATTTGATCATTTTCCTACAACTACAACCTCAGAAAAAAATAGCTGAGCAAAGATTAGGCATTTTATTCCATATTTTCTCCTGCCTGAGGATGCTGAAACAAATTGGATATATAGGTGCTTTGGAAGATCTCAGCAAATCCAAGGAAATCCCAGTAATTTCAAGGTGGGAAAAACACAGTTAAAACTTCCTGTGGGTGTAAAATGAAAAGTATCATGGAATTTAAAGGTTTATGTTAGAGTAAGCTAAATTGCTAAGACCTTACATCTAGCAACAGCATGTGAGATTGATGATCTTACTACTTGAATTTCCTGCATTCATTAATTCAAATGATATTTATTTAGTGTCTATGGTGTACTGTGCTAAACACCAAGAGAAAGAATGTTTAGATAAGACAAGATTCCTACCCTCGGGATATTATAGTATCATACAGTATTGTCTTTTACATAATTTATTTTTAATTTAATGGCTTGTTTTAATATGATACAGAAAAATTAATCATTAAAACTATTGTTATTAGTATTTTGCTAGATAAATTTTATTTGTTGTTCAAGTAGATTTACTGATTTCTGAAGTATGATCCCTGTGTCCATTTTTTTCCACAACACATCTCCTATTTTCTAATCTAACCAAGAGGGAAAAATTAATTTATTTAACAGAAATTTGTTTTACACAAACTTTGGTTGAATTAATCTGTTGTATATAATGGAAGGTGGAAAGAAAAAGAAATCAAGGACAGAACTGAGTTTGTTTTGGGATTTGGGGATGTTATGATGAAAGCCATACACCCATTATGGATATAGAGAAATAATTTAAAAGTCAAGAAAATCAGATAAATGCCCTAACTTTAAGAAGCTGAAACCAAAAGATTCCCTCATCACAGTTCAGTAGCAGCAACAGCAATATAATGTATGATTTACCATAATTATCATGGCAATTTGCCTCACATTTTCAAAAATTACTAATAGATGTTAACTCAAAATAGATTAAAATGCCAGACAAATTGCTACCACCTTCTTTAAAAAGTTACAATAATTTTGAAAATGTAAATTATGGTTCTGCAGGCTTGAAGAGAACTGCAAAATCTAATCTTTCTTCCCTTAAAAAAAATACCTATGTTACATGCTTTTTCCCTTTAATCACTGTAATTTCCCCCAAATGACTGTGCTGCACATTTCTTGAAGATGTGCTGCATTTTTTCAAATCAAACATGCAGTAGAGAAGTTGTCACTAATAGTTTTCAGTCAGAGAAAAGACATTGAATATGTAAAGTCCCTGAAATCATGGTGAAGCATTTTTAAGCTTAAATTCTTCATATTCACCTTTTCTATTATATAATTTTCTGATTTGGAACAGAGAGTAATTCCATTTCCTGCTAGTTTCTAGAGTTGTGACAAAGAGTCTGCAGATATGTATAGGGGTAATGATTTAAAATAATTTATACTAGCTTGTTGCTTTTTTTCTGCTAAATTCTTTCTGTAAGGCAGCCAAATACATAGGCAGTTTGTCCAAAGGAAAAGGCACAATTTTGTTTCAAAGGGGGCAAAAGAACATGACTTTAGTAAAGAATTTGTCATAATATATTCCTAGGAAGCACTAAATGTTTTGAATAGTCTTTACTACAAGAAGCTAATTATTTACTTGGCTTTAATAGCTTCTGTTGTAGAATTCATATTCTTTCTGTTGTATGATTCCAGCAAAGCTCTGAAACTTAGTATTTGTGTTCCTACCACCACCAATTCTACAGAACATCATGTTGGCAAAAGGGATTTGAGGAAGTTGTGTTCTGACTACATAGGATAACTAATACTGATTATATCACATCAAAACAAGGCAACTTAGCACATTACAGATTTACCCATGAATTAGACAGGGGCATTTAAATTGATTTTTTGGTAAATTGGCACATTTTAAATGTCCTAGAGGAGCCCGCTTAAAAAGAAACCCCAGGATGGATCTGTCTTAAAAGTGAATAATCCCATCCCTTTTCCTGGGTATTTTTAAAAGAAAAATAGTGATCTTCATGTACAATAAAGGGTTAGAGTAGACTATGTACATATATTTATATACATATATATATATATACACACACACACATACTATGAAATAGAAATGCTTTTCACTAAAAACTCAACCACAGAAAATCAGTAGAAGATGGTCAACTTCAGTAGTCTCAAAATAGTTAACACAGTCTTAGGCTGACACTGTCTCTGTGACATTGGCCAAATGTCTTAACATCTCTGAGCTCCAACTTTCTTATCTATGAAATGAGAGCTGGACAGATGAGTTCTAAGCCCTTTCCAGCTCTAACATTCTACTAATGTTCTTTAATAAAAAACACACCCCACCAAATCCCTAATGTCTTTTTTAAAAATAGGTCATCTGGGATATGGTATGGTATGTTTTTCATTAAAAGCCACAAAGAATAACATTTTCTAAAGAGAAGAAAATGTTAGTACTGAAATAATCTTGACTCTGTGGGGGAGGGGGTGTTGGAAGAGGGGGTTGAGCCCTTAGACAATAGTGTTTGCTGAGACCTCTCTTGAATAAAGCAGTATGTTAGGAAGCTCCATAAGGTGGCATTTTTTTTTCAAATGAAATATTTATATATTCTCACATCTACTTGCGTATTACTACTTAATTCTAAAAGATAGTATGATGGGTTTTATTTTGTCTCATTAAAAGACTTCTTTCCAAAAGCAACTTATCTTTTTTTCTTAAATTAGAACAATTGCCTAGTTGAACTTGAAGTCAGAATGCCTTTAAATGCAAATCAATTTTGTGTGCCCAAATATTCTGGGAAAGACATACCTGTGTCTATGATCGAGTCACTGGTTAAAAATGTCTGCAAAAATGAAATCTCTAGATTCTTATCAGAGTACTCCAGTACAGGAAAACACAGACATCTTGGCATTTCAGAGCATAAAAAGATCTGACTCCTTATAAGTTCCTTATCCTTCCAGCATTATCCATAAGCAGGCTTTCAGTTAGCATATCAAGTTTTTTTGTGTGTTTTCCCCATTGGTCCTACCTGATTGTTGGGTTTTTTCTTATTTGTGATATGCAAGGAACTACAACAATGTACTATATCACTAACACCTTTTTTTTCAGACTAGCTTGTTAAATATTGAAATAAAAATATTGATGAATTTGAAAATGATCCAGTGTTCAATAAAGATTTCAAATAAAAATACCTAAAAGTTGTGGTCTTTAGGTTAGTCATTTATTTATCTAAAGAGAAAAGGAAGCTGTCTTCCTCTGTGATATGAGTGGCAATCCCCTTTAAAATAATTGACAAATTAATCCCCTCACAGCACTGCAATTGCAAAGGTGTTAGTTTTAATTAGGCTTGTCTGGTTTCCTTGTCTAATCAACATGGCTAAGGTCCATGGAGATATCTCTGACCTGCTAGCTTTAGCCAACCTTGTATGTTTTAATTATTGATTTCTCAAATTTCAACCCTTTTCATAAAGGGCTTGAATTTTATGATATCATTACATTTAAAGAATAAAAATAGAAATTTCCAAAAAGCTCATATCGTGAATCCTCCATATCATTACACACATTTTTTGTCTTACAGAGACAGGTGTCAGATGTAAATGATAATGTTTTAGATTTGATCTCTGATTTCTCTTGTTTGTACCCTTTATCTTTGTACAGTTGAAAACTCTCTTATTCATAACTCACATCACAATCACTAGATTTTTATTGGATAATGATAAAGTTTGAATTTGTTATGCTATGAGCTTATAAATTGCCAAGTCAAATGAGCTTAAAGAAGAATATTCCCAATGATTAAAGCTATTCTCAAATAGAATGAACCCCTTTGTTTGATATTAAGTTCTACAACATAGGATATGGCTGGGAAGAGGATGTCTAACCTCCTGGTTTGGTATTCTTTTGGAATAAAAGTGGGACTAGATGATCTCAGGAAATCTGTATTCTCTGATTTTCCTAAAATGTAGGGATTTAGAGTCAATATTTCATTTGTCTTTATTGCTTTTGATGAGTCCTGGATTTTCTTCTTTTGTTATAGGTGAATGAAGTAACTGTGGAGCAGCTCGTGCACCAGTATCCACATATAACTTTCAGTACTGTCCTGCAAGACTGCAAGAGGACCCTGGAACGCGCTTATCAGATGGGCTGGACACCGAATATGTCTAATGCCTCTTAACAATCCCTTTAGTATTTTAAATCAGCTCTCTGATATATTCAGCAGGTGTAATGGGAATTACAGATTGGGGGCATATGATATGATCTCTTGGGAATATTTTAACTTTCACCTTTCTCGGTGTCTATATGAGTGTGTGTGTGTGCACGAGCGAATGTGTATTTTCCATTTGGATTCTACAGAACGTAAGAACAGATGTTAGCTGTTACCAGATGAGTCTCTTATTTTTTATTTTTCAAAATTAAGGATTTTTTAAAACAATGGAACTTCTTAGGTTTGAGGCCCTTTTCTGGAAAGGAAGAATTTTAAGATGGAATAGCCAGATTGGATTTATTATTCTGAGCATTAAATTCCTACTATCTTTAAAATGTTCAGATTTCCCCAAAGGAGTGGCCACTTTCTTCAACTGATGTAATATAATTGTTGACTTCAACAAGCCATAGTAAAATAGAAGTGATCTTACACTGATTACGAACCCTAGAAACCAGTATTAAAAAGAAAAAAAAAACACCTTGTGCCAGATCCTTTCTATTGCAGATGTCATTTGTTGGCATTTGGGTACTATTTCAGGCCACTAGGGAGTCATTTAGTGCACTATCATAGTGTCCAACTAAGTTCATCCAAGAGCACCGTCTAACTTACCACCATGGGGTGACATGGGCACTAGACAGAGTAGAGCCCTTGTAAAATTGTTGTAAGCAAAAAGCAACCTAAATTCTCTGGGCCAACTCAATAACTTATTCATTGTTATACAAGTGGTTTGAGTTATCTAGAGTACTAAAGCTTTTCATAGGGTTTAAGTTAATTAGCTGTGTTAGCTGTGGTTTCACTGCAAGCACCAATTTAAGAGCAGATTACATTTTGACTAAAATTGGGACAAATCTCCATATTATGTACAGTGAAGCCACCATTTTAATTAAGGATGTGCTGTTATGACAAAATCTATAGATCATTTAATTGTTTTCTTAATTTTAATAATTATGAAAGTCCTTTTCTATGATTTTAATAGGAATGTTAATGAATGATAACTAATTAATATTTAAATAGACAATCTTTCAGTTGATTTTTGTTTCTTTTTTCTTTTGGATTTAGAAATGCTGATATGTAGGAAGGATTTGTTTTTGCATGTTCTTGTTTTTTGAGTGGTAGGTATGTCACAGGTAAAGAATGAATGTTGGCTAACAATTAGAAAATTTAATAATTACACTCCTGTTTACACTTTTGTTGTCAATATTAATCATTTATTTGTTTTAAGAAAGGTGTCCAGCTATCAGTAAAATGCCTATCAGTAATTGAAAATGTTTTTTAAATTTCCATGTCCCATATTTGATAGCAGTAAACCAAGCTCAGTCAATTCTTTCCTGTGTTGACATATGTAATCAAGGCATAGGATCTGCTTAACATAAAATATACTATCCTTTAGAGTAGAACTAGAAACAGAGCCCTGTTTCATAAATTTGCTATTTATTCTTCCATGCTATGGCCATTAGTCACTATTCTGTCTTTAACAGATATATTAAATGAGTTTTCCGTTTCCACAGGTACCTTATTTTCCCCCAAAGTTGTAGATGATAGTAGCTTTGGGAAGTAAGCATGGTGTTAAATATGTATATCATTCACTTATTTAAATTACTTTTTTAAACAACTGTCTCCTCTGATTATGTTACCATGTCAATGTTGCCTGTTTTTTAAAAATCCAAATCATATTTTAAAAAAAACCTAGTCAGTAAGCAACAGAAGTGTTTTCCATGACTATGCAGGAGATTGCTAACTTTCTCTGGAAGGACATTATTACTCTAGAAGAAAGGGGCTGTTTATAATCAACAAACTGTATTTCTTACACCTTGTACTATATGATTTTCATACTCATTTCCCAAGTACTGAAAAAATACCTTAGTTGGCAATATTTTAACTGGTTTTTAATCTAAAACTGATTTATAAGACAATATGTGTAGTCATAGCTTGAATGAATAAGCAAAAGTTTAATTTTCTATATATGTCTGAATATATTTTAAATAGTTAAAAATGACAAAAGAAGTGACAGCCATCAAAAATAGAAATGTCATGGCTTCCGGTGGAAGTTATAACCTCCAAAGTGTTGCTGTTCAGTTACTGAATGTTTTTTGAGATGTGTAGTTGAGTTTTCCCCCTTAAACGTTGCATTGTTTAAACCTAAAGTACAGTGCTCTAAAATACTCAAGCTTTACTAAAGGGGTTGCATTTATTCTTTGAGACACAGGCAAGTCTCAATTTGGTACATTCAGAGAAAGCTCACATCTAGCCCCAAAGTATTCACTGCAGAGAACAACCAAAACCTCATCCACTGCAAGGACTCTGGGGACTGTTGTTCAGTGTGTCCTTATAAATTAGATGCTTCAAAATGAGGTTTGCAGCAGTTCTGGAAAATGTAGCATTTTTGCTTGGAATGTCACAAATATATAGACAAACTGAATGCTGGGCTTTTTATCTTCTCCAAAGTGTCCACAGCCCTTTCAGAATAAAGACAATGAATCATATTGCTGACGTGGAGAAGCTTGGTCCTTTGTTCTGAATGCCCCTTTCTGAGTGCAACAAGAAAATTCAGCCTTTGTAGGTTTCTATTTTTCCGTGAAACTTTTGACCTCGCAACGGGTTGAAATAAAAAAGAAGTAAAATACAAGCGGCTTTTGTTTTCTGTATTGCAGATCGCTTCTTAATGTTTGTCATGGGACTGTGGACTCTACGTAAATTCCTATACTAGTCTGGCTCACTAAGCATTTTTAGAAAGCAGCAGTGACTCACCTGGAATAATCGATATGATTGAGTGTTCATAAATCTTTTAAGTTGTCCTTTGATTAATGAAAGCAGATAAAATGGTGAAAAATCATAGCATGATAAAGCTTATAGCAGTTAGAAATCAACAAACCTTTCATTTTAGAAATGAAAGGACTCAAGGCAGTGGATAAACATTTATTAAGCCCCTACTATGTGCCAGGCACCATATTATGTGCTAGGATTACCAAAAAAGGTAAAAAACAGTCTCTGCGGACCCTGGGTCCTCTCCCTCAGCTCCTGCGTAGCCTCTTGTGCCTGCTGCACCCTCATGGAGAGCAAGTGAGTGAGGTGGAGCTGGTGCCACCACAGCCATGAGGCTGCCCAACATCCTGCTCACAGGTACAGCAGGGGTTGGAAGGACCACACTAGGTAAAGAACTTGCATCAAGAACAGGACTGACATACATTAATGTGGGTGATTTAGCACAAGGACAGTTAGATGATGGCTTTGATGAAGAATATTAATGCCCCATTTTGGATGAAGACGAAGTAGTTGATGAGTTAGAAAATAAAATGAAAGAAGGTAGAGTTATTGTTGATTAATTACCCTGGCTATGGCTTCTTCCCTCAACGATTGTTTCATTTCATTCTTATGCTTCAAACAGATTATTCTGTGTTATATACAAAGACTTGAAATGAGGGGAATACAGTGTAAAGAAACTACAGGACAATATTCAGTGTGAAATTTTTCCAATTTTTTATGAAGAAGCCATGGCCTCCTACAACCATGAAATAGTACACCGGCTGCCCAGCAATGTACCAGAAGAACTAGAGAGTAATTTAGATAAGATAGCGAAATGGATTGAGCAGTGGATAAAAGATAATAATTGAACCTTGAGGACAAAGTCCTTTCAAGGTTTTCCACATTATGGTTAAGATTTTCTCAATTTCTCCTTCCCCATGCGATAGAAATTAAGACAACATACACCAAAGTTTCCATTTATTTACTTATTTATTTTGGTTTTTGGAGCGGGGGAAGGCAGGGCAATTGGGGTTAAGTGACTTGCCCAAGGTCAAACAGCTAGTAAGTGTATCAAGTGTCTGAGGCTGGATTTGAACTTAGGTCCTTCTGACTCCAAGGCTGGTGCTCTACTCACTGTGCCATGTAGCTGCCCCTACATACACCAAATTTTACTATCCAGGATTGTGTTGTAGAAGACCTGGGTTCCAGTGTTACCTCTGATACCTACTGGCTCTTTGATCCTGAGCAGATCATTTAACCTCAGTGCTAATGGCAACTTTCTGAGACTCCTGAGTTACAGACAAGGTGTCAACCTGCCTTCAGAGAGGGACTCCCCCACCTACAGCAGTGAAATTATCCATGCAAGCCCTTTTTCAGAATATTGTTTTAAATCTAAATAGTTATAATTGACTAGAAAATTTTCCCTGGGAATGATTGTCAACAACCAGAAAATAAAAACTTTAGAGAGTTTTACAGTAATCATATAGCCCAACTGTCACATATAATGGACTCCTAAATTGAAGATATGATGTCGTCTCTAAATAGGTAAAGAGCTATCATGTCAAAGAGGGATTAGATCCATTGAGGGGACCCTGTTGGACACTGTAAAGAACACTGGATTTAGAGTACAGGGCCCATAATTGAATCTTGGCTCTGCTACTTTTTTTTTCAAGTCACACTCCTCTGTGCCATAGTTTCCCTGCCTCTCAAAGGAGGGGATTGTTCTAAATTATCACTAAGATCTCTTCCTGCTCTAAATAGCTTGATTCTAGGTCCATTTGGTCCTTGAGAGGGAACTAAGACAAATGAATGGAAGTTTAGGGGAGGCATGTTTTAGTTCAGTATAAGGAAAAAAATTTCGTAACTATTCCAACTATCCTTAAATGGAATGCATTGCCTCATGAGATAGTCATTTTCCTGACACAAGAGGTGTTCAAATACAATAGATGACCAATGTCAGAGATATTATATAGGAGTTTTATTCATCAGTCAGTCAATAAACATTTATTTATTATTTTTATAATTTATAATTATTTATTAATATATGCTTTATTAATGCCAACTGGGTGCTGGAGATACAAAGAAAGGTAAAAGTCCCTTTTCAGAAAGAGCGCGCAGTCTAATTGGGGAAATATGCAATCTTTTTTAACAAGATAAATGAGAAATAGTCAACAAGCCCTTATTAGGTAAGGGACTAAGCCCTAGGGATACAAAAAAAGACATTATTCTTGCCCACAAGGAGCTCATATTCTAACGAAGGAAACAACACACAAATAACTATGTACATATACAATATAAATGGCAGCTATCTTGGAGACAAGATGAGAGGGATGGAGAGGGTGACTCCTACTTTGGCTTTCTTCAAGACTCAGCTTAAAAGCCACCTGACTTTCCAGGTCCCCCTACCTTCTAGACAACCCTACAAGGTTATATGTTATCTATTTTGCATGTTTCTTTTACGTATCTATTTATATAGATGTTGTCTCCTCCTTTGGAATGTAAGTTCTTTGAGGGGAAGAGACTTCTTTTGCCCTTTTGTAGTAGGAAGGCCGAATTTATGATATCAAAGAGAATCATAAATATATCTGAATGGTTCGAAACCGCAAGATGTAAGGAATTCTCTAAGTAGAAGGCATCAAAACATTTATTTAGGCCCCACAGTAACTGACACACGAACCAGCCTCCCCATTCCGATATTTTGGTTAAAAGCTTCCAGGCCCAATAAGCCCACCTCACAAGAGTAACCAGGAGGCCACAGTCCTTGCTCACACTCCTGGGTCCACACACGGGTTGGCTGTGCTTCCGCAGTTCCTGCTTCGGCTTCGGCGTTTTTTCAGCTTCAGCTGTAGCTATCCCTTGGCTTGCCTTTCCACGCAGCCGAGCCTCTGGTGTTCTCAAGCCCCGCCTGAATGACCAGAGGCAATTGGTTCCCAGTTGGCCCCTCTTAAGTCATCAATCTACTCCCACACAGGTTTCACACCTGATAGGGCTTTGGGCCTGGGGCTTAGCACTTAGCAAGATTAAATGAAACAGCTGAATCACTCAAAGTAAACAAAAGCCAAACTCCTGAAGTGCTAAGGAGCCCATTTTGCCTTACCGACACACCTTTTTGGGGGTATGACTAGTATTTGGCACAATCCATACAAGAAATACTCAATAAATGAAGAAAACCAAAGTTTCCAAGAGGCAGAGGTGAGGAGGAGAGAGTATTCCAGGTACAAGAGACAACCAGAATAATAGTACAGGAGTGGGAAATGGCGTGTCATGTGGGAGGAGCAACAAGTAGGCCAGTAGAACTAGACTGTAGATAGCGTGGAAAGGAGTGATGTATAAGAAGACTGAAAAAATAGGAAAGGGGCCATATTGTGAAGAATTGTAAATCCCAACAAAGTTTATGTTTGATCCTAGAGGTAATAGCCACTAGTGTTGCTATCAAGTTAAAAGTGTGAGAGTTGACAGATCAGATCTCTGCTTTAGGAAAATCACTGGCAGATAAGTAGAGGATGGACTAGAGTGGGGAGAGACTTGAGGTGGGAAGATTAATTAGGAGATGTTGAAAGAATCCAGGTAAGAGGTGATGAGGGCCTGAACTAGGGAGGTAGCTGTATGAGTGCAGGGAAGAGTATTTATATGGGGAATATTATGGAGGTAGAAACAAGAATATTTGTCAATTGACTAGATGTACAAGGTGAGTGAGAGTAAGGAGCTGAGAATGACAGAGGATTCAAACCTGGGTGACTGGGAGGATTACGATTTCTTCATCAGTTGTAGGGGACTAGAACAGAAGATGCGTGTAATGGCAAGCAAAGTGAGACTTTTCACTGTTTTTTTCTTTTGGGGTGCTTCTCAGCACTAAGGCAATCAAGTGCCTTTGATTGAATCAAGAGTCTTTGATGAGGTGCTTAAGTCACAAGAAAGCCTGAGTCACATGGTTGTGATACCCTCTGACCCTGAAGAAACGTGTATATATACTTGGACTTTAGCATTTTGCCGGGGGCTTACTCATTGGAAGAATGTTCATGTGATATGACCAGACGAGACTCTGGGTAGCCATTAAGGAGCCCCACTGGCTTTGAAAACCCAGATGTTGGTGCTTCTCTCTCTGATAACTACGTGTGAATTGCTGTGGACAGACAGAAGCCCTGTCTACTGATTTGTGTTATTTGCTTTGTTTACATAATTTCTGCTTATAATTTCTGTTTGTGTTTTCTCTGAAGTTCAGGGTGCTGACTTTTTCCCCTGAGCTGAGTGAATGATATATGTATTAAAGATTGTAAACCCCTTAAAGTTGCTTTCCTTAGAAAAGCAGATCAAAGAACTTGTGCTAGCAGCCCTCCTGTGTGCTGGTGTTATTGGCCTTACACCTCCATAGCAGCTGAAAAGCATTGTTGTTACAGTAGGTTTGTGGGGAAAAATTAGTTTTGCTTTGGACATAATGATTTTAAGATGTCTATGGTACATCCAGTTTGAAATGGAAATAGACATTTGGTGATGCTGGACAAGACATCAACAAAGAAACTCGGTCTGGATATACAGATCTGAGAATCAACATAGAGAAACAATATAACCAGAATTGAAACTATGGAAGCTAATGAAATCACTAAGTAACAGAGTGTAGAGAGAAAAGAGGGTCCAGGGCAGAGTTTTGAAGGATACCCACAGGGAGTGAGCATGATATTGATGATGACCTAGCAAAGGAAACTTGACATGGAGTAGTCAGGGACAAAAAGAACCAAGAAATAAGTGTCATGAAAACTCAAAGAGTAGAGACTATCCATTAGGAGCTGATCAATATTGTCAAATGTGGTAGGTCAAGAAGGATGATAGAAAGAATAAAAAATGGTTTTTGCCTTTGTGGTACTTATAATCTAGTGGTCTAGACTGCAAAATTTGATTAGGCTTGCATATACTTTCGTTAAGATGAGAATAAAGGCACGGCCTCCTAGACAATGTTTGTAAAACAGTGGGGACTTCTCAAATTAGTTGGCATTAGTATGTAGCCCCAACAGCCTGGGATATTGCTGTGTATCATAGAGATGGAAAGCTGGCAAGTTAAGAGGTATTCCAAACTACTGCCAGCATTTTAAGAAAGAAATCCCATTTCTTAATATGCTTAGGGTACACAGAACAACTCCAGATTTCTGTGTCTTAAAACCTATGTTCCTTAAAATGACAACACATTACAAATCTTATCAAGAAACAACCATTCCTTTTCCCCTCTCATGCATGTCAATGAATTTCACATGCCTAATTAACAAATGTGAGTACCAGGAATCCCAAGAAAATAAGAAATATCCAAACAAAACATAATGGAAAGGTAATGACTCTTGGCATTTCTAATTTCTTCCATCATCTTCAGTACCTTGAAACTTTGATCCATGAACACAGGTGCTTTATGCTTTCATCATGACAGAAGCACCCGTTTTTTCCTACATTTTCCCCTATCTTGGCATGACTTAAAAGATTGTTCTGTGAGGAGTAATAAACTTCCTGGGGCCTGCACTTAGAGTACATAGCTAAACCAAGTCGACTGGGGACAGAATTAAATTCTGTGCTTTTGTAGCAGGAAGCCTTCTGACTTATTCTTCTCACTTCATAAATTGCTAAGCAATGGTTATTTACTGAATTCATACCTCTGTTTTCTTTTTTTCTTGCAGTTCATCACTGATTAACATAATAGAAAATAAAGAATGAAGTGAATGAAGATGACGTTTTTAAAGATTAGTTTTAATTATAAATGCTGTTTTGATGGACATGGTTGTCTACAATGTTAATTTTCTAAGGAAATAAATAACGGATGGGAGGAAGCTTTGCAAGGTTGACTTTATTATTTTGCCATTTCATTGGTAGCTAATTTGTATTTTAAATCACATACTGCCATTGAATCACTTGGCTTCAAAAAAGACATTGTAATTATTGGATTAAAGTAGAGCTTTTATTAAAGTAATCCCTCAATAGTAAAGCCTAATTTAGATTGCTGTAGTGAATTATAAGGATATAGGGCCAAATATAGATAAATATAGAAATTGAACTATAGATATCCATCATTTTAAAGCAACCCAGAATTGTGTCGTAAAGTAAATCATGAAGCAGAGGGAGGAAATAGCTTATGTTAGATGAAATTCATATTTGTGAAATTCTTGATTTGCTCCCTAGGGACTCTCTTCCTAGATTAGGTTGCTAGCTTACTCTCCTGGTCATCTCTAATGTACCATTTCTCCCTAATCCCTTTGTTTCTGTTGACTCAGGAACCATTAAAAGGCAACAAAACAAAATTCTTACATTGATTTGGCAAATGATGAAGGTCATCATGGTCCTAAGGAGTAAAGAGGCATAAAAGAAGCCTCCAACACAACTATCTAAAGTAAAACAAAGCTCAAAAAGGGGATTAATTATCATACTGCAATATCTTTTTAAAGGACTTTTCACACAGGATTTAACAGCTTCTAGTCTACCTTAAAGAACCAGGGAGGGTTTGGAATATGATATTCCAGAAGACAAAGGAGTTAGGATTACAACTAAGAGTCACCTACTCAGCAAAATGGAGCATAATCCTTCAGGGGGGAAATAGACGTTCAATGAAATAGAGGACTTTCAAGCATTTCTAGTTAAAAAACGAGCTAAATAAAATATTTGATCTTCAAATACAAGACTCAAGAGAAACATATAAAGGTAAAAAAGAAAGAAAAATATAAGAGATTCTGTAAGGTTAAACTGTTTGTTTTTATTCCTAAATGGTAAGATGATATCTGTAACAAGAACTTTATCATTATAAGGGCAATTAGAAGAAGTATACATAGAAAGAGGGTATGGCTGTGAGCTGACTATGATGGGATGATATTCAAAAAAACAAAATTAAAAGGTGAGAAAAGATGATTGTACTGGGAAAGGAGGAAAGGGGAGTTAGAATGGGGTAGCTTATCTCACATAAAAGAAGTGTGAAAGAGCTATTATGGTGGAGGGGAAGGTGGAGGGTGTCAAACAATGCTTGAACCTTAATGTCATCAGAATTGGCTCATAGATAGCATAATATATACACTCAGTTGGATATAGAAATATATCTTAACACATAGGGAAGGAAAAAGGGATATTTGATAAGAGAAGGGGTGGCTAACTGGGGGAGGTGGTGATCAGAAGTAAAACACTTGTCAGGAGGGACAGGGTAGAAAGAGGGAAATACACAGTTATCACAATTATAATTGTGAATGTGACAAAATCATCCATAAAACAGAAGCAGATTGCAAAAAGGATAAAAAACCAGAATCCTACAATATGTTGTTTATAAGAAACATATTTGAAGCACAGAGATGCACAGTGTAAGTATAAATTATCTTTCCCCTTAAATCTCCCTGCCCCTCACTTAAGTCCTCCCAGGCCTGCAGGTTCATAATTTAGGAGTCATTCTTTACTCTTCACTTTCAGCCTGTTGCTAAGGCTTGTTGATTGCACCTTTGGAACACCTCTCAAATATGCCCCTTTCTCTCCCTTCACATTGTCACCTCTCATCACCTCAAGAACAGATGACTGTAATAGCTTGTTGGCGGATCTGCCTGGCTCGAGTCTCTCTACTCCAAACCAACCTCCACCCTGTCATTAAAGTGATTTTCCTAAAGCATAGTTCCAATCATGTCACCCCTACCTCCACCCCCACTCAGTAAATTCCAATGATTCCCTATTACCTCCACGATCAAGTACAAAATTATGATTGACATTCAAAGCCCCTCATAATCTGCCCCCCACAACACACACCTTTTTCAGTCTTCTTATACCTTACTCACCAACATAGACTCTTCAACCCAGTGATACTGGCCTCCTGGCTGTTTCATGAACAAGATGCTCCACCTCTCAGTTTTGGGCGTTCTTTCTGGCTGTGCACCATGCTCGGAATGCTCTCTCTGCTCTGACTGCTGACCCCTCTGGCTTCCTTTAAGTCCCAACTGAAATCCCATCTTGTACTGGAAGCTTTCCTAGCCCTTCTTAATTCTAGTGCTTTCCCTCTGTTAATTATTTCCTATTTGTCTTGTGCATAGTTTGCTTTATATATATTTGTTTGCATGTTATCTTCTCCATTAAACTGTGAGTTCTTTGAGGGCAGGGACTGCTTTTTACCTCTTTTTGTACCCTCAGTACTTAGCACAGCACTGGAACACAGTAGGTCCTTAATAAATGTTTATTGATTGGTTGATACATGAGTTGGTTAGATGGTCTCTTTCTTGTAGCCTAATAAGACTGACACTCTCCCTCCAGTTTCCCAGGGCACTGCCAGTCACCAGGGTAGCTGCTAATGGCACCCCTTCTGCCTGTGTTCACACCCTTCTCATTTCCTGGTTCAGTCACTATATATAGTAGCAGTAGTACTGTCTACCTACCCAGGGCCCCACACTACTTCACTCTAATGTGTTCTTGCCCAGGTGCATGCTCTTCTGCGGCTTCCTCTCTCCATTAGGAGTGTGAAGGGTCTAATTTGTCAGCCACGGTCTGGTCCTGGTCTGTTTCAGAGTTTGGGAAGTTCTTCATGGGATTGTGTAAGGAGGTGCTGAAGTTTTCTGTCTGCTAGCTGACATTGTCTGCAGAAACCAATGACTTTGACTTGCATTGGAATGGAAGAGATGTTGAGTGAAAGGAAGAGGGCAAAAGAGAGAAAGAAAAATGGTCCTAAAACATCTGCAGTTATAGTAAAGCAGAGCTTACTTCCCCTGCGCTCTCCTGTGATGTAATTATATCCTGATAATCCAGAAATTGGCAACTCAGTTCAAATGATCACAAAAGTACAAAGATAATCCATAAGGATATTGCTGTGGATATAAAATTAGACAAAAAAGGTAGTTGGAAGCAAGGAAAAACAGTCTAATTGTGAAAATATACATATATATACATATACACATACATATATGTTTTATATGAGTGTGATGTGGGCAGTTTTCAAAAGAAAATTTTCAAACTTTCAACAACCATATGAAAGATTGCTCTAAGTTACTAATAAAAGAAATAAAAAATTAAAACAACTATGAGGTTTCACTTCACACCCAGAAAATTGGCAAAGAAGAAAAAAGAAGGAAATAGTGAAGGTAGGAGAGGCTATGGAACAACAGGAACTATTGGAAAAGCTCTGAATTGGTCCAACCATTCTGGAAAATAGTTGGGATTATGCAAGAAAAAACATTTAGTTGTCCATGCCTTTTGATTCAGAGATCCTACTTCAGGGATATACCCTCAAGGTGGTTAAAGTCAGAAGAGCCCTACAAATGACAAAAAAAAATCATAGTCTTACTTTTTTGTGACAACAAAAACTAGAAACACAGAAGATGCTCATTAATTGGAAAAAGGCAGAAGAAATTAGAGTACATGGATGTAATGGAATATTATTACGCCAAAAGAAACATCACATATTAGGAATTAGGAAAAACAGGAAGATTTGTAGGAATTGATACAGAGAGGGAAAAAGTGAAACTAAGAGAACAATATATACATTGACTGTAAAATGCATGCAAAGATATTAAAACAAAGCAAAACACTCAGTAACTGTACTAGTCAATATGGGTCCCAGAGAAACACCTTCTTTTTTGCAGTAGCGTATCAGGGAACTGAAGATGCAGAATGTTGCATATGCTATCAGATATAGTCATTATGTGGTTAATTTGCATAGCTATTTTTCTTTGTAAAAAGTAGGGCCTCGTTTGGTTGAGCAGAGCCGCATATCACAACTGTCACAACTGTGATGTGAAACACAAAAGGAAGCATAAAAGTTATTTTTTTTTAATGAGGGAAGCATTGGGGTCTGCTGCCACTAGTGTTCTTCACCGGGCTAGAATTCACCTCAGAAAACACAAGAAGCAGACACAAGTTGCATTGAGTCCGAACACAGATTTATCACAGGCCATTTCTTGAATCAAGTAAGAGAATATTTACAAAGCCCTTAGCACAGTGTCTAGCTAGCTCATAGCAGGTACTATTTACTGTATTTCCCCATGTATAAGACACACCTTAATTTTGGGGCCTGAAATTTGAAAAAAAAAATGTATTACATAAAGTTATTGAACTCAAGTTTTATTCATCTTCTCATAGCTTTCAGGCATCTTTTGGGCAAGTCTGGTGCAT
>CM053622.1:387473635-387489667 GCA_028646595.1 Phalanger gymnotis
ACTGCTTTGGCTTCATGCCAGAAATTTTGATATGTTGTTTCATCACTATAATTTTCTTTTATTTTTTCTATGATTTGCTCTTTGACCTACACATTATTTAGTATTTCACTGTAAGGTCTCCATTTGGGTCAATGTGTTCTTTTGATGTTTTTGCCTTTTCACTTGTCTTCTAGTAGATTGTCCTTCGCTTCAGTATATTTGTATTTCCAATCAATTGTTCTCTCTTTTCCTTCTTTGAAGAAACATGCTACGGTAGATTTAATTTTTTTTTCTATTCTGCTATTTTTTTCTGCTGTGCAGGCCATAAATTCTTACTTTTATTCCCTTCTAATTTCTTCCAGTATTCTGATTTCTCTCTTGACTCATCCAGGATTATCCTGCTGTGATTTTATGCTATCTTGGGAATCCAGAGTTCCCTGTTTTGTCAGGTATTGGTTCAATTTCCTGTATCTTCCAATATCAATTTAGGGATGTTTGCAATCACTTAGATAATTTGGTAAACATTTTTAGTTCTGTTTTAATATCTTCCTTATTGAGTTATCTACTTGAGCTTTAGGTTTTTAACTGAGCTTTCTTCCTCCTGAGATCTTTGTGCTTTTAGCCTTTTTTCCCTTGTTTGATAGACTTCTCCTGTGAGAAGGACCACAAGTTTTCTCCTATTGCTCATTTTCTGGTTTTTTCCTCTTTGGGCTTGGTTTCCCTGGAGGCTGGCCCAAATAGCTATTTCAGCTTCTTTTTACAATGAAGAATTCATTTTTCACTGGTCTTAGTTTCCTGCCCCCAAGTGACCTTTGAGGGGACTTTTGGCTACAGTTTTTCTTTGGCCAGTCTCTTTTCTCCCAGGGAGTGTAGGCCTTTCCCCCAACATGTTGACACTCCAAGTACTCTCTGTTCTTTAGTTCTCTGGCTTAGTGCTGCCACTCTGGGCAAAACATACTCCCACCTTCTTATATTTCCTCCTTCACTTGTTGAGGTCTGCTGTTTGCTGCCATACGATGGTGAGGAAATGTCAGGGGCAACATACACTGTAAGAATAGCAAGAAACTTCCAGGTGAAATCATGTGCCCTCCTAGAAGGTGAGCTCTTGTGGGTAGAGTCCTCAGTGAGCTCATGAGGGATGAGCATCCTCTGATTTCATTACCTTTTTAAGCTTCTCAGTATCTTGACCTGTGGAGATAGCTGTAATTTCTGTATCTCTGGTACACAGTTCCTTTTCAGGGGAGTTTTTGAGAGTTTGTGAGGACTAGAGAAGATGTCTGATTCTCCACCTTGTTGATCAGTTGACCAACAGTCTCCCCTTCCAGTTTTATAAAATATAATTTTTCTCTTTTTAGCAGTTACCAACTGTTTAGAGTTGTTATGTCTTGGATTTTACGGTTGTTTTCCTTTTATATTTGATGCCAAGTCCTTAGTCAGAGATACAATTCCCAAATGTAACATTGTTCTTATGGGAAAATATAATTTGCTCTACAATGATCTGCTTTTCATTATAGTTTCCAGGAACACATTATTGGAAAGAGGGGACTACCTGTATTTCTCACAAATCTTCATTATTTTGATATGTAGGACAAAATGATTTTTTTAAAGTTACCTCTCTGCCAACCCCCCCCCCCCGACAAACCCAAACTACTGAACTACTTATTTTTCAAAGAGACTATAAACATTTAATGCTGAAAGATTGTCATGGCACATGGACTTGCGCACACGCACACACACACACAGAGAAAGAGAGAGAGAGAGAAACCCAGCCCAGCTACATCTGAAAGTAGTTCTATTTACCTTATGATTCTTCCAAATTGGGAATGCTATGATTTTCACTGGTGATATGTTAG
This sequence comes from Phalanger gymnotis, assembly GCA_028646595.1. Classification (NCBI taxonomy): domain Eukaryota; kingdom Metazoa; phylum Chordata; class Mammalia; order Diprotodontia; family Phalangeridae; genus Phalanger; species Phalanger gymnotis. Next base: position 387,475,468 of record CM053622.1, read on the forward strand.
AGTCAATCCAAGAATAGAGGAAAATGGTCTTGTCACATGACTAAATGTCATGGAAAACAAAATGAGCACACTAGAATGAATACTATTCATTTCTCCAGGAGAACAGAGCAGCATGTTGGTTTTTCATTCAGTGTTAAACTATTCACTTGAGTTACCTCAAGGTAACTCAAAGCAAAGAGTAAAGTAAAGCAAAGAGAATTCAAAGACTTTTCTGAGGGACCTCCTTATAGACGCCACTTTTGAAGTCTTTATATTTTAAAGACATGTTTAAGTAGAGGCCTAGATTTTCATCTTTTCCCTTTGATTTGCTCTTTTTTTTTGATTAAAAGAAGTTCTTCTGATATAACACTAGTTTTCCTGCGCATACTCAGATCATCTGACATGGAAACTCTGTTTCTGGGAGAAGACATCCCCATGGGTTATCACCTCTTTAAAATAGCCTTTTAAAACAGCCTCTTTCCTCTAGCTGCATAGCCAAAACAGGCTATGTATTTAAAACTATGAGGCTGGGACAACTAGATATGCTTTCTTGCCCACAGAGAGGGCACCATGAACTGACTGGGTGGAGGGAAGGGCTACCTTCTCTTCTTTTTGTTTTTTATCCTGTGGCCCTGAGAAACTAGCTTGGGGTTTTGTTGTGGTCCATTTTATTTGCCCTTTTCAGTTCTCAGTAAAGGTAGTAAAATCCCCACTAGACCTGGATTCATGGTGACCTTGGATGCAGGAATTCCAGGCCAAATGTTTCAGTCAGCCAATCTGGCAGGGAAGCCAGGAGAAGCCAGAGTACCTGGGACTTGAGTCCCAGGTGGGCTTTGTACTTGGAACTTGGCAGGGTATGCTATATAGAAACTGCCCCTAGAGTGTGAGATAGTCCATAGGGGAGATAATGTCGCAGGTATTGGGGAGGAGGAAGATTATATATTTATTCTTGCTATTCTTTTGAAGTAATTATTTCTTGTTAAAGCTCATCCAACTATGAAGAGATTAAGTGAAACTGGGGTGCAGGGAACTCCTACAATTGAGGAAACATCATTGTTGAGAGCAGAGTCAATAGAGAAACTGGACAATCCCTAAGTCCCCTTAAGTATCCTGGAGAACCGGGGAACGGATGAATGTAATATGCTTGGCCTTCAGCAAAGGGAGATTAGAGTAATTACTATCATAATAATACCCTTTGTTTTTATATCACCCTTGTTTCCAAATATATCCCTCTCTCCTGCTTAAAGAACCATCTCTTCTAAGGAAGAGCAGTTCAACAAGAGGGGCATATCAAATAAGTCTAACAGTATCTCCAACATTGTTCATTCCGAGTTCCCCACCTCAGCAAAGAATGGAGAGAGGTACTTTTTCTCATCAATTCTTCAGGGCCAAGCTTGGTAGTTATAATTGCATAGAATTATTTTCTTGGTTGTTGTTCTTTCAATTTTTATTGTTGTAGTCATTGTGTATGTTGTTTCCTTGGTTCTGCTTACTTCGTTTTTCATTGGTTCTTACAAACTTTTCTATTCTCACTCTTCTTTATATTCAGCATTTTTTATAGTGCAGTAATATTCCATTGTATTGATGTCTAGTCATTTCCCCATTAATGAAATTCTGCTTAATTTCTACTTTTTTTTTGCCACTACCAGACCTCAATAAATGCCTAAAGAAATGTCTTATGCTAAAGACACAAATAAGATGAATTTCCCAGGAACCCAGGAAAGAACATCTCCAAATAAGCATGTTTTGCTGGGACCTTTGTCTCTAATAGCTAAGGTAAACCTGCCAATGGCTTACAGATTTCATTATCAATGAATTTCCCCAGAAAGGCCCTCATTGACAGAATTATTGTGCCTTTCTTCCGCAAAAATCCCTGTATAGGAAGCATGGGGTCCTAGAAAGATCACTGGCCCAAGAGTCAAAAGCCTTGTTTTCCTATCTTGGCTCTGTCATTCACTAGCTATGTGAACTTGGGTAAGTCACCAACTTGTTGAACTCGTAGTGTTATTGTGAGAATGAAATGAGACAATGGATATGAAAACTATATCTTATGCGAATATGAAGCATTATTATACAAAACTGAATAAAGACACTAGAATACATATCTAGTTGTATGTTATAGAGAATATCTTAATGCAATAGGTGAACACCATGGATGATCAACAGAGTGACAAAAGAGAGAGATGTGATATAGTGTAAAGCATGCTGGAGCAGTCTGCAGGAGACCTGCCACTAATTAGCTATGCAACCTTGGGCATGCCACTTAACATCAGTGGATTCCTGTTTCGGTTTTCTTAAATGAGGGGACTGGGTTGAACTAGACAACCTTTCACATTCTAAATCCTATATGCTATATATGGTGGTCTGAAACTGCATTGTTGCCACGTAATGTGTTTTGATAAACAAATTTTATTGATATTTTTGATTTTAATATCACTTAACTTTACCTCTGTATTCCTTTTCCTCTTCCCCTCCCTTATAGCCATCCTGAACAATGAATTTTTTTTTCAAAAAAAAAGAGGAAGAAGAGAAAACATTGGCAAAAATCATCAAGTCAATTAACATTTATTAAGTACCTATTATGTACTAGGTGCTGGGAATAGTAATAGGCAAAAAGTCTCTGTTCACAGGAGCTTATAGTCTAATGGGGATCAATACATCGAAAAAAATCTAATAATATATTCAGTGTTCCACACCCCTGGACCTATTATCTATCCAAAAAAGTAGAGGAAAGAGGTTTCTCATATCTCTTCTTTGGGGCCAAGTTTGTTCATTGAATCTTGCAACATTCATTTTCTTTTTCTAATTTTTTTAATTGATAACTTGTTTTACATTACCAAAATTTCTCCTTTTATCCCTCCTCACAGAGAACCGTCCCATATAAAAATAATATTTTTTAAGAAAAAAAAAACAAAAAAGAGGAGGAAAAAAAATCAGCAAAGCCAATGAATGCATTGAAAAAGTCTGAAACTATATATGATGTTCCACTCCTATGGACCTCTCGCCTCTGCAGAGAAGAAGGTGGGAGCATCTTCTCATATCTTTTCTTTGGTGCCATGCTTATTCTTTGTAATTTTATAACATCCACTTTTGATTGTCTTGTGGAAATTATTTCCATTTCCATCGTCGTAGTCATTGGGTGTATTTTTGTTTGCTTCTACTAATTTCACTCTCCATCATTTCATGTAATTCTTTCCATGCTTTTTATATTCATCATATTTGTTATTTTTTACAAGAGTTATATCCTATTACATTCATGTGCCACAATTCGAGGCAGCCAGGGGACACAGTGGTTAGAAAACCTGAGTTCAAATGTAGCCACAGATAGTTGCTAGATGTGTAACCCTAGGCAAGTTGCTTGACCTTTTTCCACTCCATCTCCTCAACTGTAAAATGAGGATAATAACACCTACCAACCTAAGGTTAGTGAGTGGATTAAATGAGACACTTGGAAAACACTTAGCATAGTGTCTACCAAACGGTAAGCACTTCATAAATGCTTATTTCCTTTTTTCCTTCCATAATTTGTTTGAACATTCCCCAAGTGACGGACATGTTGTTTCTGGGCATTTACATGCCACATCTACTGCGACATATATTTTTATGTATATTAGTCTGCCTGGAGTATGTGCCTAGCAGTGGAATCTCTGAGTCAAAAAAGTATATGTATTTTACTCTATTTACATAATTTCATAATTATGTTTTCCATAACGATTGTATCAATTCATAGCTCCATCAACAATTCAATGGTGTGTCCAGGCATGTGCGAGTAAACATTTAACTGGCTAGCTAGGGAAAAAAAAATGTACTCTTGACACACTTTTAAGCTTAATCTGTATTATTGACATTTTCCCCATCAATTTTCTTAAGTCTGGACAATGAGCATACTAATAAGCCATAATTTGTAGTATTTGCTGATTAAGGTAAAAATAGTCACATTGAAAATTTAACAGCTTTTGAGAGCTGGCTGAAGCTGGCTCTAGCACACCTCAGTGTGTGCCTGTCTTTCCACAATCCTTCTAGATAAACTAGTTCTTATCTAATAGGGAGTTGTTTCCTAAGTTATTGATGTTTGGGGGTTTATCATATACTTGGTTTTTGACTTCCATGGTTTCTGATTCTCCCTTGAAGAAATGTGGTCCATTCATCTGAGTGCAAATGATTTTGACGACTGCTGCTTCATAATATAGTTTAGGGTTTGGGAGCACAATTCCCCTCCCCCGCCTTAATTTCTACTTTTCTAATTTTTCCCTTGATATCGTAAGTCTTTTGTTTCTCCAAATGAAATTTTTTATTATTTTGTTGAGTTCTGTAAAGCATCCCTTTGATACTCTGTTATGACATTAAAACTGTAATTTGTCTTTGGGAGTGTTATTTTTTTTGTCCTATTGGCATTTGAGGGGTGTTGTCTATTAAATTGCTTCATATTATCCTGGGACCTCAAAAGTGCTTTGCAAAAGTGATTCAAGAACTCATCAATGCTCATTTTACAACTGTAGAATTATCATTTGAGTAATTTACTTTCAATGGATATGCAAGAGGTGGTTCTAGGGTTAGAACTCGGGTAAGAAATTTCTCTGTCAATGACTTTTAGGGAAGGGCTTACATTTTGCTGGGAATTGAAGTTAAGTTTCTTGGTTTATGTTTAGCAGATTTTCGTTTCTTTCTTCTTTTTGGAAATCAGGACATTTGTTCTTTTCTAGTCCTGTACTACTGTTCCAGGTCATCACTATCTGTCAAATATTATTGACAGTAGCTTAGCTTTAACATTCTTAATGGTGCTTAGCAGTCCTATAGCTTGTGTTCATTCATGACTAATGAAATATGCCACTGAGCCTCCCATGTAATCTAGCTTCAATACTCATCAGAGAGCAGCCTAATTTATTTGTAGATAGATCTTGTTTTTTAATTCCTTGACATCTTTTATACTCTTGAAAAGTGTTCACATAATGAATTTCTTTCTACACAAGAGGATTCCAAACCACTTTTGAAATTATTCAACTAAAAAAAAAACTACTCAACTAGGTTAGACTCAGGAAAAAAGAGGCAGTAAATTTTAGGAGCACTTGAGCTGGGTGCTGCCACAGCTTTCCTAGCTACCCACCTTTTGAGAATTGTCAGGGCCACAAAATCTCGCCTCTGCCCCACCCTGCCCCATGGAAGAACAGGTGCTATAATGGTGCTATCAGATCTGCACTCACTTGTGAAAGGTGGTCTGAAGCTCTGAAATACCTTTCTGATTTGGATGAATTACATATGTCTATAGGGAATAGTGAATAACATGGGACAATGTAAATGGAGTCTTACTCGCTAGATCTGGATGTACTGTCTCTAAGACTATAAAATAAATCAGTTGGATTACCAGCATACAGTTTTTTATTTTACATTAAAAAATAATTGAAAATTGAGCAAAAGACAGTGAATATATGAATTTTTAATCAATATAAGCTACAAACAGTAAATTTAATAAATTATAAATGATCAAATTATTGAAAAATTAAATATTAAACATTCTCCCATAAAAATGTAGAACATTTATTAATTAGGATGCACTTCCAGTGCAATATGCTTTTAAATGGCATGTAACTTTCTAAACAGGCTCTGTCATAGATATGTAAATGAATTTACTCTGCTGGTGCAGTGAAAGTAAATACTATTTGGGGTTAAAATGGGCAGAATCAATGAATCATATTGGAAGGACCTTCAGAGGTCATCTGGTCCATGCAACCTAGCCTTTAACAAGAATCTTTGCTGTAAAATATTTGACCAATGGTCATCCAGCCTTTTCCCCCAGGCAGCACATGATATCATTGTTCTATTTTTTTTTTTAATTTTCCAATTTTTTTTGTTCCAATTTAGAATTGTTCCAATTTTAGGAAGCTTTTCCTTCCATCCAAACCAAGTTTGTTTCTTCATAACTTCCACCCACCATTCCTTGTTCCGCCCTTTGAGACTAAACAGATGATCTTAGAAGCCTTTCGAATTCTTGAAGATAGCTGGTGAGAGGTGATGAGAATCTGGGCTGAAGTAGTGGTCATGTGAGGAGAAAGAAGGGGACTTATATGATAAGTGTGAAAGTGTAAATGACAAGATTAGGCAACTGATGGGTTATGTGGGGTAAACTGAGGAATTGAGGATCATGCTGAACTGGTGAACCCAGGTGACTGGGAGGATGGTGGTACCCTCACTGGGTGGGGGGACTTGGGGTTAAAGATAATGAGCTCTGTTTTGGACAGGTGGAGTTTGAGATGCCTAGAGAATACCCAGTTCTCCAGTAATTTGCTTGAGAAGATGGGAAGGGACTGGATTCAGGGCACGTGTAGAAGGACTGGCCTTATCAAAGAGAAAGGCTACCTCTTCCTTAGACACTGGAATAAAGGACGAGAATAATGGTGGATGATGCTAGAGGGGTTTAAGATGAGGAGAGACAAGGGAGGTCATTGAGATTGGTGCGAGGTTTTTCCTTGAAGTGTGAGTTGAGACCCTCAATTGAGCGGGGACTGTTATAAGAAGCTTGAGGAGAAATGATACTGAAATAGCCAAGGTACTAAATGGGACAATCAGAGAGTAGAAGCCTTGAGGCTCTGAAGGTCTTGTGCAGATAACGATAATGATATGCCACACCACCCCGACCCAAAAGTCTTTTAACTTTTAAAAAGTCATTGATAAAAATGTTAAGTAGCATAAGGTCAAGCATAGATCCCTGGGGCACTGCGCTGCAATCTTCCTTCCAGCGTTGACATTGAACTATGACAATGACAACTTTTAAGTGAAGAAATTCTACCACTTCTGAATCCATTCATTATGATGTCATCTAGCTCACAACTCTCCATCTTTTCCACAAGAATAGTATTGGAGATGTCATTGAATGCTTTGCTAAATCTAGGTAAAATGTAACTACAGTATTACCTTGATCTACATGTATATTAACTCAAATTGGGCATTTATTAGTCAAATGGAAAATGAGATTATTCTAGCATGACTTGTTCTTGATGAAGCCCATACTGGCTTTTTTTTTTTTAAATCAAAGCCTCCTTTTCAAATTAGTCAATGGATATGTGAAAGATCTGTGATTTCTTCACTGAAGAGAACTACAGGTGTGATAACTCCTTCCACCAAAATAAACCCCCAGTGAGTCAAGAGATATGTCCTAGGCAGTTGTCTGAAGTATGTGGAGTTAATTACTCAATCAGAGTCACAAAGCTAGTAAAAAAAAAACCAAAGAAACAAAAACCCTCAAGTCTTCCTAATTACAAACACAAAAGTTTATCCACCACACCTCACTTCACCTGTTAAGGTTCACTAGCAGTAGTTTTCTTTGCCAGTCTCAGCTAATTTTGATCTTTAGTACTATTGACACTATCTTTACAGGACTTTGCCAAGTATTAGTATTCACCCTCATCCTTGCTTCCATCATCTATGCAACTTTTAAAAAATCTAAGGTAAGTCATTGTACTCTCACCATATTAATGTTTCTTTTGCTCAGCTTAAAAATCCCGAGTCTGTTTACATTAACCCCTTGAAAGAGAAAGCCAGAAATCATCTTTTCTATATACCTCTTACCTCTCTTCACAAACATATACGCTGGCATTATCCACTCCCACATATAGGTAATTTATTTGGGTTTTATTTTCTTATACTTGGCAGTTTGGAAAAGCTAAATGTATGAAGAATGTTTTCTGGTCTGTTGGTCACAGATGAGGAAAAAAAATGTATAATCCATTCCCTGATCTGTGGGCCCAAAGGCCTCCAGGGAGGGTCACAGATCTATATAATACTTTAAAGTGCTCAAGTGTGTATTTCAGGGTCTGGTTTCATTGAAAAATGAGTAAAATTGTACTTAGGCAGGTGACTGCCTGTTGACTATAGAAGCCTAAGGGCACTGATTATCGAAACAAGGATGTGTGATAAATTCAATTCATAAAATTTACTTCAGATGAATATATCTGTATTGTGTGGCAGTAGAAGGAGATTTTATTTGTTACACTAAATCTTCCCAGAGATGATGGGTACTTGCTTGATCTTATGGCCCTTTTGTAAGCCTTGAAAACTGGCAAGTTTAATGTAGGCACTCTCCTAATCTCCAGTGACCATATCATTGCTCCTCTGGGTCCCCTTCATTTCCCCACCCCCTTACTCACTCGACCCTACCACCCTACCTGACTGGGTTACATCTAAGAAATTTCCCCAATCAAATAACCAAGTACTGACTATATATGCTAGGTACCTGTGCTACAGAAACAAAAACGCAACAGTTCCTACCCTCAAAAAGTTTACATCCTATAGGAAGGGATAATATAGACACAGTGTTACTATGGGTACTAGGGACTGGCCAATAGGAGCTGCTCCTTGGAGCATTAGCAGCATACTCTACATTCTGGCAATCTGAGTTGAGGATTGGTGAATTAACTTTGGAAAATTTGTAATAATGCATACTGGGAGGTCCATGACCCTGCTTTCGGAGCATAGGTAGATATTTTGTGTCTGTTTCATATCAGTTTACTGTGTGGTAATTGGCTCCTAGGACTCGAACTGAGTATGCATACAAAAGGCACAAGAGATCAAAGCTCCTTCCCTCCTGGTGGCTTCCAAGTTTGGAGGGAGAAATTCTACAAGGAACCCCTTGATCGGGGGAACCCCTCATTCACTAGTCACCATGTGGTCCTCTGCTTTTTATTTTTTTATTTTTTTTCCTGCTTTTAGGTTAAGTAGTGCTAAAACAAACTTCAATATGACCTTGTGAGCTTCTAAACGTCAGAAGAGCTACCAGAAGTTTTTCAACAGGACTCTGTAGCAGAGACTGCAATAGTGCTAACTGCTAAGCCTAGTGAGGCAGCCCAGCCCAGAAGCACAGAGCGCTTGACCCAGCCCAGCTATGGAGAAAACTGGCAGGACACCATGTCCTGAAAGCAAGGGAAAGACATCCATCTGCCACGCCTCATCCAGAAGGGAACTGGTGGAGACAATGTTTTATAGCTACCACATTTGTGAGCTCACCTTCTTGAGAGATTGAGGGGATATAGGAGAGTATGCCCCAGTTGAGGGAGAAAATTCTATAGCAACCACTTTAATTTTGGATCTACTCTTCCAAAGTTTAGAGGGAAGTGTGTTTTCCCACTTTGGGGAGTTTTTTTTTTAAACTTCAAGTCTTGCTTTATCTTCTCAGTAAATATCGCTTATAAAAGCTAATTGATGATATTAATTGATCAAAGTGACATTGGGGTTCTAATCACGGGTGACATGATCTTGAGGAAACGGTAACTAGTTCATTGCTATTGGAGGGAATTAAATGAGACCTTAAGAATGATAGCATTACAATGAACCAAGACGATTCTAGAAGAATCACAATAGAAAATGCTATCCACATCCAGAGGAAGAACTATGGAGTCTGAATGATGATCGAAGCAGACTATTTTCTCTCTTTTTTTTCCTTTGTTTTTTTTTCTTTCTCATGATTTTTCTCCTTTGGTTCTAATTCTTCTTTACAACATGACTAATGTGGAATTATGTTTAATATGATTGTACGTGTATAGCCTATATGAGACTGCATGCCATCTTGGGGAGGGGGAAGGAAAGGAGGAGGAGAAAATTTAAAACTCAAAATCTTATAAAAGCGAGTGCTGAAAACTAAAACCAACTAAATAAATATTTTTTAAAAAAAGGAATGATAGCTTTAGAGACAACCCCTTTCCCCCCAATAGGTTACCCATAGAATCCCAAGGAACCTTAACTACTTGTGCAATCGGGGGTTAGAAGAAGGAGCCCAAAGCCTAAATGGATTCTATGTACAAAATACATTTTTTTAACCAGACCTGTGACCTAATTGCTGTAGGGAGCTACCAGTGAGGAATTTCCTCTACCAATGCAGACCAGGAAATTAAAATAAATGCCTGGTAATTTAGGAGAGCAAACACTAGCAATGGGGAAGTCAGGAAAGACCTTACAGAGGAGGTGATACTTGAACTGAGCTTTGAAGGAAACTAGGGATTTTAAAAGGCAGATGTGAAGAGGAAGTGCTTTCAGTGTATGAGGGATGGCCTGTGTAAGGAGCAGCAAGGCCAGTTTGGCTGGATTGTAGAATGCATGAAGGGGAAAAATGTATGATAAGCTTGGGTAGGTAGGTCAGAACCAGGTTGTATAGAGCTTTAAAGAACAAAAAGAGAAGTATTTATTCTGGAGTCCATGGGAGCCAATGGAATTTTTTTTGAGCAAGGAAGTGATATGGTCACACTTGTGCTTAGGAATACCACTTGGCAAATTATGTGGGGGATGGATTAGAAATGGGCAGACTCGGGGCAGAGAGATCATTTAGGAGGCCATTGCTGTATTTCAAATGAGTGGGGTGTAGAACTAGTGGCCCAGAGACAAGAAGATGTAGATGAGAAATGTTGTAGAGTTAATAAGTCTTGGCAACTAATGAGACATCTGGAGTGTGGGAAAGTGAGTGGGAAAAGACCACTGGATTTTATAGTTAAAAGATTAGTAGTAACTTTAGAGACCAATTTCATTTGAGTGATGAAGTCAGATGCCAGGTCGTAAAAGGTCTAAAAGGGAGTGAGAGGAAAAGAAATAGAGTCAATAGAGGTAAGTAGCTTCTTCAGGGACTTTGGCTATGAAAGGGAGGAGAGCTATAGGTTAGCTTAAGGGGCTGGTAGGGTCAAATGAGGACTTTCATTTTTCAAGATGTCAGGAGACCTAGATGTGCTTGTAGACAGAAAAAGAGCCAGTAGATTAGTAAAAGTTAATGATTGGGGAATAATTTACTGGAAACTTGGGAAAGAATGAGATCAAATGTGCACGTAGAGAGGTTAGCCTTGAGGAGAAGGACCACCTCTTCATTAGCGAATGGAGAAAAAGTAGGAAATAGATGTCAAAGGTTTTTGAGATGTAGATTAGGGAAGAAGTTGGAGTTCACAACTGTGGACTCTTTTTTCTCAGTGAAGAAAGATCTCAGATGATAAGGTAGACTGGGCACTATGGGAGACTTGAGCAGAGAAGTTTGAAATAGATGATGTGATGAGTAAGATAGAGAATCAATTAAGGAGGACTAAAAGGATTGACCTATAGCCATTGGAATCAGATTGTAAAAATTTGTAGTGGACCCAGTCAGCTTAGTTGTGTGACCTCCTTTAGCTCCTTTGGGTAGCATGTGGATAGGATCTAGAACAGGGGTGGGGAACCTGCGGCCTTGAGACCACTTGTGGCCCTCTATATCCTCAAGTGCAGCCCTTTGATTGAATCCAAACTTCACAGAACAAATCCTGTTATTAAGGGGAGTTAGATGACATAAGCAATTCAAGATTGGGTCTGGCAGGGTACAAGAAGTGACAGGAATCCCTTAGCAAGGGATTCAAAATGAGGTTAATATAATGTTGAACTATAGAGTCAAAATTAGGAAGGCAGGAAAATGAAATCAGATCAGGAATGATGACCTAGGGATGCCAGGTGGAGAAACTTGAGGTCATAGTAAAGATAAAGAAAAGGATTTAGGAGAAGGGAGGCATAGGGAGAGACAGAATGATGGGAATTTAGAGTTTGGCAAGGGAAATCAAATTTTTGATCATGAAGGGAAATATTTGCAGGTGATGATGAATCAAGGGTATGACTTTCCCTGTTTGTGGCTGTAGTAGAGTAAAGCAGTAGGTCTTGGGAGTTAAAAAGATTTAGAAACTGTGAGACTAGGTCATTTGAAAAAACATCAACATATATACTGAAGTCCCTTTATATTAGAACAGGGGCTGGGGTCATATAAAAAAAAAGCTCATATTTTCTTTGGTTCATTGTTCCCACTCAGAATTTGCTTCAGGAAAATTTCCAAATATAGCTTGTTGCTAGGCCTCCAAAAATGTGGGTGAAAGGGTTCCCAGCTCCTCTACAAATACTCAAATACCAGGTTCCCCAGATCCTGTACAACTGAGCATAAAAGAGTTTTTATTTTGCCCCACAGAAAACTCATGAAGTATAAATATCAAAATATATAAACTCATAAGAATTAAATGTTTAAAACATACAAAAGGACTCATAATAGCTACCAGATAATATATTCAGTTCTTCTTTCTCTCTGGTAGATCCTATTTTTCTACCAGGGTCCTAAATTTCTTTCAATTTAGCACAACTCTCAAAGTTTGGCTGGACCCATTTCAGAAGGAAACGGCAAACTTAGTATTACCAATGGATCAGCCTTACATTCTAGTGAGTTTATTTTTCCCATGAGATCCTATACAGTCTCTGCAAAACATATTGCATCCTGTCTTTTGAACTCTCCATTGGAAGAAAAATATACTTCGCAGCTCTTAGACAGGTAAGCCCCTTCCCCAATGGATTTCCACTGTCTGAAAAAAAAATCATTATTTTGATTCGAGGGAAGAGAATGTTAAATTTCCCATTCCTTCTTTACATCATGAATATTACCCCTTTTTCTCACTCTTCCCAGCACAGAGGGCTCTGTGGACAAATCCCTCCTCTCTCCAAAAAGTACTAAGATCAGGAAATTCTTCCTTTATGGATAGAGATCCTCATTTTTCCCACTTTTATTTATTAATAACATTCATTTCTTACATTTTTAATTCCAAATTCTTTCCCTCCCTCTAGCCCCTTTGAGAAGACAAGCAATACATCAATTATACATGTGAAGTCATACAAACATATCTCCTGTAGCAGCCATGTTGCAAAAAAAGCTCAAGAAAAATAATAATTAAAATTTTTTTCACTTCAATCTATATTCAGAATTCATAACTTCTTTCTCTGGAGGGGAACAGCATTTTTCATCATGGTTCCTTTAGGATTGTCTTGGATCATCATACTGATTAAAACAGCTAAGTCTTGGGGGCAGAGCCAAGATGGTGGCTGGAAAGCAGGGACTTGCCTAAAGCTCTCCCCCAGGACCCACCAAACACCTATAAAAATGGCTCTGAACAAATTCTAGAACTGCAGAACCCACGAAATAGCAGAGGGAAGCATGGCTCCAGCCCAGGACAGCCTGGATGGTCGCTGGGTAAGGTCTATCAACATGCTAGGAGCAGAACAGAGCCCAGCATGAGCTGAGCCCAGACCAACCAAACCGGAAGCTGGGCAGAACTGGCTGTAGTGCCTTGAATCAGTGAGCTGTGGCAGTTACCAGACTTCTCAACCAACGAACACCAAAGACAACAGAAAAGGTTAGTGGGAAAAACTGTGGGGACAGAGTGAAAGGAGTTTGCAGTTGGCCACCACCCTGTGGAAGGCAGAGGTGGTGCAGCTCTGAGGCTGCTTCCTGAGCTACAGGTGCAGTAGCTTCTGGCCCCAGGCCTACCTAGTGGGAGGAATTAAGTGGCAGATCAGAGCAGGAGTGCAGAGCCTGCTTAGATCTGAGTCGCAGTCGGGGTTGGGGGTTGTTGTGGGAGAAGGAGCGCTGGGGTGGCAGCGCTTGCTGTGTAGAAATAGCTCTGAAAAAAACAGCGTAGTCCCTCAAGCTTGGGACAAAGTACTTTCTCCTCTACAGGCAGTCATACCCTGATGAAAAACTCAAGGGTCAAGTAGTTGGTTGGGAACATGAACAGGCAGTGAAAATGGACTCAGATTCAGACTCAGACTTTGGAATCTTTCTTTGGTGACAAAGAAGACCAAACATACAGCCAGAAGAAGTCAACAAAGTCAAAGAGCCTACATCAAAAGCTCACAAGGAAAACATGAACTGGTCCAAGGCCATGGAAGAGCTCAAAAAGGATTTGGAAAAGCAAGTTAGAGAAGTAGAGGAAAAATTGGGAAGAGAAATGAGAGTGATGTGAGAAAACCATGAAAAACAAGTCAATAACTGTCTAAAGGAGACCTAAAAAATACTGAAGAAAATAACACCTTAAAAAAGAGACTAACTCAAATGGCAAAAGAGCTCCAAAAAGCCAATGAGGAGCAGGATGCTTTGAAAGGCAGAATTAGCCAAATGGGAAAGGAGGTCCAAAAGACCCCTGAAGAAAATACTACCTTAAAAATTAGACTGCAGCAAGTGGAAGCTAGTGACTTTATGAGAAATCAAGATATTATAAAATGGAACCAAAGGAATGAAAAAATGGAAGACAATGTGAAATATCTCATTGGAAAAACCACTGACCTGGAAAACAGGTGCAGGAGAGATAATTTAAAAATTATTAGACTACCTGAAAGCCATGATCAAAAAAAGAGCCTAGATATCATCTTTCCAGAAATTATCAAGGAGAACTGCCCTAATATTCTAGAGCCAGAGGGT
>CM053622.1:387490167-387510622 GCA_028646595.1 Phalanger gymnotis
TTTTCAAATATTCACTTAGCTACATTTTTATATGAAAATCAGGGCCACATCTTTCATTTCAATTCAGAGCAAAATTGCAGGGGAGACAGTCTCCCAACAGGTCCCTAGGAAATGGGGTCCTATTTGATATGTTTTTGGGATTTTCTCATACACTTCATATCAGCACATTATGCATCATTGGTGCCAAAAAATTCTTGCTGAGTGAATGAAGGATGTTATTTAATATTAAACATTCCATCCCTTAAAAAAAAGCTGTCACCCAAAGAAAACATATCACTGTTATTTTCCCTTTCTACTTTAAGAAATGCTTCTCAAAAAAGTCTTAATGTTATACATTCCATTTCTATTCATTTATATTTTGGTTTTGGTCTAGACCTATGATTTCATTGATATAGGGAACTCCCAGAATGGAAACTCCCTTCACTGATGGTAACTTATAGTCCCAAAGAGTTACTTGAGTCATTGAGAGGTTAAGTAATTTGTTCAGGGTCACTCAGCTAGTATGTGCCAGATGTAGTAATACTTGAACCCAAAGCATTCCTAACTTCAAGCCTCTCTTATGCCTCCATTTTAGTAATTACAACTTAATACAATAAGTAAATAACATTCGCATAATTAGAAGGGAATCATGGGTCTCATATTGTCATTCAAATGTATATAGTCAGCAGGGGTGGGGAACGTGCATATCTCGAGATATATTGCCTTTTAGGTCTTCAAATGCTGCCCTTTGACTGAATCTAAACTTCACAGAACAAATCCAGGATTTGAAGTTTGGATTCAGTCAAAGGATCACACTTGAGGACCTAGAGGGAACATGTGCCCTAGAGGTCACAGGTTCCCCACCCCTGGTAGTGGTATTTGTCTCATTCAACTAGCAAGTTTATATAAAATAGTTTGAAGTTTTATCAGCTATTAAGAATATCACAAATTGATTCTCAGGACCCAGCAAGCTGCCCTTCCTTTCAAAGATGAAAGATGTTTCTCTTCTCCAAGCTAACAGTCTAGACTGTTTCTAGACTGCAGATAAGATAGTGTTAATATTTATCTTGAATTTAAAAGTTCCCTGACTCCAAAGACAGTAAATGCTCTCCCTCTTCTTCGCCTCATCCAGGGTAATAAACATTTGACAGTTCCTTCCATGTCTGAATTAGATTGAATTGACACTGATAGAAATAAGGAGAGGTAGTGACTATTAACATGGTAACAACCATGTGGTATGTTGGGAAGAGCTCTGGAAGAGATGCTTGCTGCTTATGACTTTTTGATAATGCTAGACAGGTTACTCTATCTCTCTGGGCTTTAGCTTCCTCATCTGTAAATGGGGTGGATTAGGGGGCACCAGATAGAAGGTTCCTCCTAACTCTAACCTTAAGGCAAAATTGAAGAGGGGAAACATGGGCAGGGATAGCATGTAAGCCCCAAATGATCCCTTCTCTTAATGATGCCTGAAATTCTAGGGCTAGGAATCCAATCCGCTGGTTTAAGCCATTTTCTCCAGTTGAAATGAAAACACTCTTAAGAGGGACAGAATGTTAAGCTTTTATATCAGCAATGAATACCTTGACATCAATTAGATCCTTTTGCAATAGCTAGATGAAACTGCTGCCTATGAGAACAAAATACTTAGTAGGTACACTTTTGTTATTCATTCACTAATTTATTCATATTGGACCATTTTGAGAGCAGTTTCTGTGGGCAAAGAAAAATCTTCAGTGCCTGGCTTCATGAGCTTCTGGGAGATGTAGTCTCAAATGTACAGCATTTTTTTCTCTCCCCTGAGAAGATGCTATGTGAGAGGGATATATGCACCAGGAAACAGGTTGGGTAAGAAATATATCTGTTTGAGACTACATGTCCCAGAAACTCATGAAGTAATCTCTAAGCAGCAATCAAGGAATGAGCCTTTATTCAACGTATAAAACCTTTTAGTACTAATATATTTTAATAATACACTTTAAAAATGGGCAGACCTCATGGCCCTTGTTGAAATGAAGTGGTAAGAGGATAGAGAAAGGCATTTGGAATATATAGAGTTCCTAGAGAGGATAGACCTTTATGAGGCATTACCATGGGGATCTTTGGTAAGCCAGGGACAATGAGATGTGGAGTGAGAGTGAAGGAAGATACTATCAAGTGCCTAGGTGGGATATGACTAAAACAGGCAATAAACAAGAACAAATATTTCTCATATCACAATTTTGTTTAGGCCTCACCCTATTAATGTCAAAAAAAGAAAAAAATGGCTTTGTCAAAGACCAGAGAAATTCACTGGCACCTGTTTTGATCTGCAGTATAGTAGAAAGAACATTGTATTTGAGGTCAGAGGACCTATGTTCAGAGCCTGGCTTTGCTATGTATTAGCCAAGTGTGTGACTTTGGGCAAATCATTCACCCTTCCCACTCCCCACACCTGATCTCTAACGTACCTTATACATTATCTTATAGCTCTAAAACTTCTAAAAAGCAGTGTTTTCTCAAAGGAGCACTAGACCAAGCATGAGAAGTCCACAATTCAAATCCTTCCTCTGAAGCTCATTAGCTGATAGGCAAATAATTCTCTAACCTTAATTTCTTCATTTGTAAAAAGATAACCTCTTAATATCTGTAGTAGTTACCTCGAAAGGTTATAAGAACTAAATAAGATGACATATGTCCATTTGTGTTGACATCCTAACCATTCTTCCTTTTCTGGTGCTATGTCTAGTCTATGTTTTGCTACAAATACTACCAAGAGGATTCACTCATTATTCTTCAGGCCTGCGTTCTGGTCTTTAGACATTTTGTGAATACAATAACTAAGATTTTTATTTCTTTTTCTTCTTCCTTGTCACATGGCTGGACTACCCCATTTTCCAATTGCACATCTCCTAAAAAATATCCCTTACAACATTCTTGCCCAACATAGCCCACTTTTGCTACCTAAGTTTCTCTTCAAAGACCTTTGTGTCACCTATAAGTTTGATTGCTTGGAAATTGGAGTATCTCCAGGTTTGCAAACATATTGTCATCTTCAGAAGAATATATATGTGAAAAGGGAGCTTTGTGATTGGGGGCACCTTGGGATCATCAAAAAACTTAAACAATTTTCTAAATGCAATTCAATCCACCCTCTTCCACCTCTTCAGTCCTGCCCTGACTCGTTGTTCGTCTAGTAGTGATGGAGTAACTCAAAAGTATACATAATAGAGATCTGGCAGCTAAATCTCCATATAATATGTAATATACAAAAGTACTATTTACTTTTCATCTATTGTTATCTTAGGAATGCAAAGGCATTCGTAATTTTGTGGGTTTTGTTTTAACCTGAATATTAAGAAAGTTTGATCACCACTATCATCAGCATCATCTTTTCTTAAAATCTGTCAAATGCAGGCCAACTAGTCATCATGTATGCACTTCCTATGCACAGAATGATATATTCCTGTCCCTGTGTCACTGTGTATTAGTTTTACTCAGACAATTCATCCCTGGCTATGTCAAGTTTGTAAAAATGAGACTCAATCTCATAAAACTGTAGAAATGACTTCAATATTTCATATGATTTCATAGATATAAACATTCTTTTCCCTTTTTTTTAGCAGAAAGGCAATCCACATATATCTAATTACATGGCTTTTGAGCCTTATGTAGAGCAGGGGAATATATGATCCTAGAGAGGGCCTCTGGATCCCTGTGCCTAATGATCTTCTTCCAGCTGTACAATGTATAATACCACTCCTGAGAGCCCCATCCCTTCCACAAGGCCTTCCTCCCTTGACACGGCCCCTTCCCCCTCTGTGTCTTTCTTCTCTTTATGTTGCTGGGGTAGTTCACCATGCCATCAAAGGTAAGCCAGACATTCTGGGATATGGGCCAAACTTTCTTTCAGTGTAACTGCATTCAACTGTGACTGATTGTCTTCTGTATCACTCCTATCTTCCTCCTCACACGTGGAATTTGTTCCAGGTGGTAACATTTCTGGTTATGTCTCTGCCCTTGCTCTAGTGAGGAAGTCAAACCATAGAAAGTAGAACTTGATAATGAGAGAAGAGTATATGAGCACAGAAAAAAAATATCGCTTAGACTAGAGAGAAAACCATACCATATGGAATTAGCCCTTTGCTAAAACAGAGTGGCTAAAGACCACTGAGAAAATACAACTTGATCAGAGTTTTAAACAGACTGGGGCAACCAGAATGGCTAGGGCTTTGCCTCAGCATGTCAGTATCTAGGGGTGCATATTCTTCCCACCAACGCTGAGCCTTTCTATCTTTAGCCTAGTTGGCCCACCAACCCAGAGCCTTTCAATTCTCAGCTGGCCATGTGTCTCATCCCTTTCCTAGCTATCTTCCCCAATGCCACATGCCCTGCATAATGTTTCCTTCTCTCCTTCCCTCTTGCTGGGATTGTACCCAAAATTCTCTTGGCATGACTATATCTAACTAAGACATACTTTATCTTGAGCTCCCACCCAATCCCCCAAAATAATTTTGCCACAGGTGCCAAAATTCCCAATTGTGGCTTTCTATAGTCTTCATGGGGTGTTGCCAAAAATATCATCACATGGTGATTCAACTTCAGGTGATGAGTCTCTCCAAGCCTCGCTAAATTGAGCCCATACCCAAAGTAGCTTGGTAGGAGCTGCCAGTACTTAAGCTTTGCTGCCCCAAACTTTGAGGAACTTTGCCCAAGGGACCCCTGGGCTCCCTTGCTGAGCTTCCACCTCTTGCCTGGAATCAGGCCACTACATCATCTTCCAGACAATTCCAAACCATACCACATGTCATCAGTCAATAATCAATAAGCATTTATTAAGGGTCTACTATTTGCAAGGAATTGTGCTTCTCACTGGGGATATAAAAAGAGGCAAAAGACAGTCTCTACCCTCAAAAAGCTCATACTCTAATAGAGGAGCTTACATTCTAATGGACCCTGGGCTCACATAATTGAGCTTTCTCTTACCTAGAACCAGGCCACTACATCATCTCTCAGATAATTCTAAATTGTGCCAATGTATTGAGACCATCTCTCTCATTCTTTTCCCACTGGACCTAGGACTCTGCCCTGGGCTCTAAGTGAGTTTTCCCCTTATCTTGTCTGGAAGCAAACCAGCAACCCATTTGCTAGACTTGTTCAAACCATGCCACCACAACCATAATCCCTTCCCTGCCTCCTTTTTAGTTCTTCTGTGTGTGTCTCCCTCCCATTAAAATGTAAGTTTCTTGATGCCCCTACTGTATTTCTTGTTTGTATTTATTTCCCCAATGTTTAGTACATTGCCTGCCACATAATAAGTATTTTGGGGTAGGATTTTGGTGGTGGTGGTGGAATTAATGACCGCAAAATCCAGGGAAAAAGTGCCAGAAGCCCTACTTTTTGTTTTGTGTAATGTTATAGGAAGACCTAAATACAAGTTGTTGGAAGACATGCCAACGTTCATGCTGTATTCAGCTTTGGCAAGCAAAAATAGCTGCTTGGGTTATTTGAGGCCAGCTCAATCTATTCAGCAGAACACAAGCAATAGTGCTAAGTAATTTAATAATCAGATAGGAAATAGTGTGTTTGAGCCAATTTAACACATGTGGAACAACCAGCAGTAAAACCTCCTACTCTTCCTTTTTTATGTAAACTATATGTGAACAGCTTGATTTAACAAAGGTAGTTTTTTAAAAGTGGCAGACCTCACAGTTTGCACACAAGTAGATTAATAAATTCCAACTGTAATTTCTATCCAACTTCTTTCTCTGATACTTTATCTTCCTAGTTATTGGGAGTATAGATGGGTTCACCACAACCCACTCCTAAGGGTCAGAGGAAGATTTCCTTAACTAAAGCCAAACTTCCTTGGGCACCAAAAAAGAACCTCCATCTGTATTAGCCAATAGAGACAAAAAGAGGTGAAAGGAACATTTTATTAGTCTAAGGTCAGGTATATATAAAACTCCAATGGTCCCAAATAACTTTTGTTTGTTAATATTAATGAATTTATTTTTCTTCTAGGGAGTATTTTTTCTATACTACACAGTTAATGTCTTTCTTTATACTTTAGCAGGGATTAATTTAAAAAACCCCACTACGAAATAATGTTTAAGACAGAAATGTGTACATATCTAAGACTAAATTTAACAGATGGCCTTCATGGGTTGTTGAGATTAAAAAAAATAGTAATCACCTGGTGGCCAACCATTTTGGGGGTGATCTTCCCTAAGCTTTAGCCAGGCTACTCTTTATACAACAGATCATTGAGATCTGAGACTCCAAAGACAGGAGGAAAAGCTTGGGACTTCTGGTCTTTGTTCTCTTCCACATTCAGTCACTCCTTCATGGGGCTATTGATTTTTAACTTGTGGATTTGTTTTGCTATCTTTACTGTTTAATTATTCTCCCCTCTCCTTCTCGAATCCCCAGGATTAAAGTTGTCCAGTAACAACCTAAAGGCAGTTAAGTGGTGGAAAGGCTTCTAGAAGGCCTTCAAGTGCTGGCCATGTAGGGGTGTGGTGTGATAACCATATAGGCTAGGGTAGCTCTTTGCCTAAAAGGCAAAAAAGGTGTACCAGAAATTTGTTGGCCCAGGGAGCTAAGGACCAAGCTATGTCAACATTCACACAACTTTGTGTTTGCCTAAGAGCATAAAAGAAGGCAGAATATGTGGATTCAACACCCTTCAGACTTGGCTGATAACCCATGGCTACACAAGTCTTCATACCTTCCCCTGATGACCAGGTGTCTCTGAATGGAGATGAAGGAGACTGTATCTACCTTTAAACCCAAGTATCCTGTCCATATGATGGCAAAGAAAACCTTATTTGAAAATAAAACATGAGACATTAGTGCACTGTTGGTGGAGTTGTGAACTGATTCAATCATTCTGTAGGGCAATTTGGAACTATGCCCATAGAGCTATAAAACCATGCATACCCTTTGACCTAGCAATACCACTACTAGGTCTGTACCGGAAAGAGATAAAAAAAGAAAAGGACATATATGTACAAACATTTATAGCAATTGTTTTCTGGGGGCAAAGAATTAGAAATTGAGGAGATGCTCATCAACTGGGGAATGGCTGAACAAATTGTGGTATGTGATTATGTTGGAATACTATTGTGCTATAGGAAATGATCCTCTCAGAGAAACCTAGAAAGACTTATATGAGCTGATGCAAAGTAAAATGTACCGCATACAAAGTGGTAGCAATATGGATGATCAGCTGTGAAAATGACTTAGCTGTTCTCAGCAATACAACTATCCAAGGCAGCTCTGGACTTATGATGAAAAATGCTATCCATCCCCAAAGAACTGATGGTGTCTGAATGCAGACTGAAGTATACTTTTTTTTAACTTTCTTCATTTTTCTTGAAGTATTTTTTTGTTTATGTTTTCTTTCACAATATGAGTATTATGGAAATGTTTTGCACAAATACACATGTACAACCTATATTGAATTGCTTGCCTTCTCAATGACGGGATATAATGTTAATCAGGGCAAGGTTTCTTGCTGTTCTCTTAAGTGCCTTTAATGAATCTGACCTTTATTTGACTGGGGCAGGTAAAGTGGGATCTTTTTTGTCTTGGAGTGTTTCTCAGCACTAAGACAATCAAGAGTCATTGATTTGTATATGATGTGGTGCTTTCCCACACTCTGGTGTTAGTGATTTTTCACACCCTAAATGGTGAGCCTCGAGCCCTCAAGGCCCTGAACACCATATATGTACTAGAAGGTTAGTGGTTCGCTTTTGGGGGCACACTCATTGAAAGAATGTGAATGATGAGACTCTGGGCAAGCTGTTGTAGCCACCCCCCCAACCCCCACCCCCGTCTTTGATAACCCAGACAGATGATTGGTGCTTCTCTGGTAACTATGAATTATGATTTGATCAGACAAGGTCTATCTGTTGATGCTTGTAATTTCTGTTTGTATTTGCCCTGAAGTTCAGGGGGGCTGATTTTTTCCTCCTGAACTAAGTCAATGATATGTATGTATATAGATGTATATATACATACATATGCATGTATATGTATATATATATATGTTTAATTAAACTGAGATTGTTAACCCCTTAAAGTTGCTTTCCTTAGAAAAGCAGATCAAAGAATCTGTGTTGGCAGCTCTTCTGTGTGCTGGTGTGATTAGCCTTACACAGCCACAGTAGCTGCTAGAAACATTGTTGTTACAGGGGAGGAAGGAAAAGAATTTGGAACTCAAAGTTTTAAAAATGAATGTTAAAAATGTTTTTACATGTAACTAGGGAAAAATAAAATACTAAATAAAAATTTTTAAAAAAAAAAAAAGAAATTACTAAATATTCAACAAGTGTAACCTTTTGTTCCAATCTTGAATCTGAACTACCAGATCAGTCTTCATCAAGCATGTCCTGTTCTAGGTTAAAGTACTCACTTGGTAGCAAGGCAGCAGGCAAGGTTATTGAGAGTGTGGCAGGGGAGTAAGGAGTGAAATCCTTGTCCAATGACAAATGAGTGGAACTGAATGTTATCACTTTTGACATTCTCGCTATAAATAAAACCAGAACGTCCTTTTATTTCTAGTAAGAATGACAAGGTTGATACAATTGATACAAGTATCTTCTGGTTCCATTTATTGATTGATACAATTGTTACAATTATCTTTTGGAGTTTTTTTTATAATGGTTGTCAAAATTAATATGAAGTATGTTTCCTTAAAAATAATTTATACAGTAAAAACATTGCAAATCCAAACAATTTTAAAAGACTTAAGAACTCTGGTCAGTGCAGAGGACCAATGATGATGCATGTATGTGACCCACATCCTGACAGACAGGTGATATTTTCAAGATGCAGAATGAGAAATACGTTTTGAACGTGGACAATGCGGGAATTTATTTTGCCTGACTATGCATATTTTATGGAAGTTTTGTTTTAGAAAAAAAGTTCTTATTAGTTTTTTTAAAGTTAAAAAAGACTACATACTGAAGTCTTAAAAGGGTCGATGAAAGTAATAAATATCAAATGAGATAACTTCTATGAAGCACTTTGCAAACCTTAGAGTGCTATATAAATACTGGCTATTATCATTATCCACACTAATGAAATCAAGACTGTTTAAAAGCAATAAAACCCACCCAGACCTCGGCTATAGTCTCTTGATTCTTTTTTAAAACATTTTATTAACTACTTTGATATATGATTTCCTTACATTGAATTTTCCCTTGTGACAAAGAAAACAGTTAAGCAAAGCTGCCTGATAAAATGACTGCAATTGAGGATGTATGCAACATTCTATAGACATATTCTCTCACCTTTCTACTAAGAGGAATGATGTCAGTCAGTATCTGTTCTCTGAGACTAAGATTTATATTTACAACTAACTTGATTTTGGCTGTTCGGATATTGTTTTCATTGACGTTATCATAGTCATGGCACATTTACTGTTCTCCCGGGTCTCTACTTCATATAGGTCTTTCCATTTTTCTCCAAATATCTCGTATTTGTCGTTTATGACAATGAAATAATATCGCACTCAATTTACATACCACAGTTTGTTTTGCTACTTTCCAACCAATGAACACCTACTTTGTTGACAGTTTTTTTCCCCATCATCAACAAAAATCTGTTTTTACAAGGACTCTTCTGCTTTTGCCTTCTTTGGCCTCTGGCAAAAAGTTAGGTCAAAGTCATGAATGATTTAATGACTTTTCTTACATGATTCTAAATTATTTTGTAGAATGGTTGCATCTCTTTTGCTTCTTTCAAGGCCTAGCTCAAGTGTTGAACTTGTCAGGGGCTAGATCTTTGACGAAGACATCTATGATCCGAGCAGCTGGACTCTGATAAAGCAGTCAGCTTACCAACCTGGGGCAAGATGGCCCCAATCCACATGGGTCCCTTTCTATACTATTTTGGTAGCTTATTAATAAATGATATTAATAAAACCATCAACAGAAGATCCTATTACACATATAATTCTGGGGCACCCAGATCAGAGTCAAACCCTAATTTCTAGGGCAGAGTTTTAGTCCCCTGATCTATGAACTATCACCTTCCATTTTCTTCTTTCTTACACAGGATAAATGTAAAGAGACAATCTTTGAAAGCTCATAGAACTGGAGACGGCAATTGTTTCAATTGCCCCAAAATTAAAATAAGATAAAAAGAGATGTAAACTGATGAGCTTGACTTTAATTTCTGGGAATTCTAGCACGTATTTTGAAAGGAATGGCTAATGGACACCTAGAAAGGAAAACAATGATCACTTATAACCTACATAACTCCATCAGAAACAAGTCACACTAGATTCCAGCTACCACTCTAGTTCAGGCATATATTTTCTCTCACTAGGACTATTGCAACAGACTTTTATTCCTCACTCAGGTCTCACCCCATTCCAATCCAATAAATTCCAGGGCTCCCTATAACCTTTAGGATTGGATCTAAACCCTTCTGTTATTAAAACTCTTCATAACCTGATCCCTTCTTGCCTTGTTTGTACATTCTCAGTATTCTAACTCCTTTTCTGTATCCTATTTTCCCATTGTTTTTAGTCTTGAGGGACTTAGTCCAAGGGCCAGATTCATATTTGCTTTCCCTTATGCCAGCAAGGAAGCTTGCTTACTGAGTGTGGAACTTCTTTTTAATGTAATTTAGCTCTCCAACATAGATGCTTTGATGAAGAGGATGAAGAAATTGGCTTCTTGTTCATAACAAGCACATATATTGTAATTCATGAGCTTCTGATCAGTCCCATCCACTACATGTAATGTATTTCTTGAAGAAACTTAATTTATATGCTAGTGATCTGACCTCACAGAAACAGCAATATAAATGACCTTTATAAATGCCATTTAAATAGAGATTAGTGTGAGAAAACTTAGAATCTGTCTAAAAAGTAGTTAAAGTTAATTTCCATAGACACTCTTCAACATTAAATAGTGGAGATACCTTACATTTTCCTCATAATTCCAAAAATAATTAGATCACAATGTGGATTAATTTCTTGTCACATTTCATTATTTAGATGAAAGCTGCTTTTTGGCTATGAGCACAAAGAAAAATTTCCAACTGAGACCCATTTGGACATTGTTATTTTCTCTTGCCCTTATATTTCTGCTCTAAGAAAATGAGTTTCAGACTCCTGGAAATAAATACTACATTACTATACCAACTAAGGGATTTATTGCTCTGGTTCTTTCAAAAAAGAAAACATTTATAAAATCTTACTTGTCAACTGGAAAAAAAAGCAAAAGCCACAACTTAACTTGAATTCTGAGAGCTTTACATCCATAAGTTTCAGACTAAATTTCTTTTTACTAGATCTATAATGAATCTTTTAATGAATTATTTGCTCCAGTTTTTAGAAACAACTTTAGATCCCCTGCCATGAACAACAAAAAATCAAGACTAAGAGCCTAAGAAGTCAATTATGTGGGTGCCAGGGTGGCCAGCTCTGTTAATGTAAAGACAGTACCAAAGCCCTCTTTTCACAGCCAAAGCCAGGGGAGGGGGTTTTCCATCCCACACTATTGCTTGACCACTGTCCCCTTCCGTTAGTTCAGGTAACTAATAAGTGGCAGAACCAGGACTTGAAACCATATCTTTTGACTCCAAATCCAGATTTCTTTTCATTATTCCATGACAAACTTTTGAAGGACTGTCTTAAAAGAGACAGAAGACAGTGTTTAAAAAAAATTAGTTATGACCAATAGGTAAAATTTACAAGGTAGATTTAGTCTTCCTAATAGTAAAATGGACTGTCTAGTCAGATATCCCTAGGAGTACTTCATGTCCATCAATTGGGGAAAATAACTAAAATATTGTGGTGCATTGATGTAATGGAATATACATCATAAGAAATAGTGAGTATGAAGAGTACAGAGAATCATGGGAAGACTTATATGAAGTGATACAAAGTGAAGTAAATAGAACCAGGAAAAAACAGGTAATTCTTGATCACTATTAAACTATTGCCTATGAGGTAGACTTTTTTTAAATGGCAAATTTTGTAGTAATTCTTCAGAATTACCCTTGGAAAGGTAGTTATAAAATGACTCTTACTTATACCCGCAGTTAGTGAGCAAACATACCTAGAGTAGTTAATTGTTAGAAAGCTAGGTAGAAATATGAGGTTCTTAAACCAAAATTTAAGAAAGGGCTTGATCAGTCAAATCTCATGATAGACCTCCCTTCCTCTATTCTGTAAGACTTCTGTGCTCTTGCTTTCCCCGAATTCCCGTCCCACTGCCATCCTACTTTAAATGAATCTAACTCTTCTCCTACTTAACCTTGCCTATGAGCTATTGTGGTCCTCTTAGTTCTTCAAAGATCTTTAAAATCTCTCCTTTTCTTCACTCTTGATATTGATAAACATTGTATGACAGAATTGTAGAAATGGAAAGAACCACATATGTCATCTAGTTCAAACCTAAGTGATCATCTTAGCCTTTGTTTCACTATCTCATAAGGCCACCCATTCAATTTTTGGACAGTTTTAATTAATAGGATGTTTATCCCTCTCACTCTGACTCCAATCTGTGAGGATGGGAGATGAGTGCCAACAAAAACTGAAAATACAGTTTTAGCAGGGCAATGCAACAGAGGGTCAAAATTCACAAGAACGTTATTCCGGTGATGGCATGGCTCTTTATCTGTCTGCTGATACATTCACCCTGACCTACAGTGGCCTAGGTGAGGCTGGAAGCAACTGAGACCAGGAGAAGCACTGATCCCTCTGAATTTAAATTCACATCGGATACCAAGTTCCTTGCTTCCATACTGTGAATCTCAAACTGAGCATTTCTCAAGAAACATGTTGTGGGGACTGCATTAGTACACATTTCCATGCTTCTTTGCCCATTCATAAGAGATAAGGTTGTGGAAAACTAAACAAACTCAAACTCTGTATGATAGACCCTATGCCTTGAAAGACTTCTAGGTTGAAGAGAATAATGAACTCTCTCAGTCTTTGGTATGATAGAATTACAGAATTAAAAGACACCACATATGTCATCTAGTCCAAATCCAAGTGATCACCTAGCCTGCACTTCACTATTTCACTAGGCTTCCCATCCAATTTTTGGACAGCATTAATTAATAGGAAGTTCATCTCTCACACTCTGACTCCAATCTGCGAGGATTAGAGATAAGGGTGTCGAAAGAAAGTGTAGAGGAAAGTTACCATCTATGTTATCTATGTTTATCACACATTGATTTCTCCTTATTATGTATGGTTTATTTGTTATTGATTTTGTGCTTAGTAAATTTTACACACAATCCATTTCTTTGTAAAAATTGATGACATTATGCCAAGGTCATGTGACAATCTCCATGAAAAATGGCTAGTTCAAGAGAAGGAGTCAATATTGGCCAGTGGGAGGAAGCTTAGAGCTAACTCTGATTGGGTTAATGCACAAATCTATACATCTCATGATAACAAATCAGTTCCACCCTGTTAAGAGGTGGAGTGGCAAACAGGCCACTGACTCTCTGGTAACCATAGTAATGTGGCATTTAGCAGTGTGTTTCTTTAGCATTTCCACCCCAGCAGGGTATGTACAACTGCCAGAGTGAGTGTGGGACTCCCTAGTGAATGACTATTTTTGCCACCCAGTGGTTAAATTTATATCGAGTTGAAAACACTCCTTGGCAAACTCTGCTACCTATTGCTTTGCTTTTTTGGAACCAAGAAGTACAAGTCTAATCATTGTTTCATATGATAACCTGTCAAATATTTGATTCTAGTCACGTTATCCCTCTAAGCCTCCTTCCTCCAGGCTAAACCTTTTCCAGTTCCTTTAAACAAATGCAATGTGGTAGGGTGGGAGTTATGCCTATTTTGTAAAACAAAATTATAGCCCATAGATGTATGAACAGGGGGAAAGACCCTTGCATTAGTGTGTGCAACCACACTCATCTCCATGGTTCATAGTGCCTTGGCAGTGGCCTTTTCTATGTGTTTTTCATCTTATATTTGGGGCTTTTATAAGATAGTGTAATTAGGAATCCTGGTTGAATTTGTCTTTTGTGGCACAGTGGGCACTAAGAATTCAAGCAAAGAGAAGAACCTGTGGCTCATGCGCACTCTTTTAAAAACTTTGCTGTTTCATATTTAATAATTTTCTTCCCATTGGTTACCATAATAAGATCAGATTATAATGGAAAGAATATGTAGTGTGTAGTAAGGAGATCAAAATTTGCTATTTATTAGCAAGGTAAGTCATTTCACCTCACTCATTCAATTTCCTCACCTGTAAAATGGGAATAAACAATATTTTCATTACCTAAATTGTAGAACTGTCAGGAAAAGGCATTGAAAATCTTCAAGTATTATATAAAAGTGAGCATTCATTATCCCCATAGCTCTGTGATAAATGACAAGCAGGATTCTTGTTTTTACTCAAAGCTATTCAGGTAGAGAATATATCTATGACTTCATCAGCCTACTGTATTTTGGTTTCCCATCATCGATAACAGCATTGAACATGTTCTTGGTGATTATATATATGTACACATGTGTGTATGCATATGTAAGTGTATATTACCATATATATTATATATGCTCTTGTTGCTATATAGTTAGCATACATGGAATTGCCATCATATATATATATATATATCTTTATATATTGCATATGGTATCATCTCTACATAGTACTACCATATATGGTATTACTATGTTGTTAACCAGTCATTCAGTCACATCCAATTCTTTGTGACCCCATGGACCACTGTATGCCAGGACCTTCTATCTTCCACTATCTCTCAAAGTCCGTCCAACTTTTTTAGTTCTTTTCATGATACTATCTATCCATCTCATCTTCTTTTCCTTTGCCTTCAATCGTTCCCAACATCAGGGGTGTTTTCCAATGAGTCCCATCTTCTCATTAGGTGGATAAAGTATTTAAGCTTCAACTTCAGCTTCTGTATTTGACCTTCCAGTGAATAGTCTGAATTCATTTTTTAAAGTATTGACTGATTTGATCTGCCAGCTGTCCAAGGGACTCTCAAAAGTCTTTTCCAGCACCATAATTAGAAACCGTTGATTCTGTGGTACTCAACTTCTCTTACAATCCAATTCTCAGAGCCATACATTGCTACTAGAAAAATCACAGCTTTGACTATATATATGTGATATTTGACTATATATATGTATATATATATCTACACATACATATTCATGTACACACACATATGTTTATATATGTGCATATATGTATATACACATAGTCAGCAAACTGATATCTCTGCTTTTTAGTATGCTGTCCAGAATTGCCATAGCTTTCTTTCCAAGGAGCAAGCGTCTTTTAATTTCATGGCTGTGGTCACTGTTTGCAATGATCTTTGAGCCCAAGAATATAAAATCTGACACTGATTCCATTTCTTCTCCCTCTATTTGCCAGGAAGTGATGGGACCAGTTGCCAAGAGCTTAGGTTGTTTTTTTTTAATGATAAGCTTCAAGCCAGCTTTAAATTCTCCTGTTTCACACTTATCAAGAGGCTTCTTAATTCTACTTTACTTTCTGCCATCAGAGTGGTATCTTCTGCATATATGAGACTGTTGATATTTCTCCTGGCAACTTTAGTTCCAGCTTTTGATTCATCCAGCCTGGCACTTCTCATAATGTACTCTGCGTATAAGTTAAAGAAATAAGGTAATATTATACAGCCTTGTCATACTCCTTTTCCAATCTTAAACCAATTGGTTGTTTTAGGTTCAGTTCTAACTGTTGCTTCTTGACCCACATATAGGTTCCTCAAGGGACAAGTAAGATGATCTGGTACTCCCTTCTCTTTGGGAACTTGTCACATTTTACTATGATGCACATAGTTAAAGGCTTTAGTGTAGTCAATGAAGCAGCAGTGGATGTTTTTTATGGAACTCCCTTGCTTTCTCCATAATTCAGCAAATGTTGGCAATTTGGTCTCTAGTTTCTCTACCTCATTGAAAACCAGCCTGCTCTTCTGGTAATTCTTGGTTCACTAATTGCTGAAACATAGCTTGCAGAATCTTAAGATTAATCTTGCTGGTGTGTGAAATGAGCACAATTGTTTGGTAATTTGAACATTCCTCGGCATTGCCCTTCTTTAGGAATGAGACATAAACTGATCTTTTCCAATCCAGTGGCCACTGTTAAGTATTCCAAATATGCCGGCATATTGAATGAAGCACTTTAACTGCATCATCTTTTAGGATTTTAAATAGCTCATCTGGTACTCCATGACTTCTACTATCCTTATTGTTAGCAAAGCTTCCTAAGGCCCACGTGACTTCATTCTCCAAAATGTCTGGCTCTAGATCAGTAACCACAACGTTGCAATTTTTATCAGTGATGTTAAGACAAAGGTTCTTTATGTAGTCTTGCTATCTCTTATTAACCTCTTCAGCTTCTATTAAGTCCCTACCATTTTTGTCTTTTATTATGCTGTTTTTTGCATTAAACATTTCTTTGATATTGCTAATTTTCTTGTATAGATTTTGTCTTTCCCAGTTTATTGTTTTCTTCAATTTCTTTGCATCGCTCATTTAAGTAAACCTTACCTCTCCTTGCTATTTTCTGGAATTCTGCATTCAGTTGAGTATAGCTTTCCCTTTTTCCTTTCTCTTTGCCTTTTCTTCTTTCCTTAGCTATTTGTAAAGCCTCATCAGAAAGCCATTTCACTTTCTTGCTTTTCTTTTTCTTTAGGATGTTTTTTGTTGCTTCCTTCTACAAAATATTGTGAATCTCTTACTATAATTCTTCAAGAACTCTATCTACCATTTCCACTTTATATTCATAATGAATATTATTTAGGTCATATCTATAAGGTCTAATTGATTTTCCCTACTTTCTTCAATTCAAGTCTAAATTTTGCAATAAAAAACTCATGATCTGAGCCACAG
The DNA here is from genome assembly GCA_028646595.1 of Phalanger gymnotis. NCBI lineage: Eukaryota > Metazoa > Chordata > Mammalia > Diprotodontia > Phalangeridae > Phalanger > Phalanger gymnotis. The sequence continues at coordinate 387,506,996 of CM053622.1, forward strand.
TCAGCTCTAGGTCTTGTTTTAACTTACTGTATGGAGCTTCACTACCTTTGGCTGCAAAGTATAGAATCAATATGATTTTGATATTGACCGTTTGATGTCCATCTGCCTTTTGAGTTGTTGAAAAAGAGTGTTTGCTATGACCGGCAAGTTATCTGAACAAAACTTTATTAGTCTCTGCCCTACTTCATTTTGTACTCCAAGGCCAATCTTACCTATTATTGCAATTATCTTTTGATTTCCTACTTTAGCATTCCAATCATCTATGATGAATATGATATCTTTTTTTGTGTTATTTCTAGAAGATGTTGTAGGTCTTCATAGAACTGATGAAGTTTGGCCTCTTTGGCATCAGTGGTTGGAACAGACTTGAATTACTGTGATATTGAACAGTTTGCCATAGATTCAAATGGACATCATTCTGTCATTTTTGAGATTATATCCTAGTATTGTTTTTGTCACCTTGTTATTATCTATAAGGGCTACACCATTTCTTCTAAGGGATTCTTACCCACAGTAGTATATGCAATGATCATCTGAGTTAAATTCAGTCATTCCCGTCCAGTTAAGTTCACTGACACCTAAGATATCTATGTTTAATCTTTCCATCTCCTGTTTGACCACATATTACCATAATATATATCTATATAGATATATGTATATAATATATGTGCAGAGTGTCACAAAATTCTTAGTGCAGATTGCTTAAAATTATACTAAGACTATTGGTACTCTGTGTTTGTATGTCATACACATATTAGGGTTAGATATAGAAATATATAGGATATGGACATGGAGAGTAAAGCCAACAGATGACACAACTTAAATCAGAAATTAAATATTCCTTTTCCGTCTAGACCATGCACCATAACATTTCTTGCTTTTCTTTGTATTACGTCTGAACTCTTGATCCTTTGGCTTCTCAGTTTCCTTGCTCATTTTAGTGATAACCTGGTAGGGGTATTTGCTTCAAAGATCGATCCAGATAATTATGACTAAATGATTCTAGTATAATTGTAGATGCTGAATTTGGGATTAAGTGTCCCTGGGTTCCAATTTGTGGCCATATTACTTTCCTGTGAGACCTTAGGAAAGTCATTCTACCTTCTTGTGGCTCAGTTTCCTCATGTATAAGATGAAGGAGTTGGACTACATGATTTCTAAGGTCCTTCCTAGGTCTAAGTCACGTGATATATTATAACTGATCACTTGAAAGCAAAGGTGGGCACAGTGAGATGATGCAGTATGGCGAAAAGGGAGTACCTAGTTGCATGATGGTTAAAGAGGCTTGTTGGAGGTGACATGAATCTCTTCACAGCGGTTTATATGGCTGTCACAGGGACAAGTGCACCTTGGCAAGCAGAATCGGGAGATGGGAAGGTTCCTCAGTGAGCTTATTGGCCTTCAAACAACCAGATTGGAAAAACTCACTGTGTATAGAGATGCTGAGGCAAATTAGCCTTCATCAAAGGATGGAAACAGCTGAAATTTCTCAATGGAATTTAAAAATAGTAATTTAATTTAGTTCTTTTTTTTTGGTAAGGAAAATATTATTTCAGCTCTCCTTTCCCTTTACTCAATCAATCTTTTTCTCCTCTCATTAAAATTACATCACCTTTATGGATAGATGCATTGTATCCAGGCTTCTCTGCTCCCCAAGATCCAAACCCACAACCTGACAGTTGTGGTTCACTAATGGGAGAAAAATGCAACCAGGAATCAGGACATTTCCGCCTATGTCTTGTAGGGAGCTGGGAGACAAAATGTTGTAGTTTTGCAAAACTTAGAGGCAGCAGGAAACAGTCTGTCAGTTGGCCAGCCAGAGTGAAGAGAGGTTAATAGAGTAGAGCCTCTGGGTCTGTTGGGGACCAATGCTATTTAATGTGTTTATTATTGATTTGGAAGAGCAAGTGGATAGTAAGTTAGCAAGGGCTGTGAGGGTACTAAGTTGTTTCACGTAGTAAACACCATAGAGGTTTGCGGTGAGTTTGAAAAGGATTTTTCAGAGAGTTAAAAAAATAATGTTGGGGAATGCCATTTGATAATTTTATCTGTCCCTTGGAGATGGTCTGGAATTGTTCTTACAATATGAAATATCATATATTTTGTAGGTTTTAATCTAGTTTGGATTTTAAACACTGTTCTCATCTGTTCTTAGAATCCTGGAGGTTCTCTCTTATTTTTTGGACTATTAGACTATTTGGACTATTAGTAATCCATTTTTTAAAAACAAAATCTCTATTCACAATTTTTAAAATTTTTAAATATTAAAAATTTTTTAAAAATTAATTTTAATTTTTATAAATGTAAACATTTTAAAGATTTTTTCTTAAATCTGTATTATTCATCCCTACTAGTCCCAAAATGATGGTGGCTGCTTTATTTTATTTTTTAACTTCTAACACATTATTCTGGTCCCAAGACTCACAAATCTCTGGCTAAAACATTTCTATGACAGTACCACGTCACCATGGCGCCAAATCATAGACTAAGGTGGTCAAAGGATTTTGCACTTTGTAATTAAATGTGAGTAGTTGAAAATCCAGAGTCAAGAAAACTTTGCTAAGTGAACATGTTGAAAATTCCTTTATTATCATTCATTGTCATTCAGGTTCTCTCTCTTGTCAGGCTCACCTAAAAGGCACTAGAGAATTTTCATGTACCTACCTACCTACCTTTAAGTATTTGTGTTTTAGTTTATTTTGTCCTGGGGGATTAGCTTGCATTTTAAAATTCCCAGCTCAGTGAGTCGAAGTCTCTTGTTAAGTTCCACTGAATGCTTCTTAGTCTAAAATATTCCTAAACCTGCAGAATGGCTGCTCAGGGTGGAGGCAGATGACTTTTTACTTACGTGCAAAAAGAACTATTCTGCAATTCTTAAGCCTGGTGATTTACTAAAATGGGAAAATAGGCAACTTTGAATTGTGAGGCTTAATAGGTTATCCTAACAGTACCGCAGGCATGAAAATGTATCTGTGCTGTCAAAACAGAACCTATCACTAGCACTGAAAGAAAGCATAGGTAGGTGCTTCTGTGAGGCTAGCTATAGAGAAGAGGAACGGTAGCTTACTCCTCCTTTGGAATGTGGGTAACATCAGGGTTTTGCAGAGATTCTCTCTTTCCCACCTGTCATAACCTACTCTCTAGTTACCACCTAGGCTCCACCCCCACAGCAGGATGCTTCTGAGCATGCTCAGGAGGTAACAATGGGGAAAGACAAAACAACAGGTTATTGGCTACATTTCCCCTGGGAGGGAATTAGTTTTGAGACATTTATATGAAATATTCAAAAATCACTATCAATAAAAGTCTCATTTTGCTCCCAAGCCCACAACTGGTTTATTCTGGTAAAAGTTCAGGAGGGGTCCCTGCTCTACCTTTACTTTCCTCCCCCTGCATAATACACCAGCCACTTTTTCCTCTTTTTTGCAACTCTTCACCCAAACGAAGCCCTCAAACCAGGGCACGGGTGATCAATCACAGCTTCATCTAAGCTGTACTGACAATAATGAAAATGGAAAAAGTAAACAGATGTAGCACATGTTTAAAGGACTTCTCTTCAGGGCAAGACAGACCCAGAAAGCTGATGTTGCACTGTGGGGTTTAACTCCCAAGGACAAGGAGGCTGCA
>CM053622.1:387511122-387528695 GCA_028646595.1 Phalanger gymnotis
TGATGAGGGCAAGATTCACTCATTCCCCCTCACCTGCCTTCTCTTCTCTTCCTACAGAACTGCTTTTTCTTGCCACTTTTATGCGAGATAATGTACCCCATTCTATCTCTTCCTATCTCCCTCTCTCAATATATTCCTTTCTCATAAGGGAGGAAGTTCTTAAAGAAAATGGGCTTAATAGAATCTATGTGTCCCATCGGGCCATCCTCCTCCTTCACTGTCATACACACCCTAGGCCCAGCATGTCTCAGAGACAATTAGACTTCACCTTCTTGGTGGGACCCTACCAGAATGGCTTTGGACTTTAGGTATGGATCTACTCCACCACACAACCATACATGTGTTGGCTGATCAACGGGTAAAATTTGAACAGGAAGCTGGTATTGGGCCTTGGGCAAATACAGTCAGTGAAATTAGCTATTCTGAGTATAACCTGAAGCCCGAAGTCCTTTGGTACGGGCACTCCCCTCATTGGCAGATACCATAGCCCTGTACGTATATGAGGGGCAGGGTGGAGTTGGCTTGAGTGGGAGAGAGGAGAACTCTTCAGTGTCTGCTAGCCTCCTCAGTCTCTTCACATCTCTCCTGTCTCCTCAGGTTTCTCCAGTCTCTTTAGGCCATGCAATTCCTTTAGGTGCTTCTGGCTTTTGGTTTCTAGAAAGAAACTAGGTGGTATCAATCCTACTTCAGGCTGCTGAAGAAAGAATAAGACCCTGGGAAGAAGACAACATGAGAGGAGCTAGCAGTCTTCATCATGTCCCTCTCCTTGGCTTGCTACACTAGAAACTTTGGGAAACTTCCCCCTTGGGTGAGATTTTTGACTTTCTCTCTTAGTTGAGATGAATCATCTTTTTTTTTTTGAGATGAATTATCTTGATCCCAAAGGGAGACTTCCTTCACTCTGTATTGTCTGGTTTATGTTATCCTCTGTAGATTTTCTCTAATTTCTTTTTTGCTATTAACTTAGATAAATGAGTTTATTTGTTTCTGACTGTGTGTTAATTTTGGAACTGGCATTTGGTAGAAGGGAGTCAAGTTTTGAACATAAAGCTTGGGTCCTCTTTCTCCCATTAATGATTAATTATGGGATGTGTAGATTGAACCCAAAAACTACACCCCCTAGACCAACAAAATTTAAGGGAGGAGATAGATCTAATTCTAGCCGAGTACCCCACCTCTTTGAAGAGTAGAATGGCCAAGTTTCTGCTCTCTACCCTTTGCTTCCCTTTCTGGCAGGAATTAAAGACTCAGTTGAAGACTTCCTTGAAAAAGGGTGGGGTGGGGTGGGGTGGGGTGGGGAGAAGAGACTAGGGATGTCTATTTCGTCTCCCTTTGAGCCATACAAGAACACCCCTAAGGCACATGTGGGGGACAGCCTGACAATGAAGGGAAGAGTGATGGAACCTACCTCTTTGCTAGGTGTTCAGAGACCAATGACAATCTCTTCAAGAGAGGGCTTGTGGTTCTTGATACATGGGTTTGATAAGAAAGCGATTGATGAATAATGGAGTTGCTGATAAAAATGAAGAGAAATTCAGCATGAGGTTAGTAAGGACCCTTCAACCTAACCGATGGCTAAGGCATCCTCTGAAGCCCATCTGGATCATAGAACTCTGACCATGGAGGCAAGGATTTCTTGGGAGTCATTAACTATTTTAGTAAATTCTATGCATATTAGTAGAGTAGGACCAAACAGAAATCCTGAGTTACCCAAACTATCACTTGTAGTTTACAACAAATAATATCATGTCCTGAGAGGATAGAAAAGTGGATGGGGGAGAAATTTCTTCTTTAGTAATAGAGATGAAGGAAACTGGAATACTTTGTTATACCAGCTTCTTGTGGTGAATAAAAAAGTTCAAGAGATATACTTTATGGATAATTTAATCATTTTATTAATAAGGCCAGCACATTATTAATAAAAGTATGGTCATACAACTGTCTCTCTTAGACCAAAGACCTCTAATGGCCGCGGGCATTCCTGAGGGATGCCAATCAATTCTGATTGGTTATCATAATAAGAGGTGGTCTATATTAAAATGAGAGTCTTGGAGTATGGACCAGGTCGCCCAAATCTTTGTCAAGAGACATCAATTTCCCAATCACCTCTTTTAAACAAAAGGGAGAATCAACATTTTTCCAGACCTGTCTGAGCAAACAGTGAGGAGGAATACACCCAGCAGCCCAAACTTGGAATTTCTTTTACTGTCTTATTAGATCTTGGCCTGGGAAAATCTTTAAGAGAGATTTCCCACACTGGTTGGTTTCTAGATGAGGAAGTAAAGAGGAAAACGCTTGGTCCTCATTCAATAATTAGTTATTAAATAAAAGAGAGAAATATTCATTTCTCACATCCCTTTACAAGAACCACATTTTGCCAATGAAGGTGGGTGGCACCTGGTAACTTATGATATTCTATAGGAGCGGAACAAAGTTGTCTTATTCATTACTATTGCTGTTCCTGCCCAGGCCCAGGGTGAGAGGTATGGAGTCATTTCTCATCAGCCTCAGCTGCCTGAAAACTACCACGGACTTCCATCACTAGACCCTAGAGTGGTTTGTTCTTTCAGATTTTCAAAGCTTACAGTATTACAGCCTAGTTTGCTCTATCTCCAATAACCCAAATAAGGCAGGAAAGAATAGATGCAACAGGGAGAGAAACAACAGCAGGCCTGTGAGGATATAACTATATGTCCAACCAGGTGGGCAGAATAAGGGTGCTGGCGCTAGTTCTCTCTCCCTACCCTGAGGCCTCCTCACTCAAATGCAACCAGACAGGAAAAGGGAGACAAAAACATGCTTTGGTTGATAGATACCTTTGAGTTCACACCCAATTCCAGTCAGCAATCAGTCAAAAGTCCATTTCTTCATCATATGTTTATTGAACTATAAACAGTCCTGTAACATTTGCTCTGAAATGGAGAGCGGGGCCTCTTCATGCCATATCATCAGGTATTTATCCAAAGCAGATTCACCTGAGAGCTCATGCTTCTAGGACTGAGTCCTCATTGGCCAGGCCCCTGTTATGTATGTATATACAAGGTATGTACATTGTAATTGAGAGGCAATCCCAGGGGGCTGGGTACTTGGGAGAGGGAACCACATAAGGTAAGATTTGAGTTGAGTTTTGAAGGAAGTTAGGGAAACTAGGAATCATAGGTGAGGAGGGCATTCTAGGCATGGGGGGTGGTATCCAGAACAACTGCACTGAATGGGGAGATGGATTGTCAGTGTGAAAATTAGCAAATTGGCCAGTTTGGCTGGATCATAGAGTGTGTGGGTATGGGTGTGGGTGTTGACTAAGAGGGTAAAGTGTAAGAAGACTGGAAAGGTAGCAAGGGGTCAGGCTTTGAAGTGCTAAAAAATGCCAAGCAAAGGATTTTATACTTGATCCTGGAAGGAGTACAGAGATATCGGTCTTTATTGAATAGAGGGAGCGACATGGTCAGACTTGCCTTTTAGGAAAATTTCTTTGGTAGCTGAGTGGAGGATAGACTGGAGTGGAGAGAGATCAGAGTCAGAGAGACTAGTTGGCAAGTCATTACAATAGTACAGGCAAGAAGCCACAAGGGCCTGAATTAGGATTGTGATATTGTGAAGTAGAAATGATAAGATTTGACAAACTGTATACATGAGATAAGTGAGAGTCAAGGATGGCCCTTTGTTTGAATCCAAACTTTACAGAACAAATCTCCTTTAAAAAAGGATTTGTTCTGTAAAACTTCAAAAGGCTGTACCCAAGGACTTAGAAGGCAACATGTGACTTCAAGGCCACAGATTCCCCAACCCTGGTGTAAAGGTTTTAGCCTGGGCAATTTAGAGGATTGTGGCGTCCTTGATAGTAAGAGGAAAGCTAGGAAGAGGGAAGAGTTTGGAGGTAAAGAGAGTGAATTTTGTTTTGAACATGTGGAGTTTGAGATGACTATTACACATCTAATTGGAGCACCCTAGATCTCAGAAGAGCAATTAGGACTGGTTGCATAAATCTGGAAACTATCTATATAGATAAAGATACTTGAAACCATGGGAGCTAATGACCTAACCAAATAAGATAGTATAGACAGAAAAGAGAAGAGGGCCTATGAAAGCAAGCACCTGGGGGGACTCCCATGGTTAGGCATTAGGACTGGGATGATGATCCAGCAAATGAGCCTGAGAAGGAGTGGTGAGATATAGGAGAACCAGGAGAGAGGAATCTCACAAAAACCCAGAGAGAAGAGTGGAAAAGAGGATCCTGGAAAGGGCCACACTTGAGGACCTAGAGGGCCGCATGTAACCTCAAGGCCACAGGTTCCCCGCCCCTGCTTTACACCATCCTTGACTCTCACTCACCTCATGTATCCAATTTGTCAGATCTTACCTTTTCTACCTTTACAACATCACAAGCCTAATTCAGGCCCTCGCGACTTCTTGCCTGTGCTATTGTAATGACTTGCCACTTGGTCTCTGACTCTCTGGTCTCTCTCCACTCTGATCCATCCTCCACTCAGCTGCCAAAGAAATTTTCCTAAAAGACAAGTCTGACCATGTCACTCCTTCTACTCAATAAAGACCAATATCTCTGTACTTCTTCCAGAAAAAGAGAGTGATTGGCAGTGTGAAAAAAGGGCAGAGATATCAAAAAGGATGAGAATTGAGAAAAGTTATGGCATAATCATAGGATCATAGATGGAGAGTTGAAAGGTCTGGTCCCCTTCATTTTTCAAATGACTCCCTATTTGCCTCCAGGATAAAATATAAACTTTCCCATACCACAATTAAAGCTGTGAACAACTTGGCTTTATCTAACCTATCTTTCTAACCTTATTAAGTGTTCTTCATCTACTATTTTGTCCAGCCAAACTAGCTTTATTCTTCCTCCCATATGACATCCCTTCTTTTCCACCAACTCTAAGAAGGCCTAGTTTTACTCAAAGCTTAGCTCAAGAGCCACTTCCTATGTGATTCCTTTTCTGATTTTACTTTTCTGATATCACTGATATCAAATTATATTATATTTACTTTACAAAAACTTATTTGTTATACTTACATGGATACAGTGAATAGCCTAGGTAGCACAATGGAAAGAGGCCTGGGCCTGGAGTCAGGAATGCCTGAGTTCAATTCTGGCCTCAGACACTTACTGGCTGTGTGACCTTGGGCAAGTCACTTTACCCTGTTTGCCTCAGTTTCTTCATCTGTAAAATGAATTAGTGAAGGAAATGGCAAACTACTCCTCCAGTGTCATTGCTAAAAAATAAAACAACCCTGAATAGAGTCACAGAGAATTTGACACAATGGAAACAATTGAACAACTATATGCATATGTGCTGTTTCTTCTGTCTGCTGAGAGAATTCAGAAGTCCTGAATGCAAGCAGCTGTCATGTTAGTTATTCTATTGACTTCTTTTAACTGAGATATAATACAATGTTATTTTTCCAGATGAAATGTCAAATGATGGCACTTTCATGATGATTTCTCCATATTCTACCCTAGCAATGTGTAGATTACCTCTCATTCCCTTCCAAACACAAGATTGTATTGCTCTGTGGTTCTTACATCTGGTGAAGTGATGGATAGTTGGTTGGGCTTAGAATCTGAAGTCTTCAGTTCCCATCCCACCTATACCTGAAAGCTAAAGCTAATTCAACCTTTCCATTACGTCCATTTTTGTACCACTTTCTTCTGTGCCTTTCAGAGACTCTGTAGTATGATATAAAGGGTCAGGAAGACATCAGATCAAATCCTTCCTCAAATACTTTTATGTATTTACTGCATTTATTAGCTGTATGACACTGGGCCACTCACTATACCTTTCTGTGTCTCAGCTTCCTCATCTGTTAAATGGGTGTAATATTAACTCCCTTGAGGAATTGTTGTGAATTTTAAATGTTGTAATACCTGTAACATACTTTGTAAACTTTAGAGTTCCATACTATTATTGTTATTATTTTGAACATTGAGCAAGTAGATGATGAGGGGGACACGAAACATCTTCTCTTTGTTGGACTACTAATAACTGAAGCCTAATCCTAGGAAACTCACCAAGGAAGAGGAGCTTCAAAATGTTAAATGAGGAGTGGATTACAGAATTGATCATTCAATCAACAAGCATTTTTAAGTGTCTGCTATGTGACAGGCATTAAGCTCAATCCCAGGGATCCAAAGAAAAACTGAAGCCCTCGAATTCAAGGAGTTTACCTTCTGGCCCAGTCATGGGATTATTTACTGTCCCTAGGGTACCACCATTCACCTATTTAAAACTGTGGTATTATCTTAGACTCTGTTGTAATAGCCTCCTAAGAGGTCATCCTACCTTAACCCCGCCTTCTCTCCCCCAACCCCCACCATTCCATATCATTTGTCTTTCCTATTGTTGCTATGATTATCTTCTTTGTGTTTAAATGTGGTCTGGTTGCTCCTTTTCTCAAAATCCTTCAATTACTTCCTGTTGCCTTCCAAGTAAGATTCAATCTCCTTTGACTGACATTCAGAACTTCTCAATCTGGCATCTCTTTTTCAAGCCTTATCTTAAGTTACTCCTTAACTTGTATTTTACACTCTAGTCAAATCAGACAATTTGCTGTCTTCTGAGCACACTCTAAGATTTGCCATTCCTCGTGCTTTTTGTTCATGCTGTTGTTTGTGCCCAGAATACCTTTTTTCCCTTCTTTGTTTTTCACTCGTTAAAATTGTACTGATTTTTTTTAAAGTTCAACTCAAATGATGTCTCCTCTAAGAAGGCTCTATTGCCACCAATTAGTAATGAAATCTATTTAGTCATCAAATAACTCCTTGTGCCTCCCCTGTGCGTTTGTCCTGTGTTATTTTGTAATATGATTTTTGGTATATAGAGACAGCAGTGATTTAGGTATGGCTGCAGGAATGCAGATTTACTTACCACCAACCAATTATCTAGTAGGCCTAGGAAATTCCTGTTGAAGGAAAAGAAAAGGAGTAAAAAAAGAAAAAACAGATGACCTGAGGGACTCTTCTGTTTTGGCTGTCTTTGGAAATAGGTCTATTTCACAAAACTGTGGGTATAATAGTGAATGTCAGAGGAGGAGGGAGGCAAATTTTTCTTGTTTTTTACTTTGCAATTCTGTATAATTAAATGCCTTAGCTCTGAGTTAATGCGTCCTCTTCTTTGGTCTGGTAAAAGGGAAGCCTCAGATGGGGCTCATGAGTTATAATTTTTTTTAATAGATGCTAACCCTAAGAGTATCTTCAACTTGGGTGTAGTTTTCAAGGAGCCAATTGAGGGGATCCTGAGCAACATATAATGAATTGTATCACCTGATAGACTGTAATCTACATGAAGGCAGGGACTATGTCTGATATAAACCTTGTATCTTTCCCCAAAAGGCAAAATGCATTGAACTAAATTCTTTCTGAGTTTTGAAGTCTGGTGCTTTCTCAAAATCTTTTGGCTCTACCTAAAAACTGGTTCCTAACTTTGACCTCTCAAGAACTAAAAGCAGAGAGGATTCCCAAAAGAGAGCCCATGACTACTGGAACAATCTATTCCCATTGCTGTTACCCAGTCCTTTGTAGATGTAGTAATGCTACAAAAAGCATTTCTGTTTAACTAGATCCTCATGTACAAGTTCTTGTTTGAGGAAAATGTATTTGGTGGTGTTGTGATACAGAGAGACTCAAGCAACACCCACACGTATAAATAAAAGAAGAAATGTATGTTTGGAGGATGGTTTTGCAGACAGCAGTGTGTGTGTGTCAAAAAGTAATGCCAATTAGGCTATTAGTTGATGGAATTATTACCAAGCTCTCTCCTACTGAGATCACAGAAAGGTTCACCTTTACTCCTGCCTTGTTTCTAAAGTGACATTCCAAGAGAGTTGACAATGTACTTTTAAAAAATTATCTCTGCCTATAAGCAAAAAGGGAGAAAAAGTACATAGCCCATGTTTCTGAGCAAAAGGTTGAGAACAGATTTCTTGAGCAGCAAGTCTTCCATTGACTTGCTGTGTGATCCCATCATACCTGAGTTTCCTTGCTTGGTAAATGATAGCAATAACTTCTCAATTGGTATAATACCACTTTCATGTGAATGGTTATGAATCTGAATTTAATGTTTTAAAAGGGCATGAAAATCTTTATAAGAAAACTGGTAGGCAATGGAAGGGAATGCCATTTAAATGTATAAACACTTTTGACTGTGCTTATTGAAAGATTAGTCTGGAACCATGAAGGCTTTATGGAAATAAAATATTTTAGTCAAATTCTTGTCTAGTGCATTTTTCTTAGCTAAATTGTTGCTCTTCCTAGAAGAAACTTGAAAATAACTAAAGCAATGAGTTTTTTTTCTTAGTAAGAAGAGATAGCTCCCATATTTCTAGTGGGCTTACAATTGATTGACCCTCGTTTCTTGTAAAATATGTTATTGTCCAGTATTTTAAAATATAAGATCTTCACTAAAACTTGTTTATTGACTCCCCAAACTCAAAGGGAATAGTTCTATTTTTTTTTTTTAGGACGCAACTATAGGTCTGAACTATTCTGCCTGAGGTCACTTTTCTCTAGTTTAGAAAGACTAGAGACAGATGGAATTGGTAAATCCCATTTCTTGAACTCCTCTGAAGACTAGGAATTAGAGAAAATTGAAATAATGGTCACTGAACTTGGCTTCCATATTTCTTTGTTAACTGGAAACTCTTCCATAAATTTGCTGTCTTTTCCCTTGTGATCCCTTTTTGAAGACAACTGACCTCAGCTTTTCTTTATTTTAGTTCCTTTGTACAAAAATGTGACAATGTCTTTATGAATTGACCTTTAAGAGAAGGTGGGATACATTTTCCTGTAGCATGATGGTTTTTGATATATACTTTTTGGGAGGAGAGTGTTTCAAAATTAGATTTCTTGTCTATTGAGATCCTTCAGAATTCAGGAGATTCAAGAACAGAAGGCCTTCAGCTGTGATAGCTATTATTCAGTATTCCTGGAAAGATGTCTTCTAAGCAGGAAGGATGCCCACTTAATCCTTGGCATCTCTGTAGAGACTTCTAATTATTGATAATAATAATGTATTGATTATTTTGTTCTTTCTGTTTCAAAGAATATTTGCTAGGAATGGGTATATTCTGAGTTTCTTTAGCCTAGTAAGGTAAAGCGAATCATTACTTCCTAAACCCTTAAGTATTCAGTTCTTAGTTACAAGAAAAAGTGCTGTCATGAATATTTTGGATCCTTTTCCTCTTTCTTTAATTTGTTTAGGGGTATGTATCTACTAGTGGGTTAAAGGTCATAGTTTAGTGACTTTGGGGATATATTTCCAAATTACTTTCAACAATGGCTAGTCCACTTCACACCTGCTCTCGTATCTCTTCCAACAATGATCATTTCTCCTTTTTGTCATTTTTGTCTATCTGATGGATGAAAACTCAGAGTGTTTTTAATTTATATTTTATTAGTAATTTGAAGCATTTTTAATATTAACGGTGGTCAGAATTTTTTTGAGGAAAAACTGTTCATATCCTTTGATCATTTATCTATTGGGAAATGACTCTTATTCTTACACATTTGAATTAATTTCCTTGTATAGCAGACCTTTATCTGAGGAGTTTGTTGCAAAGTTAACCATTTCAGAGCTTATAGTGAGAGCAAATGAAAAAAAGATGTGAGGGGTGGCTGGAAGAAGGTGGTATGCTATAATGTAGAGGAACCCTAAATTCATCCAGATATTCTAGTGGGGCTTAGGAATGCATCATTCTGGAAAGAAATAAAAAAGAGTCACTTATCCACTCAACCCAAAAATCAATGGTGGAACCTTTGGAGTTATATGGAGAACTTGGGATAGACAAATTGGGATAGGGGTAGGGTGGAATACAGATGGTGGAGTATAGACTGATCTTGGAGGCTTCAGAAGCATCCAGAACTATCTACCTGAGCTTAGTACCCCCATTCCCAGCCAGAGCCTGGGAGGAGAGGGAGAAAGCAGTCTTTCAGGGTATTTCAGGTGGTTCTACTGAGATTCTGGTGGCCTGATCTCAACTAAGGAAGAAAAGCCCTAGGTCAAGTCCCACCTAACCAGTCCCAGCTCAAGCCCAAGGACTTACGCTTTGAAAATAAGAATGGGACAGAGAAAAAATGACCCCAAAATATAACAAGAAATAGTAAAACAAAACCAAAAGATTGAAAAAACCAACTGAAAATAGAAGAAATATAATATCCAGGACAGGTAACCTGGAAAATAAGGTGAGGAAAGAATCTAAGAATTATCAGACTATCTGAAAACCATGATCAGGCAAAAGTCTGGATACCATATTTCCAGAAATTATAAAGAAAAACCAACTAGAAATCTTAGAACAAAAGTGCAAAGTGGAAATAGAAAGAATGCACTGGTCACCTCTGGAAAGAAACACCAAATGAAAACTCTCAGGTGCTTCATAGCCTAAATCTAGAGCTTCTAGATCAAAGAAAAAAAAATACCACAACCAGCCAAAAGAACCAGTTCAAGTACCAAGGAGCCACAAGAAAGGTCACACAAGTTTGAGCAGCTGCCAAATGAAGAAAAAGAGAGCTTAGAATACAATATTTCCAAAGGTAAAAGATAAAAGTTTACAATTGAAGAGATAATCTATTGAGCAAAACTATAATCAATCCTACAGGAGGAAGAAAAATAGAACTTTAGTGAATTTCCAGGTATTAAGATTTTCATCCTTAGCATGAAGTTTGATCCCTCAGTTTGACCTCAGACCATCACTCTTGTACTGGCTACACTCTCTTCTCTTCCCTTTTTTGACCTTTTGGTGAACCAGTTCAACTCTACAACCGTCATGTTGTCCTCTTCTCTTGAGTTCTTTGTGTCTTTATTCTATCAAAGATCTTACTCTTCCAAACACCATCCTGGGACTACTCCTATCATCCACTGCCTTTGTTCCTACAAAGCTAGAGGAAAATCACCAAACCATGCTGCCTGAGTCCACTACAAGTTTGTGTTCTATAATCTCAACCAGGCCCTCACTGCATCAAGGCAATCCTTTATGCCTCTCTAATTGATTCACCATACCACTCACCATAGCACCTTTTCCAAACCTTTTCATCCCACTTCAAACCTCTCACAATTTTCCCTCTTGGCACCCTCTCATCTGGGAACAGTGCTTTATATTTCACTGGAAAAAAAGAGACAATCCCCCAAGAGCTCTCTCTTTTCCCCTGTTCCTTATCTCATATCACTAAGGTACCTTCTACCACTATTTTCTTCACTCCTGTTTTATAGGAAGAGGTGGCCTTTCTCCTTACCAAGGCAAACCCCTCTACCTGCAGTGATCCCAACTACCCTGTCTTCTCTAGCAGATTGACACCTCTATCATTCCTGCCCTTTCACTAATTTGTAGTAATAGCCTGTCTTCTTAGTTACTTCTGATTACCTACAAAGACACCAAAAAACCATTCACTTGATCTGTTCATCCACATTAGCTCTCATCCAATACCTCTCCTCCCTTTTGTGGCTAAACTCTTTGAGAAGGCCATCAACAATAGGGGTTTTTATTTTTTTTCCTCTTATTCTTTTCTTAACTCTTTATGGTCTCGCTTCAGACCTCCTCATTTAACCAAAACTGTTCTTTCCAAAGCTTCTAATGATCTTTTAAGTGACAAATCTAATAATTCTCACTAAGATACCTCTCAAAGAGGTAATAGTTGTGAATAAAGTCTCTTCCATTCTTAACAATCTTCACTTGACCATCTCCTCAATCTATTGTCTTTTTTCCCTTCTTCCTTTCCAGCCAAACTACTAAAATTAAGGAGCCTATACTCAGTTTGCCACATTTTCCTCTCCCACTCTCTTTTCAACTTCACATAATCTTATTCACAACTACTACCTCTCTGATTTGCATCTTAGTGAGAACATAAGTCAATATATTCATTCTCTAAAGAATATTTACATTTTAAATCTTTATATTCTTCACACAACGAAAGGCTTTTTGTCCTCTTTTAAAGAAGTTTTAACCATATACTAGTAGAGAAGAATTTAGTGGGTAAGGGGCCTTCTTCCCAGTAAGCCTGAAATTACATCATGTCCAGGAGTGAGGCAGGCCTTATATATAATCTTGCTCTATTGTCATCTCCTTAGTTTATACTGCTGGACTATTGTATAGAAGATATGTATGGGACCCTGTAGTCATGAGATGGTATATGATAGAGTAAATTACATTTTATCCTTTAACTCTGCAATTACTCAAACACAACCAAAGGCTTTGGCCTTGGGGGCTAGAATTATACATTAGCTAGTGCATCAGCCACCAGCATAGCTTAATCCTGTCCAGTATAATTGGATCAGTGTGATCTATGATGAACCTAACTCATCCTTTGCCTGGTTGTTGCCTGAATTGAATTTGGTAATTTGGGGCTAGTTTGTCTGTGACAAGACACAGTAAATGCCGCCTACCAATTGCTCTTTCCCCTAGAGCCCTTCTCAGTTTGTGAGCATTTTTGAAGGTTGTTTTTCATGTGTGCATTAGGATGCCAAAAGAAATCACAGGTCTGGAACTGGCTGGTATGAGAATTAGTCAATAAGCCAACTGATCAGTACATATTCATTAAATGCCTATGATGTAGAATGACAGACAACTGCCTCTTATTATTTGCCTTTGTCTATTTGGAATCTGGACCAGGATGCATTCTCCTCAGCAAAAGTTCACTGCCACAACCTTAATATCCCAGTTAAGGTTTGAGGTTGTGGAACCATTTCTTCAAGGAGCTCTGATTGATCCTGACACAAAAATAAGCCCCTCCAGTCCCTTGCTATTCTATTCAGCATCTCCTACATAGAACATCTTTTGTCTTCATTTTATTATCAAATATGAATCAATGAATTAAAACTATTCAGCTTCGTTTCCAAATATATCTTGTCCCTTACCTTACTCAGTGAACAAAGAATATGAATTCTTGTAACAAAGAATAAGAAAGAATAGAAAAGCAGTTCTGTAAAACTAACCAACACACCAGCCAAATCTGACAATATGTATGGTGTGCCACACTGATAGTCCTCTACTTCTGCAAAGAAGGAAGAGAAGTATATTTTCTTATCTCTTCTATGGGGTCGAGATCAAACTAGCTAAATTTTCAACTGCGTGGCTTACTAGATTGGTAGCTAGTCTTGAAGCGCCTCAAAGCCAGGAAGAGATGGGTTTCTAGTCCTAACTCTGGCATATACTGGTGGTGTGGTGATGGTCAAATAACTTAGACTTTCAGTGCTCTAGTCATAGAAGATGCTAACCAACACTGATAGAGGGAATCTCCTCACCTCAGAGTTCTCTATACCAATGAAATCACAGGTTAGCAAGGACAAGGGATGCCAGATAGAAAGTCTTTTTGCTACACACATGTAACATCGAGGTGCAATGAACTCCGCTGGGTAGACGACCACGTTATACCTTCCTTCTTCTCCACCCTGCTCCGGACTTAGTAGAGATTTTATAGGAGACGTGAACACAGGATAGGAAAGAGTGGATACATTGCAAACCATAGTTCAAGAGAGTCCCCACACTGATGAAATCCCAAATTTATTGAAGTAAGTAATTCCAGAAGGGACCTCAAGGACCATCAATCCAATTCACACTTGGAAAAAAAAGCCCCTAAAATAAAATACTCCAATAAAAGTGAATCTAATTTTTAGGAAATTTGTCCTTACACCAAATCAAAGTTTTTTCAACTTCTACCCACTGACTCTGGTTCTTCCTTCTATGAACAAGCCTAATCTAGACAGTGATGATATATCCCCGAGTCTCATTTCCTGCAAGTTAAACACCCCAAGTTCTTTCAGCAAATACTTATATAGCATAGATCCCAAGGCCTTCTTTCATCATGGGCAGCCTTCCTCTGGACCAGAGGCATCAAACTTCCTACTTCAAGCAAAACTCCAGAACCCAGCCAGAACTAGATTAAAATATAATTGAGAAATTTTAAATAAAATAAAAAATAAAAGCACAATACAAGATAGGTAATGTTAATTTTTATTTTTTAAGTTAATATGTGGCAGCAGGATTTGACTATTTGGGTTTGACCTATTTGTTTATTTGCGTTTGATCTGTTTGCCATTTATTAATGGTGTTGTTCAACTGTGATTCCCAGAAATGAACACAATACTCCTGATAGCACAGAGGATAATGGGATCATCATCTCTTTATTTTCAGAAAGTTTGCCCCTCTTAATATAGCCCAAGATCCCAATAGCTTTTTTGGTTGCCATATCACAATGTTCATTCTTATTGAGGTTGCATCAAAACCCTAAAATCTTTGTAGATAACCTACTGCTTTCTAACCACGGTTCTTTGACCTTATACTTGTTCAATTGATTTCTAAGCATAAAACTTTCCATTTATCCTCTATTAAATTTCATTTTATTGGAGCTGGTTCATGTTCTGGCCTGTCAAGACTTTTTGGGTCCTGACAGTATCTTCCAGTGTATTAGCTACATTTCCCAGGTTTGTGTCATCTGCAAATCTAATGAGGATGACATTTGTGTCTTCATCTAAGTCATTGATAAAAAAGTGAAACTACACAGGGCCACACACATCTCCCTAGAGCAATCTATTAGAGATCTTCCAATATTCAACTTTAATGATTTCTTTTTGAGTTTGACCATTCCACCAATTTTATATCCATCTAATTATACGATTATCTCACCTTTGGTTTCTCAATGTGTTTTTGTATCATGGACCCTTTTGGCAGTCTGATGCAGCCTATGGACTCCTCAGAATAATGTTTTTAAATGCATAAAACCAGTTTTATAAAAGAAAGCAATTATATTGAAATAAAGCTGCAATTTTTCCCTCATCCAATTTCACAGATTCTTCTGAAGTTGATCCATAGATCTTCAAGAGTGCAGGTTAAGTAAGAATCCCTGATCTAGTTTGTTAGGCAACAAACAATCATTTATTAAATGTTTATTATGTTCCAGGCACTATGCTAAGTGCTGGAGACATCAATGAAGCAAAAACATAGTCCCTATCCTGAAAGAGTTCATATTCTAATAGAAGAGACAATATGTAAATAACTATGCACATATAGTACAGATGCAGTGTAATTAGCAGGTAATCTCAAAGTAAGGGCACCAGCATTTGGGGTTGGGTGGAGAAAGGCCAGGAATAGGCTCTTGCAGAAGGTGGGATTGATTTGAGTCTTAGAGGCCAGGTAAGCCAGGAGGCAGTGAATGGGGAGGGAATTCCAGGTGGGGGGGGTCAGTCAGTGAAAAGAGCAGGAACTGGGTGTTACAGTGTCATGTGGAAGGAGCAGCAAGTAGACATTGTATGTGGATCATAGGGTTAGTGGAAAGGAGTCAAGGACTGGAAGACTGGAAAGATAAAAAGGGGGCAAATTGTATGTCTAAATAGTAAGTAGCATGTCAATGGCAAAATTGCATCTTCTTTTGGCCTCCATAAAAATTCATCTAAATCTCTTCATTTTGTTTCTTCACTTTGGTTCTTGAATTATCGTGTGTGTGTGTGTGTGTGTGTGTGTGTGTGTGTGTGTGAGTGTGTGTGTGTGTGTGTGTGTGTGTGTGTGTTCTTAATAAGGCTACTCTGCCCTATCCTTTCTTTTCATCAAGGAATACCTACTCAGAATCACTCCACAGTTTCCAGTTTCAAATTTGCCTTCTTTGATTTAAGATCTCCAGTTTCCCTTGCTTATTAGTTAAACTTTGGGCATTGGTAATATACCCATTTGATGCCATCGATTTTACTACTTACTCCTTTCTTGGATTTTTTTTCTTAAGCGAACTCTGATTGTTTCAACTGCTATTCTTTCTACATTGTATCTACTCTATGTTACCTAGTTTGACGTATCTACGCAGGTAATTTTCTCCTTCTCTCCTTCCTTTTAAGTTTAAATCTTTTGACTATATTTATTGCCAGGAGCCAGTGATTTATACACTTTAAACCACAGTTCAGAAATACAAATATCACTCTTAGATGTCATGTTTAAATTAAACAGCTTTTCATTTTCCATTTATTTTGCCTGACTGTGTAATGGCCCTTATGATTGGCAGAAATCACATCTAAAGGTAAGAAAAAATACACCACTAATTTTTGTGAACATAGATGATCCAATAGCATGGTGTAATGGGCAGGCTGTAGATTCAGGATCTCAGTTCAAGTCCTGTCTCTAATACCTGGCTCTGTGACCTCGGGCAAGGATCTTATCCTCTCAGTACTCTAGGCAACTAAGACTACAAGTTGCAGGGAAGGCTTCAATCTACATTGGTAGATATTGCTTACTCACCTGGGTCACCTATTCCAATGAATTCACAGGTGCAGTCCTTATGCCTGTAGGAAAGGACTGAATTTGAGAGCCTGCCAAATGCTTTCAGTAAGCCCAAGGTATTCCCTGCCATATGTACCCATTTTTGGAGCATTGGTATTCCCCTGGTGATGCTCTTTGGCTGCAAATAATGAAATATCATAATCTCAGAAGAATTAAATTTGCCAAAGGGCAATTTAATGCAGTGCAGGTGTAAGAAGGATACAGCATATTACCAGTGATGGCCTGTGCTCAAGAAGCAGCACAAAAATATCAAGGACTCATATTAATTTTTTTTAAAGAGGCTGATCTGTCAGGTAGCATAAGTGTGAGTTAACAGATAGCCTGAGTGCTCCATGGTATATTAAAACAAAACAGAAGCCTACTTCCAGAGCAGACCTACACAACTTGTAAACTTCTTCAAGCTGCAGCTTGGTTAGACTAGAGACAGACTAACCGTTGGTTGCCGCAGGTCAGGTGATAAATAGGAGAGTGCGCAGTGCCAACCCTACATTTTTTTAAAAAAATTTATTTAATATATTAAGTTTTCAGCATGGATTTTCACAAGAGTTTGAATTACAAATTTTCTCACCATTTCTACCCTTCCACCCACTCCAAGATGGCATATATTCTGGTTGCCCTGCTCCCCAGTCAGCCCTCCCTTCTGTCACCCCACTCCCCTCCCATCCCCTTTTCCCTTAATTTCTCATAGGGCAAGATAGATTTCTATGCCCCATTGCCTATGTATCTTATTTCCTAGTTGCATGCAAAAACATTTATTTTTGAACATCTGTTTTTGAGACTTTGAGTTCCAAATTCTCTCCCCTCTTCCCTCCCCACCCACCCTCCCTAAGAAGGCAAGCAATCCAACATAGGCCACATGCGTATCATTATGTAAAACCCTTCTACAATGCTCACGTTGTGAAAGACTATATTTTGCTCCTTCCTAATTTATCCCCCTTTATTGAATTGCTCCCTTGACCCTGTCCCTTTTTGAAAGTGTTTGTTTTTGATTACCTCCTCCCCGTATCTGCCCTTCCTTCTATTATCCCCCCCTTTTTTATCTTCTTCCTCCTTCTTTCTTGTGGGGTAAGAAACCCAACTGAGTGTGTATGTTATTCCCTCCTCAGGTCAAATCTGATGAGAGCAAGATTCATTCATTCCCCCCCACCTGCCCCGTCTTCCCTTCCTACAGAACTGCTTTTTCTTGCCACTTTTATGTGAGATAATTTACCCCATTCTATCTCTCCCTTTCTCCCTCTCTCAATATATTCCTCTCTCATCCCTTAATTTGATTTTTTTTAGATATCATCCCTTCATATTCAACTCACGCT
>CM053622.1:387529195-387555165 GCA_028646595.1 Phalanger gymnotis
GATGTAGGTTCTTTGACTTTGTTGACTTCTTCTGACTGTATGTTTTGGTCTTCTTTGTCACCAAAGAAAGATTCCAAAGTCTGAGTCCGAATCTGAGAGTGTTTTTGCCGCCTGTTCATGTTCCCAGCCAACTACGTGACCCTTGAATTTGACTTGGGTATGACTGCTTGTAGAGTAGCAAGTACTTTGTCCCAAGTTTAAGGGGCTGTGCTGTTGTATTCAGGTGTATTTCTACACAGCCAACTTTGCCACACTGGCGCTCCTCCTCCCACAAGAACCGCCGACCTGGACTGGACCCAGATCTTAAGCAGGCTCTGCACTCCTGCTCTGATCTGCCACTTAATTCCTCCCACCAGGTGGGCCTGGGGCCAGAAGCAACTGCAGCTGCAGTTCTGTAGCTACACCACCTCTGCTGCCCCCAAGGCTGTGGCTGAACTGCAAACTCTTTCATTCTGTGCCCTGCAGCTTTTCCCATTAATCTTCTCTGTTGTCTTTGGTGTTTGTGGGTTGAGAAGTCTGGTAACTGCCACAGCTCAATGATTCAGGGCACTATGGCCTGTTCTACCTGGCTTCTGGTCTGGTTGGTCCAGGCGTGTCTCACGCTGGACTTTGCTCCACTCTACTCCCAGTTCCATGCACTATACACCTTGGCCAATGACCATCCAAGCTGTCCTGGGCTGGAGCCCTGCTCCCCTCTGCTATTTTGTGGGTTCTACAGTTCTGAATTTGTTCAGAGCCATTTTATAGGTTTTTGGAGGGATTTAGTGGGGAGCTCACACAAGTCCCTGCTTTCCAGCCGCCATCTTGCCTCCCCTCCCCCCAACCCTACATTTTTTGCAGGCATTCCCTCCTTCTCCAAATCCTTTGGCAGATGGCAAAGGCCCTCTGTCTGCATGTTGTACAGCTGTTCTAGAGGGTTGAGTGATTTCTCAATGAAGATTTTAAGGAACAAGATGGACACAAGTGTTGATAACTGGTAATATGTACCAGTAAAAGGTCATGTCAATGACCTCAGATATCCATTGAGTATAAGTTCCATAAAAGAATAAAATAGAAGTGCTTGGAAAATAGACAGTATGTTCTTCTTCTTTAACTTTCCAAAATTGAATAAAATGGAGAAGACCAAGCATATCTGAGGGTTTTCACGTATATGAAGTACATGTACAGATATAATAATGTCTTTAGATTTATATTTGGGGAACACATTTTATCATTCTAATACCCTCAACGTATATCAAAAAGAAATAAAATCCAGCTATATGTTCCTTTTCTGAAATTTTCCTATCATGCTCAGCATTTCTTCCTCACCACTGGAAACTATCAGTCTTAACTATACTGGGTCCAATGCTCACTTTCTATTGCTAAAAATGATACATCAATAAATTGTGGCTTGCTACATTAATCTGGTGATAATCTTCAATCTCTGACTCATAGATACGTTTTAAACTTTTATATAATTTGCCACAAAAAGAGAACCAGAAAAGAAAAGGTGACTCAAAGTTACTAATGTTGATTATATTCCTTGAGATTTATTGGTAAAATTCACTGGAGCTGTTGCATTTCCAGGACAGCTGCCATCTCTGACATTTCTTTCCTTCCAGGTTCATTCTATTAGATGAAATGCTCCAAATTGCAATTCACAACATAACAAAGTATTATAAGCAGTCTCACCAGGAAAAATCATTGTCAATTCCATGGCTGAACTGCATTAGGAGAAGTAATGGAAGAGAGGAGGCTTGGCTAAGTCTTCTCTCACCATTTCAATTCAATTAAACAAATGTTATTAAGCACCTACTGTATGCAAAGCACAGGTGCTAGAGATACTAAGACAGATAAAAAAACATGCACACAGATAAGAAAACACAAAATAATTTCAAAAGGGACTCGGAGCATCAGAAAAGGCTTCATTGAGGAAAAGACACTTAAACTGAGCCTAGAGAGAAGTTAGAAATCTGAAGAGGTAGAGGTGAGACAGAAAAGCATTTTAGGCATGGGGGACTGCTTGTGCAAAGGCATAACTACTAGACTAGTACAGCTGGAATATAGAATTCCTGAGCTGTTCATATGAAGGTAGATGGGAGCCACTTTGTGGAGGCTTTGAATGCCAGGCAGAAGAGTTTATATTTTGTCTTGGGAGGCGATAGGGAGCTATTCAAGTTTTTTGAGTAGGAGGTTAACATGGTAAATGAATGCTTTATAAATGTTAATTTGTTGTTATTAATATTAATGTTGGAGGATAGACTGCCGAGAAGAGAGATTAGAAGCAGGGAAACTGCTATTTATAAACAGGAGGCTATTATAATAATAATTCAGGCAAAGGACAATGAGCACCTGAACTAAGGTAGTTGGATGGTAGAATATGGTAGAATGAAGGAAATGGAATCCAGAGATGTGGAGATAAAATTGTTAAGGCTTGGCAACTGAGTGAGGGAGAGGGAAGTAAAAATGGTGATGTCAAACGCTAAGAAGTAGGAAGTTGGTGGCAGAAGGTTGTTTTTTTTTCCCTCTTTCTTTCATGATTAGGTTAAAGTGTGCAGGATGTCACCTTTGGTTGCATCTTGAGCACCTCCTCTCTTTGGAACACATTATTTCATTCCCTCCTTTGGTTTTTGGTAGGTGCAAAACAGTCTTAATGTTATTTGAATTTCTTTTCCTTTATTTGTGAAGGTTTTTTCCCCCGTGGTCAGTTGCAGAATTTGTTGTTTTGTCATTGAAATTATTAAATTTAACTACTACATATCTTTTTTCTCTAGGGGAGGAAGGCAGGGCAATTGGGGTTAAGTGACTTGCCCAAGGTCACACAGCTAGTGTGCCAAGTGTCTGAGGTCGGATTTGAACTCAGGTCCTCCTGACTCCAGGGCTAGTGTTCTGCTCACTATGCCACCTAGCTGCCCCAACCACTACATATCTTGGAATTTGCAACATAGAGATTTATTCTGGAGGTGAACTATGTATTCTTTTGAATGGCACTTTTTTATTTTTAGAAGTTTGGGGTAACTTTCTTGATTTATTTCTTCCATTATAGCATTCAAATTTTTTTGACTTGTCTGAGCACATCTATAATCTCTGCATTGTTTGTATGCATTCTGTCTTCAAGGTCAACATGTTTTGCTTGCATAGAGCTCATATTTTCTTTTAACATCATTGCTTTTTGCTTCTGTTCTTCTAGATTGTCTTTCACTTGTGTGATTTTACAATCCCAATGAAGTCTTCTCTTTCGTTTCTTTGGTGAGGTTTGCCACCATGAATTCAAGTTTTTCTGTTCTTTCAGTTATTTCTACTGTGCAGGCCATAAATATCTAATTTTCCAATTTGTGTTGAGGGCAATGTTACCCTTCCAGTTACCTGGATTTGTCACTATTCCTCACTTTCACCCCTCATTTCTAATGAGCTATCAAGTCTTATTCATCCTACTTATGTATCTTCTGCTTCAAGGAACAACTACCCTTTTTCATTCCCTAATCTCCTCTCATTAACAGCCTACTATATTTTCTCCCTGCCACAAGTCTCTTCTTTCTACAATATAACCTCCGTACACTGTAAAAATAATATAACAAAAGAACTCCAATACCCAATAAGTTTCAGTGGTTATCTATCCCTCTAGGATCTAATTCCTTTATCATTCAAAGCCCTTCACAACCTATTTCAAATATAAGTTTCCCAGGTTAATTGGTTGTTGTTGTTCAGTCATGTCTGACTCTTTGTGACCCCCCATTTGTGGTTTTCTTTGCAAAGACATTGGAGTGTTTTGTCATTTCCTTGTCCTTACAGACGAGGGAAACTGAGGCAAATAGGGTTAAGTAACTTGCCCAGGGTCACATAGCTAGTGTCTGAGGCTGGATTTGAACTCAGAAGGATGAATCTTCCTGATTCCAAGCTTAGTGCACTATCCACTGTGCCACCTAGCTGTCCTGGTTGATGACAGGTTAATTACACGTTATAGATTGCCTGGCCTCACTGGCCTTCTTGTTGATCCTCACACATAACATTACATCTCCTCACCTTGCTTTGTATAGACTGTCCTCCCCGCTTGTGGTGCCCTCCTTCCTCATCTCCACATATCATAATCCCAAGATTTCTTATAAGCTCATCTGAAATACTACTTCCTTCATGAGGCTTTTCTTGATAGCCTAGCAACTCTAATCCCCACCTCATTACCTCATATTTGCCTTGTATATGCTTTTACATGTGCCTATAATATTTCCTTTAATAGAATGTAAATTCTTTGAGGGCAAGGCCTATTTTATTTTTGTTTTTTTTTTATTTCTGTACCTAACATAGTACCTGGCATGTTGTAGTTGCTTAATAAAACTTCATTGATAGATCAAGGTTGAATTTGGTCTGTATAAACCCCAAGTTTTTTTTAAACCTCAAAATAGTAGCTCCCTCTTTACGCCTTCTAGCACATAGTCTCCTTGCCATGGCCTCACTCTAACTAACTTTTTTTGTCATTGTTCAGTCATTTCAGTTGTGTCTGACTCTGTGATCCCCTTTGGGGTTTAGTGGCAAAGATACTGGAATGATTTGCCATTTCCTTCTCCAGTTCATTTTACAGATGAGGAAACTGAGGCAAACAGGGTAAGCGACTTGCCCAAGGTCACACAGCTAGTAAGTAAGACTAGATTTGAACTCAGGAAGATAAGTGCTCCTGACTTCCGGCCTGGCACTCTACCCACTGTGCCATCTAGCTGCCCTCCAACCATCTTCACCCTATTGGAAACCTCTAGCTCTCTATCTTCTCTTCTGCTATATCCCCGTTCTGGGCCCCAGAAATAGCTACATATCTTGCATGAAAAATACCAAAATGGATGAAATGTTGCTGAATCATTACTTCTCCATGCTGTATTTCCATAGTGGAGTATTCCCCATTTGGGGCAGGTAGATGGAGTGGTGGATAGAGTGCCAGGCCTGAAGTCAGAAAGACTCATTTTCCTGAGTTAAAATCCAACCTCAGACCGTCACTAGCTGTGTGACCCTGGGCAAGTCACTTAACCCTGTTTGCCTCAGTCTTCTCATCTGTAAAATGAGCTGGAGAAGGAAATGGCAAACCCCTCCATTTTCTTTGCCAACAAAACCATGAATGGGGTCACAAAGAGTTGGACACAATGGAAATGAGTGAACAGTTCCTCATTTATTCTTCTCTCTTTCTCTTTCCTTCCCTCCCAGGAAGGCATGTCTCTATTTCCTGAAATGTAGTTCTTTTTCTTAAAAGATTGCTTACTTTTCTGGTTTACTTTTTTCTTAAAGTCAGTTCTTAGGATAAACATGGTTAATCACTGCACTGCTGATATGTATCTGCCATTATTCAAACTCATTGGGAAGGGCAGTAAGGGAGCACCTGGGAAGGGAGAGAGAGAGATTTCCAACTGTGGTATTCCAGTGGTTTTCTGGCTGTGGACTCAGAGCTGAAATAAAGAGAATTATTGATTTATCATCTTTTACACTTTCCCAAGATAGGTGAGGGAAGGAGTTATTTTTGGATCACTTCTAGGCATTGAATTAGTATGTGAGTAGTCTGACTGAAGGTGGAGGGAGGCTATATTAGATGCAGAACCTTCAGCATTTTCCTTTCCCTTTTCCCAGGCTTAGTTCTAGAGAAAAATGCCTTCCAGAGGGGCAAGAACCAGGGAATGTCTGAGGGAAGGAGTAGTCCTGCCTATATAAGGATGGGAATGAGATGGGAGGGGAGTCTTATTGCCCAGAATAGCATAGCAGTGAACCCCCACATCATTGCTACATCTATCAAATAAAGTGCCATGTTACAGTATAAATTAATGAATGAAAAAATATTAAGCATTTATTATGGACCATGGAGTTGAAATGCAAAAAGAAAAAGTGAGACAGACCCTGCTCATGAGATCATACTCTAACATTTTTTTTAAAAGGCCAACTATAGAGCAAGTAGAAAGGTCTGGATGGCTATGGTGGGGCAGATGCCAAAGCCTCTTGTCCTTAGGATGCATCAGGAAGTCAGATGACAGTGCCAGGGCTCTGGAGGATGTCGAGGCAAGGCAAATGGTAAAGCCTCGTAGTATTCCATAAATTGAGAAAGAATAGAGTTAAGTGACTCTCATCTCATCAAATGAACGTGAGTAGCCAAGCAGCCCAGGGTTGATGGTTGGGACAAAGAAGGGGAAGACAGAGGGAGAAAGGATTCTTTTAGTGGTGGTAAGTCTTTCTGCTGTCTGGAAAGCCCAGGTGGGTTCTGTAATAGTACAAGAGCACTGGAGCTGGGTTTATATCTTAGGTCTACCATTTACAAATTTGTCATCCCTATGACCTCGATTAAGTGACAGTCCCTTTTGTCCCTGACCTCAACTGTTTTTCTTCATGGAAAAATATTCCTAATTGCATCTTTAATGTCATCTGCTTATCTCTGGCAATCTCTCTGTCTCTGCTCAAGGACATCTACTTTGCTTCTAGTTTTACTACCACAAAAGTGCTCATTTGAATATTTTGGGAGTATTTGCCACATTTCTTTCTGTCCTTGACCTCCTGAGGGTTTATGCCAAGTAGTGGGACTTTTTGTTCTTAGCATAATTCTAAATAGCTTTCCAAAGATAATTGGACCAATTTACAACTCCACCAACTGTGTATTCATGTGCTTGTCTTTCAGCCCCATCCAATAGTCCCTCCAACATTATTTCTTTTTTTTAATCATCTCTGCCAAATTTCTGGGTCTGAGGTAAAATCTCTGGGTTTTGATTTCTATTTCCCATGTTATTAGTGATCTGGAGCATTTTCATGTGGTTATTGGTCATTTGGGATTGTTTCGAGAATGATTTTTTCGTACCTTTTGACTACTTACTCATTCTCTCTCACATCTCTTTCATTCTTCTCATTTGAGACTCTAGAATAGAAATACAATTACAATGAAAAAAGTACACATATTTAAACATATAGCAAGGATTTTGCTAAGTCCCGCCTTTGATCCCTCATCTGATATGAAAAGGGTCCTACATTCTTCAAGGCTATGCCAGGCAGCAGAGTACAAGGTCTGTCGGGTTCTCTGGAACCAGAAAGTCTCCAAGTAAGTACCTGGGGAGGGGCTGTGTGCTCGCTGTATAAGAGTCAGCCCAGCCCAAAAATCTTTAGCTCCAGGAAGTTGGTCACCAAATGATTAATTTTTTGGCTATTTCAAGTTCACAAATACTATCTATTAATGTGATCTGCATCATCTTAAAGCTAGATTCACACCAATAAAATGAAGGATCCTAAAAAAGTGAAGTATATCTACAGCTCCCTGGACAGAGATTTGTGAAGATATTCATTCTATAGGCATTTCCTTTTAATAGTATTTGTTGAACCTAGTTCAGTAAAGCACTGTTAGTACAGTGCTCTGACATGAACATGTATTGAAAGTCTCTTGTCACATTGTAGAATAGACTTCTGCATAAAGTTGTTTTATCTTGACCCTGTACAATGGATTTAGGTGCAGTGATGGGATTCAAATAAATTAACAACAGGTTCTCCATGGAACCAAGCCAAAGCGCCACTGCTGCTGACCTGGCAGGCGCAGGCCTCGCCCCTGCTAACAACTGGCTTGCCAAACTCAACCTAAAATTAGGTACAGGTTCTGCTGAACCCGTGTGAACCGGCTGAATCCCACCACTGGGTACCAGAAGAACAAAATGGTTTGATATAAGGTAGCTTCATCTTTAAGTCAATCCCTAGCATGATAACTTTACTGAATTGATATACAGATTGAAATGGGAGGCATTGTGAGGCAGTGTAAGGGGTGATGAACTTGGAGCTGCCAGATCTGATTTCAAATCATGGCTCCATGTGATATTGGTGAAATCTCTCTAGGCCTCACTTTGCTCATCTGAAAAATGGGGACTACACTAAACAACCTCCAAAGACCCTTGGAGCTATAGAACTATGATCCTAGTTAAAGTGGAATATTGCCAGAGTAAACATATTTTTACTATCATGACATGGAAATTTGGTACATTTTCTTGAACAGTCCCATCTATTAAATACTTTCCAGAGAGACAAAGTTTGAAGTTTTGACCTACATTTCCTGTCTATCTAATAGGCTGCAAAAATCATTCCAATTGTATTATGGTCTATAGCCACATTAGGTCTTTATAATCCTATGACAGACAATATTGCACAATAGTCCATCCGCAAAATGAACCCGTTCTGGAAATAGCAAGATGCTCTCCAGTTGGCCAATCAGTTCTTTCATTGTTCCTCTGAGAGATAGTAATGATTGCAGCATCTTTTCTCTGTCCTTTATGTGGAGGAAAGAAAGCATGCAAGCATTGGATCATCTCGTCTGTATTTTCAGCAGCTTTGCCATGTGATGTAGTGACTTTCCTCTTTTTCCTAAGCCTAATTACAATGTCGACTTTTTAAAAAGATAGATGCACATCCATGCCAACTTTTCTCTTGGAAGGTATTCTACATTGTGTTATAGCAATATTCTCTGTTAAAGAAATAGTGTTAGAAGAGATGACAGAGGTCACATGCTATGTCTGAAGCACCCTTCTGTATTCATCTCTTAGAGATACTCTGGTAACCATGGAGTGTGAAATGACCTTTCATGTGGAGTGTTTAATAACACACCAGAATTGTTATTTTGCCAGCAGTATTGCTGCTTTCATGGAATAAGGGCAAAAAAGGGAGGAAATGCCTTTGAATGTAACCCTAAGCAGGCAAGGCTGAGCTCTTCCATGCAATCTGTAACTACCTAATGCCATGCTATTGCTTAATAAGCACCAAAATAAGTGTGAATTCAGAGCTCCAAAAGAGGCACTTTTAAGGCTGAGGATTATTCAGGAGGGAGCTTTGAAGGTCCCATAGCCTGAAGCATAGAATGGCCTTTCTAACCTGAAATCAAACTGAAGGCTACTGGTCTGCTATTTATTTACTATACCCTCCAACCAACATCTAAAGGCTTGACACCCTGACCTCTCCAATGACCTTTTGAAGCAAGTGGCAAATACAAGACACAGATGGAACTAGAGTCAAAAGTCAGGACTTCCACTTTGGCTTCTCTTTTTTAATATCTTTTATACTGAATGAACTATTCACTTAGCTTGTATGTGGAAAAGCTAAAAACAAAGAGATAAATCTGTTTAAAAGACAAACAAATTAATGTAGCAATTTATTATCAAAAGACTTTGGGCCATATTACAAGAAAATATTCTTTTCTTGAGAGAGTGAGTGAGAGAAAGAGAGAAAGAGACAGAGAGAGAGAGAGAGAAAGAGAGAGAGAGAGAGAGAGAGAGAGAGAGAGAGAGAGAGAGAGAGAGAAGGAGGGAGGGAGAGAGTAAGAGAGAATGGAGCTCACGAGGTACCCTTTTTGGTAGAAAAGAAGGTGGTGAACTCAGCCATGCAGCCCAGCCTAGAGGAAGAGATCATAACCATTTTTGCTTAGAAAAAGATAAAAATACAGCATGATAAGAGAACTAGGGTAGGGCCTAAAGCAATCATTTCCGACTCTGACTTCCACATGCAGCAGACTTGTGAAAAATGTTATAGCTGACTGAACCTTAAAAATAGAACTGGTGATGGTGATGGATTGTGGCCCTTGAAGAGTTTAATTGTCAAATTGACATTTATCAAAAGCTTTAGTGCATTTAAAAGATAAATCGTGCAAGTTTGGTTCAGATCAAAGAGTCCCCTGTTCCTTTTCATTCATGAGCAGAGGCAAGCTTTAGTGTTGCTAAGTACATGGCAAGTCATGTGAAAAATGAGCTCCCTCCATCCTTGGCCCCTATCAGAATTCCACTGGTGACAGATAATCAGAAATTTAAATGTTACCCTTGTCTTCTGAAAGTTCTTAAAATAATGGAGGAGGCATGAGACCATTTGTATTTGAAAGGAAAGCTAAATAATTTAGCATTGGGGAACAGGATGCACAGCTCTGGGCAGATAAATGATGAAATCCCAGCCCAGCAGACTTTTGGAGTTGCCCCACTAATTACAGATCAATTACTTCCCAGCCGTTTGCAACCTTATCAAAGAACAGTAAATTTACTGAGAGCAAAGAATAATAAGACGACTTTTCATTATTACAGTAGATTTGTTGAAACGGCTCTAACACTCAGATTAGAAAGAGCTTTCCCAGTGGTAACATGATCTGTATGCATATAGGGAGAATTTTAAGAACTGAAAACTTGATCCTAGACATTATCTTAAAAATGCTTCCTTCTATTAATTGTTATCCTGAGTGTGCCCTTAATACAAGGGAAAGAAAAAAAAATTGACCACCTGAAACCTGACTGAAGAAAAACAGCTCTTTCCCTCCCACAAATCACATGCTGAAAACCAAAACAAAGTCTGCATATCTTAGTGTAGAAGGAAGAGTTAAATTTCAATTTATTGCCAAATCCAGAAAGTTTGATGGAATATCCATCAAGATATGGGAGTAAATAAACAGTAATTTGTTCATATTAAATTTTAAAGGAGTATTAATTACTTCAAGTTAGACATCCTTGGTATCATTTTATGTCTATTTCTCTCAGAAGGTTGGGAGTACAGGAATGAAGGAGAGTGACAGAGTAAGGTATGGGGAAAAAAATCAGGGGAACATGGCAGGAAAAATATTACATGAATTCCTAGGTATTCAGGGAACTTTATGAGGTTGGATGAATCAATGCTTGGAGTCCTTGGCTTCACATTATGTACAGTGGGTATGGAATCTAGAAATGGGAGCCTTCAGGACACTAATTTATTATTCCATTAGCTCTTTCAGATTTATTTTCCTGACTCCCACTTTTTCCACTGCCTACTCCCCAAAGTATCAGTTCTCCCACGTCCCTAGGTATTTAGAGAAAGCAGTTCTGCCTGTGGTAGAAATAATTCAAACCAGGCATCTCCACAGATTTTTGATCCTCAGATTAGCCTTGTGAATGGACATACTCAGAAAAAGACAAGAACTCCACTCTGCCACAGTTGTAAAAAAAGTGATGCTTCTATCTCTCAGTAAGCATCCTTGATGGTATTCATTTTTTACTTTTAAATCCCCAGCACTGAGTGGTGTCTAGTTCTTAGGTGCTCAATAAATGCCGTGTAATTGAATCAGGCCTGCATAGAATAGATCTAATCATTGGGAACCAGCTGCATGAAGAAATGGACACATTCCATGTCAAAATGTCTAGTGGAATTAAAAGCTAGTCAAGGGGATAGGAAATAGTGGAGCTCAAAGACATAGGGAGGTAGCATATAGAGTGAGATTCAAATCAAGAAACATTTATGAAGCATGTACTGTGTTGCAAGGGCATTGAAGAGGTCCTCAGTGACACTCCAGGCCAATTAATAACATTTATAAACTACTTGGATGGGAGTACAAACTTAAAATATCTTTTGATGATTTTATTGAGATTGAGGCAACTTCAGAATCAAGACCTACTTTCAATTCCTGTCTCAAACACATGGCTATGTGACCCAGGGAAAGTCACTTAATCTCTCAGTGCCCCAGTTAACTATAAGAGTATGATTTTCAGAATAATTGACAATCTGCAGGGGTAGAAGGCTTTTCTTTACTGGGAGAGGAACATAGTATATCGAACACTAGACTTGGAGCCAGAAAGACTTGGGTTCAAAGCCTTCTTATGATGCTTACTAGCTATGTGACCCCAGGGTTCTCTGTGCCTCAGTTTCTTTATCTATAAAATGAGATTATTGGACCCGGCAGCCTTGAGGTCTCTTAAAGCTTTAAATCAATGAATCTATCCTGATCAAATCCCAGGTCTTATCCAACTTCCCAACCCCTAGAAAAAAAGAATTGATACTGCTAATTTAGTAATTAAGTTTTCTAGGATATTAGACCATACCAGTGACCCCTATACCAATTAAGAAGGGGCAAAGGCTAAACATAACACCCAGGAAGCTGGTATACCAGTAAATATCAGTATAGCTTAAGTTTGAGACTTCTACCAGACGGCATGTAAACTTCTACCAGCCATGTATGTGAATCTCACTTCACTGAACAATCTGTTCTGTCTATGGATGACTAATGCCAGTAGATAGCAATATGGGACTATGAGAAGTAGTGAAAGCCAACAAGCAGGATGTAGTGTTGTTAAAGGACACAAATTCCCACCTTATTCCTGTTTTCTTCAGATGGGAAAGTGGAGACCTTAAGGAACAGAATAATTTGCTGCAATATAATTTGTCTATAGTGTTGGATTTATAACTTCTAACATTGGATTTTAAGAAATTTTGATTGCAAGAAGCAGATCCAATTTAGTAAATATAAAGTAATATAAATTGTAAAAACAATCTAAATTTTGGATATGAATAAATTATTTCTATTAATGTGGGACTTTAATTATGATGATAGAGCCATCAGGAGCCATTTCGCATCAATTTATGCCAGTGGCTACCTGCCTATAGCAACTGGTAGCACTTTTCTTTACATGCAAGAAACACAACTTTCAAGCTTCTGATTTACATCTATAATCTTCTTGGGCCAGTAAAAATATGTTTCTTATTAGCTCTAAAGTTCTTTCTCTACCCATGAGTCCAAAGTCATCATGTAAAGTTTTCATGGCCATAGAGTGATACGAACTAGGTAATGCAATTTCTGATATTACGTGTGGGATTAGTGACAATTAAAGATAGTACTCTGTTGCATAGTGAAGTAGGAAGGCTGCATTTATAATCTCAAATATAATCATGTATGTGTTTGAATGGTTCGAAATCACAAGGTATGAGAGATTCTCTAAGTAGAATGCAATAAAACATTTATTTAGGCTCCACAGAAACAGATTCACAAACCAGCCTCCCCATTTTGACACTTTGATCACAAGCTTCCAGGCCCAATAAGTCCGCCTCACAAGAGTAACCAGGAGGCCATAGAAAAACAAGATAGTACTTAGCCAAATCGAATTTACTGGCCTCAAGTCCTTGCTCGCACTCCTGGGTCTACACACGGGTCAGCTCTACTTTTGGGTAGGCTCTGCCTCCGCAGCTCCTGCTTCAGCTTCGGCTTTCTCTTCAGCTTCGGCTGTAGCTGTCTCTGCCGCCGTTGCCGCCGCTTCCACCACACTCTCCAAGCTATATTCCAGCTAGCTGCCTGCTTCCTCTCTCCTTCAGCTCTTAACTCCTGTCACCCACAACCTCTCCAACTGCCTCCCCACTGCTTCTCCAACTGCCT
The DNA here is from genome assembly GCA_028646595.1 of Phalanger gymnotis. Taxonomy (NCBI): domain Eukaryota; kingdom Metazoa; phylum Chordata; class Mammalia; order Diprotodontia; family Phalangeridae; genus Phalanger; species Phalanger gymnotis. The sequence continues at coordinate 387,542,307 of CM053622.1, forward strand.
CCAACTGCCTCTAACTGCCTCTTAGCTCTGCTCCAACCATTCCACAAGCTCCTCCCAGCACAGGCTTCTATTGCCTCCAGTGCTAGCCACTCCCCCCAGAATCCTGGGAGGCTCACATCCACATAGGTTCCACACCCCGCAAGACTCTGGGCCTGGGGCTTAACACTCAGCAAGGCTCAAGGAAATACACTGAATTACTCAAAGAAAACAAAGACCATTTTGCTTGTCAACACACATAGTTCCAACTTTTGCCATTATCTCAACAGTAGGAAGCCTTCAGGAGGCTAGAATTCCTGTTCTTTAGCATCACTATCTTGTTTGTTGGCTTTTTTTTAACTTCTCATGGTCCTCACTTGTCACTCTCACTAGTCACCCACAGGTAAAGGAGACTGGTTCAATGAAATGGGGTTCACGTACATCACTGGTATGCTATCTGGTGGAAGCCCCAAACTTCAGCTATAGTATGATTTTCTGAGTGTAAAGCATAGCCATCACCCCTTCTTTAAAAAGTTTGTTGTTGTGACCTTGACAAACATTAAAAACCCCTCCTGGGCTTCCTTAACCCAAGTTCATTCTGTTGGCAACATTTTGAGCGTGGGCATGTTGAGGCTTAATGGGTCTTCTAGGGGTGGGACAACTATTAAAGATGATATGCTATTGCATTAGGGCCTGTGTCTATCAAGTTGTCTGTCAAAGAGAGATTGCCTTAGGAATCTCTGCTCTGCAGCTTTCAGGAAAAGGGGAGCTCAAGACTGGGAAAGAGGAACTTGTGGTTAAGCTGGCAGTCAACCCCCATTCTCCAGCTGCCAGAAAGGGAAATTAACCTTAGAAGATTATATGAGTCTTCCTGATTCTAAGTCCCATTGCTCTATCCACTGAGCCACCCAGATGCCCTCTATTTAACTTGTACTTAACCTTTAGTCCAAGAAAAACGGAGAACTTAGAATCAGTAAACTAGGAGTCAAACTTCCTTTCTCCAACTGCCAGAAAGGGGAACTTAGCCTTTAAAGAGAGTCATAACCTATGATTATTTTATTCCTACAGATATACATCTTACTCTAAGTTATTTGCTACTAAGTGATAAAGTCTTATCAATCTCTCTATTCACTAAATCTATAAGTAACTTAAAGTTAAGAAAATATCCACTAGTTTGGCTTGGTTGTTAGGGTTATCTTTTCCTAAAGAGGGGAGCTTAATTCTGCAATCAAACTAAAATCAAACTAATCAGTACTAACAGATGTAAAGGTTATTCTTTTTCACTCCAACAATTGTCACATTCATTTTCTCATCTCTTTGCCGATCTGATGAATGTGAGGCAAAGCCCGAGAGTTGTTTTCATTTACATTTTCTCTTATTATTATTAATTTGAAGCATTTTTCACATGTCTGATAGCTGGTATTTCTTCTTTTGAGAACTACTGGTTCATATCATTTGACAATTGAGGAATAGCTTTTGTCCTTAAGTATTTGAATCAATTACCTATATATATATATCTTGGATATCAGACCCTGACCAGACAAACCTACTGCAAAGATTCCCTGCCCCAAATTAGCTGTTTTCTGTATATTTTGATAAGTGGACTCCCAAATGTTTGATATATTCTATAGTTATTTTGAATGGAATTTCTTTTTTTAAAATCTCCTCCTGATGGATTGTGTTGGAATATAAAGAATGACAGATGGTTTTCATTGGTTTATTTTATATCCTACTAATTTGAGGAAGTTGCTGTTTGATTAATTTTTAGTTGAATTCCTAAGGTTCTCTAAGTAAAATATCATATAATCTATAAAGAAATGGCAATTTTGTTTCTTCTATGGCTTCTTATTTCAATTTTCTTTTCTTATTGTTATAGTTAGCATTTTAGTATTAAATTGAACAAATAGTGATGACAATGGACAGTTTTGCTTTATTCCTGATCTTACTGAAAAGTTATATAGCATTACTTCATTACAGATAATGTTATCTTAGGCTTTAGGAACATGCTATTTACCATATTAAGGAATGGCAATTTTTTCCTCTGCTTTTTCATAAACATAAATGAATGCTGTATTTTATCAAAGCCTTTTTCTGCAGCTATTGAAATAATCATGTGATTTTTAGTGATTTTCTCCTTAATTTGGTATATTATGTTTATAATTTTCCTAATATTGAACCAACAATGCATTCTTGGCACCAATCCAACCTGTAGTATAATTTTAAAAGGTATATTATGGCAGCCTCTTTGCTAATATTTTATTTACTATTTTCTAGTTGATATTTAGTAGACACGTAACCCCCCAAAAGGTTAAACAGACTCTTAACTCTCCCTAGACAAAGAGAACAAGAGGACAGGGAAAAGAAATAGGTATATTGTTGGTGTTGGTGCTGGTGGGGAGGATGGTAGAGTAGAATTCATCAGGTTCTGCTTCTGTAGCACCATGGGTATGTCATTATCTTTGGCTTACAATCTAGCCCAGGTCACACAAACTGATACTAGAATCTCATTTTCCTTTCCTCATTTCCCATAGAGTTGCAGTCGAAGACACTCGGGTGCAGAATATATAGCAGGTCTGAACACCATTTCCACACTATCAAAGCTTTGCTCTCTCCTTTCTAGCCATGATTTTCAGCATGGAGCTTCTGGAAATCCTCGTGCCCTCCCTCAGTGGGATTTCTCATGTCTCACTTCTCAAAAGGCGTCAACTCTCCCCTTCCTATATGATGTGGGAGAATAAGATAGATAGATGATAGACAGCTGGATAGGTACAGCATTTATCAAATACTTCCTAAGAGCTAGGCATTGTGATAAGTTCTGGGAATACAAATACGAGCCAAAAGTAAAAACATGGTTCTTTCCCACAAGGAATTTAATGAGTGGAGACAATCCATAAAAGGCAGCTGGAAATTGGGAGTTCAGAAGGGTGCTACCCAATCAGGGGCAAGGTAGAAGAGGCTGGAGAATCAGGAGCATGAATGGCTTAGATTCTTCATGGAATAGTGGTCTTGGGAAGAAACTCACCTATCAGAGAAGGGGTGGCAGGGGCAGAAGCATCTTTAAGGGAAGAAGATTATAGGCACAGAGGTGGAATAGACTTTGAAAGAGGCGAGGGAGTCATGAGCAGAGCTGGGAGAGAAGAGACTGTTAGGTCCACTTATGACTCCAGAGGCTTGAGTAGACAGACATGGGGAAATTCATATCTTTCAGCAGATATTAATATCCAATGTCTCCTGTATTCTAGGATGTGATGAGTTGCGGTTTGTTTTGTGAGATGTGTATGGTGATGGAGAGATTGGGCCTCAGTTTCTTCATCTGTAAAAGGAGTTTAGACTAGGCGGCCTCTGAGAGTTCCCCTTCAGCTTTAAATCTATGTGTCTCTGATTCTGTAACTAGGAAATAGAGAGAAGGAAGGGAGTTAGTTTACTGTATGAATTACGCATGGTGAGAATATTTAGTAGGGACAAAGCTTTGAACAGATTTGTTTGATATATTCAAACATATATGTTTTCAAAAGTCAGAGAGGTGTGAGGAAAAGTGATCAGCCTGGCCTGAATTTCCTGCCCCTGAACGTCAGAACAAAAAAAAAATTCACTTGATGAAATCATAGTGGTAAATTTTGGGGGGGGGTAAAATGAGAAAAAAAATACCATTTCACATTACATTAATTCAACCTACAGAATCCTCTTCCATGGAAGGCCACTTATGTAATACCACATTTGGATTTTTGTAAGGAGAGTTTTCTAACTAGTTGTATAAGCCCATTTAAGCTAAGAAAATAATAAGAATACACAAATCTTGTGCTCTGGGTTACACACCATACTGGAAGTAAGTGACTTGTTTTCCTGCATAGCTTGGGCCAAATTTACCAAAAGAATTATTGTCTTTTCTTTCTTCACAAGCAGGAGGTGTGGACCATTGTTGGACTCGATAGATTTTTTGCTTTGGAAAATTCTATTCACTACCAACCAAAATCCACCCTTTTGAAGCAGCCCTTTTCACATCCTCCTGTTGTAACTCAGAGCAGTTAAGTCTCATATACTTGAAATGTGAGGACCGGGGGAAATGGATAGGTTTCCATTATCCAATATTTCTATTTTAAAATAGTGTGGTGCAAACTCTGCTGGGGAATAGCAGTTGCTTCAAATTGCTGCTATTTTGATTAAACTGCTAGAAGCTTTACCATAAAACACGCCTGAGGTTTGGTCTGGATTTGTAGTGTCCTATTATCAGTCTAGAAGGGAAAAGAAAATATATGGGTGTGTGTGGTGAAACACAGGGCCCCTCCCCCAGCCCAGCTGCATGGAAAACAGCTGGTGAGTCAATTCTAATTGCTTCAGCTATACTGCCATGGCATTTAGCAGCTAATGAGAAGGCTGCTGGTATATGTAACTTCTGGACTGAACTTGCCCGAACTTGACTTGGAGAGATGGGGTGGAGAGAGAGAGACCAAAAGGGAAAGAGAAAACTGCAAGGGTGGGAAAGAGGCTGGTGAAGACTTCGAGGAGTCTGAGAGTTGCCATAGCTAAGATGTTTGGTCCTGGGTCTTTCCTGCTCTGTGGACACAGTAGAGGAACCCTTGATACACTACCACTACAATGGCTGTAGTCATCTATGGCGCTGAGGAGTGAGGAGGAGGAGGATCGTTAATTGGACTCTGGTGGGTTCTTCCCCCAATACAAAATTTCAATCTCTGGTCCAGAAAAAAAGGCTCTCTAAAATGAAGGTGTGACTCCATTAGAGCCAAACTATTAATTTTCAGTCCTTTCCATGTTGCTCATACCCATACCTTCAAAAATAAATCAAATCCTCAATCCCCCTCAAAAGCTTGCCATCCTGTGAGTTCATTAAGTTGTTTGAAGAACTCCCCAAAACAACCAAAATTTAGGAAGTAATTGTGATGAACTTGTATGTGAACAAATTTGGCCTGAATTATAACATCTGAGTTTGTTTCCAATTTCCTTTCCTAGAGAAAGGCACCCAGTGGTAGCATTAGACATAGGGTAACACCATATGCCCCAAATCTGGTCCAAGGATTTAGAGTGGATCACACTTCTCAGTTAATTTAAAAGCAAATCTGTTACAGGTTGACAAATGTTTGCTTTTGTACAAATTCTCATCCCCCATATCCAGAGTATACTTTCTCTTCCCCTTTAAGAATCCCATGCTTCCTTCAAAACTCAAGTCATACCATTTCCTATGTGAATCTTTTCCCCGGTTTCCCTTTACTTTCTGTTTACTTTGTATGTACTTATTTAAATGTGTTTATAGTGTAAACAAAGAGGCAGAAACAGCTGTGATTGAGCCAGGAAGGGAGGCCCAAGCTTAGTAAATGTTCATAAGTTGTGGAACCCATGCTGGGGCAGACTGCTCTTTTTGACTCTCCATCTATCTGGAAGGAATTAGACAAAAATCCAAGATTCCCTGCTATCCCAACTAATGGTAATTTGTAAGCCTGGTTTGCCTTTTAAAAATGAGTTTGCTCCTAATATCTGTAGGCCTGTCCTTACAATTAGAGTATGCTTAGCAGGGCAGTCCTATAGTATTTCCTATATTTCACAGGATAAACAAACTAAAAGTTCCCTGTTCTTGTTTGGGAGATCAAATAACTCTCTTCATGAAGATATTTATAGGTATAAAACATCTAGCATTTTCCTTATGATGGTTTGGAATTTGCTTTTACTAGAATATATAAAAATGAACTTGATTTCTTTTCTGCCTCTTAGGGGACGGTTGGGTATAAACTCACCTGTGTCCACTCAAAAATAAGCTAATCACTCAAGATAAAGAGAGTGGTGGTAAAAGTAGGGTACATTCTTGTAGTGAATATGAATGTAGGGAGAAAAGGATTCTTTAACTTTTGGAAATCCAAATAATGATAATAACTGGCATGTGCTATAGTCTGGGAACTGCTAAAGGTGGATGTCTGTGCCTGGGAAAAGTTTGGAGGACAACAAATATAGTAGCAATTATATTTGAAGATCTTTCCCACCCATTAATAGGCCATGTGACCTGCTTACATCACAGGAATCCTAAGTCACCTGTGGTGGGAGGAGCTTCCTGACAGGAAAAGGAAGTTATGCCACGGAAAATGCTGAGAGAGAAAAAAGATGTTCTGGCTGCTAATTGCCACCCTTGTGATTGTTAGACCTGAACAGACTGACTTAGCTGTACTGTGAGTTTGTATTTGGGGAAGACCTCAGCAGGGAGTCGGAGAGATTTCAGGATGGTGAGGCTCCATGTTGTGATATTCTGTACTGAATGTTTTGGGTTCCTTGCTGTTATGATGAAGTGGACTGACTGGCTGTGGGAGCTGAGCATTTGATTATAGGATGTGGTTCTCTGGTGTCTGAATAAATGGTTTGCTTCTACCTTCTATGTGGAGAGTCTCATATATTATGTGATACAGAACTTCATAGGCATTTTGACAATTATTATCTACGTTGTTATTTTTGCCTTCCTGTTTCGACAAGGTAGGATCCTTCTGACTTTATTTCCCCATTGTGCTATTTCCTTTCTGGAAAGGAAAATTCCCACCTGGTTAATCCTGAGCATTACTTCTAACACCCTGTGACTACATGATTGTCTGTTAGATATGACTTATGCTTGGAATCAAAGAGAGCTAAGGGAGTTTTTCCTCCTTTTATGATATATGTGTCTCTATTTCCTTTTATTGCCAATTTCTATAATCAAGATGTTTTGTAAGTACAATACTAAATCTATTAAATAAAAAATTGATACTGGAACATCTCTGAGTTACCTTAATAGGATGCAAGTATGAACATTTTACAATTTTAACCTGTATTCATGGTCAAATTATAATATAGGGATGATATCCTCCTAAGGGGAAAATGATTAGACAAAATAATAATACAAAGATGTGAAAAGTTTTCTAAATAAATGAAATAGTAAATTTTGAGAAAGCAACAGGATTAGACAGTTTTCTCTAAGAACTATATACAGATGTATATGATTGGCTTCCAAATTTATGTGTCATGGAAATTCAGGCTTTGAGTATGTTTTAGTAATAAGTTCTCAAAATTGGATTGAAGATTTCACACATAAATTTTATTGATCTGTCTGATAATATTAAATGACAGAAGAGTTCATTCAATTGTTAGGTACTCATGAATTTAAAAAAATTCTTATATCAGGTAAAGACAGAACAGCAGATGGTATATAAACTGAAATTCTCTGGTTTCAAAATTGAAGAACCAAATTTAAGTGATTGTATTGTGACTGACATATTACGTCAGAATTATCTAGGAACCTTTAGATTTGGAACCACAGAAGCAGAACCCTCTTCAAAGTTGTCATGAAAATAAAGCCTGTTGTCCAAGGAAAGATATCTAGGGACCAGATCATTTGGGACTCAAAATGTGCTACTTAAATGGATATTGAGAATGGGATATTAGGATACAAGGAGACTTGATGTTAGTTAACATTGGTGATAATTTTTGTGTTGCTTTGCATGATTTATGTTTGTTGGTTGCCTTGGTGATGTGTAAATCTCCCTTCTCAAAACTAGTCCATTGTGAGCCCTCTAACTAGTTCTATCTGTAAGTGAATGATTATGAATTTATGAAAAATCTTATTACATACATTGTTTAAACCTAGCCCTGCACAGCTAGGAAACTGGAGCATCTCTATGTGCTATTTAGAGATCCTTAAACAAGGACCTATGTTATGCTGACCAGAAACTCAGATCCAAAGATTGATATAAGGAGTTTTCTCCAAGGGCCCCTCCCAGGTCCTTCTGGTTATTCCTACAGCTACCAAACTTGTGGGTGTGTACTCCTGAATCATCTGAAGAAAGCCCCTCCTCATGAGTGAATGGCAGAACCCTCTGGGGACCTCAAGTTTCGCCTAGTACATATCCATTAGTAGCCGACACCCAGATGAGACAGTTATCCCAAGATTCTGGATGAGGGCTGAGTATACTGTCCTAGTTTGGTTTTTTTCTTCCCCTCTTCTCTTTTGTTATGTGCCCAACCACCAAGGCTAGTGTGTGTTGTCATTTTCTCCCTCTACATTCCTGGCCCCCTCTCTTTTCTACTTGCAAACAATGGCTAGACAAGACCTATTCAATTCAACATCTCATCCTGCCCCAAGTGGCCTCTCATGGCATCTTGGCGTATACCTGCCTCTCCTTAATTGGCAGTAGGGTAGGTATTCTTTCAGACCCCTTTCCTTTGGCCACAAAGGGGAAATGTCAAGATATTAGGAGACAGCCTGTTTTCTAGAGCTAAGGTGGTCCGGCAAGCAAGCTGTGCCCTGAGTTTGGCATAACAACAATCCTTTGTGCTCACTCTGCGGATGAACACTGCTGAAATTAAATCACAAAACTGATGGTTCCTGAGCTCAGACAAGCACCAACAGGCCCAGACATGAAGCCCTGATACGGATACGCTTTTTGTCACTAGACAACCTTGCCTTGCTGTTGTACCTCACCACTGTTGCTACACTACACTGTTTGATTCTTTGTCTAGTCACAAATATATGTCAAGGTTCAGTCCCACTGCCCTTGGTCCCCCCACTAGGAGCAGGGCCCCAGCACATGTGTCCTTGTTTGCAAGCCTTTTCCCTCACTTTGGAATTAAACTTCCCTTTGATCCTTGACTCTCCCGTCTCTAGCCTGTTTTGTTCCTACAGCCATCCACAGGTTAGAGGCCGGTTGTGTCTGGTCGACATAACTATTTCTATTTATTAATGCTATGAGGCTCACAAAGCATTTCCTCAGAACTTTTCCTCCATCATCTCCATTTTATAGATGAGGGAAGGGATTAAGCATCTATTAATTAGGCACCTACTAAGCACTTTTTAAATATTCTCTCACTTGCTCTTTACACAACAGTCCTCAGAGGTAGATATTATTATCACCCTCATTTTACAGATGAAGAAACCGAAGCAAACAGGTCAAAGGAATTGCCCAGGGTCACACAGCTTTAGCCCATATCAAAGATTCTATTTGCATGAATAATTATGATGAATTCTAGCATAATCTTTTGGTGGTGAAGTGGAACAAAAGAAAGTTTGTACCCTCCTCACTTCTTTCACATCTAACTCTGCCTACTAGCCAGGTTTGGAGACAGGTCTTTTTCTTCTAGTCCCTTCTAGTTTCCCCTTGCTTTAAGTAAAAGGGGTGGAGTTTAGCCTCCAGGACCTGCATTCACACCCTTAGCAGAACTGTGGCTCCAACAATCTCTTCCTTCTAGGGGAAATCTAAGTGACCCCTGAATTTAAACCATAAGGTTTTGCTTGTTGAGAGATGTAGGATCATTTACAAAAACTAAGCTGTAGCTCCGTAGTACTCAAGGGAGTTCTTTTATCCCCTAAACAATTTACTCTATGAAACATAGGAAATACCTCAGGGCTGCACCCCCATCCCCAACACACTCTACTCCAAGGACAGGCCTATGGACAACAGGGACATCATTATAAAAGGCAAACCAGGTTATCAAAAATGCCATTAGTAAGGGTAGTGAGAGAAAGATAGGAAATATGAAACTTGGATTTTCGTCTAATGCTTTCCAAATAAATGGAATCGAGGAAAGCACAATCTACCCCAGCCTGGGTTCCACAGTTTAGGAGTATTTACCTAGCTTGGGGCTCACCGGCTGGATCAGTCACTGCTCTCTCCGCCCTCTGTAGCTGAAGCTTGCCTGCTCTGGGGACACCATCCTGTCACAACCTGAGCAACTTCACCACGTTCATTTGCTCTGTTTTTGCTGCCCTAGAGACAAGTGCATGCTGTCCTACACCCTACTCAGGTTCTAGCTGATGCAAGATCTGTACTCTAATCCTAAATGTCCCCAAATCATTTCTTCTTTCTTTTTCCAGTCTAAGGGAAAGGGTGGGGAAGAACAGTATTTCCCAAAGTGCTTTGCTGCCATTTGCAATATTTGCCCTTTGAGGTCTTCAGAACTGGCCTCTCAGCAACTGAATTACACGAGAAATCTCCATCTGGCTTAAAATTATCAGCAGGACCTTTCTTAAAACTATAACACTGACTTTTTTGATTTTAAGTTGTACTAAATTAAAATAGACTGGTTTTGCTTATCAATGTAAAATGCCATGAGAAAAGTTTGATACATCTTGTTTGTGTATTTAGAGCACAGTAACTTATTTTGGCTGTGTTTTTGCATTAATTTTAGTTGGCCATCTTGTTTCACCTTCTGCACCTTGATCATATTGGCATACATTGAATAAAGATCCCTTTGTCCAATGCTCCCTTGGTTACTAATACCAAGTAAAGCATAAAACAGGAATAGGGTCAACAAAGGTGTTCACCACAGTCATAGTGGTCGAAGATGTCCAGCGGGAGTCCGTAATGATGAGCGGTTCCCTGTAGATGGTAAGGTCCTCCAGATGGCCCAGTTTTCACATGACATTGTGTTGACTGCATTCTAAATGATATCCATAATCATCCAGAAGAGTTTGGCCTAATCCTCCACCAAGGAAAAACAAAAGGGGTGAAAAATGTCTTTTGTTCAGACTATGATGTGAAGTTGGATGAACGATCCTTAGAGATCATCATTAGTACCTATATCTGGAGCAGACACTGACAGTGGACAGTGACCTTGTCCTAGAACTAGACAGGCAAAGAACAGGCTAGGTTACCTTTGGGAAATCATACAATTCTTTTAATGACTCCAAGTTTCTCCCTCAAACAAAGGCTTATCTTTTATTACATCAAAACACTTCTATTGATGTTGTATGGCCGTCAGTCATGGAATACCTCCATGTGTGACAAATTAAAGCTGAGTTTCACTCAAAGGGTGCAAGGACAGTCTGAGCAGGCTACATCACAATACAATAAGGAATTGAGAGTGGTAAGCAGTGCAAAGAATGCTACCAGAATGCTACAACTATTAAAAAAAATGATGGGCTAGTCATGTAGGAAGAATGAGGGATAAGCAATAAACAGTTTGCATACTCCTATGGTATTTATACAATGTCAAGAGAATTCAAGTGGCAGTCTATGGCCTTGGGGGTGAAGGAAGTGTCCCAGGGCTCTCAAATGTTACTCCACCAGGGAATTCTGGTTTGCCCTACCAGAGTCAGAATCAACAAGCATTTATTAAGCACCTACTATGTGCCAGGCATTATTGTAAGAACTGGAGAGACAAAGAAAAGGATAAGACAGTCTCTGCCCACAAGGAGCTCACAATCTAATGAAGGGAAAACCATACATAAAAAGAAACTGAAAACAGTAGGGAGAAATTGCCTTGTATGCTGAAGTCTGGTGGCTAGGGAAGGAAATGATCTGAAGAAGTGAGAGTTTTCAGTTGATTTCATCTTGCAGAATGATGAGTTTCTGGAGATCATGAAAGCATCAGGGTGGGAAATGGTCAGTGAGGCAAATTACCTGAGAGCCCTCCTTAAATGGTGGAGCATTATGGGGGAGGTCTCCAGTGTCTATCCTCCACCTTCTCCAAAAGTGAGGAAGGAAGAGGACCCTGAGGCAGGGGATACTGAGGAGGTGAGAGTTTCACTGTTGATTTCATCTTGCAGAATGATGAGTTTCTGGGGGTGGGGGAGTATAAAAAGTAGAAAAGTCTTTGGATATAGATTCCTGATAGATTGAGTCTGTCTCTCACCTCACATATCTAAGTCAGTTGTCCAGTTGTCCAATCGTGCCATTTCTAGCTTCACAATATCTCTCGCCATCTGAGCCCTTAATTCACACAATTATTACCTTACCTCAGGCCTGCTCACCTAGAATATCGCAATAGCTTCTGAATCGTTTCCCTGCCTCAAGTCTTTTCCTTCTCCAGGCCATCCTACACATTACTGCTAAAGTAATTTTCCTGTAAAGCCTCCCTGATCATATGACTTCCCTAATCAATCGACTTGCCTCAAGGATCGAATATAAACTCCTGTGTTTGGCTTTTAAGGCCCTCCTCAACCTATCTTTCTAGACTCAGTGGACATTGCTCACCCTCCCATCCTCAACCATTCAGCCAGGCCACTCTGTTCCTCATATGTGATGGTCCATCTTTGTGTCATTGATGGCTATTCCCCGTGTCTAGAAAGCAGCCCCTCCTCATCTTTGCTTCATTGAATCATTCTCTTCTTTCAAGATATAGCTCAAACATTATGTTCCTTACAAAACCTTCTCTAATCCCCTCAACAACCAGTTTCCCTCTTCGGACTGTGCTTTATTTAACTGCTTTTTAGGCTTTTTATATTTATTCTATAGATACGTGTATATGTATAGTCCCTGCTCTAGAATGTAAGATCCTTGCCAGTAGAGATTATTTCATTCATTGCATTTGTGTCCATAGCACCTAGTATAGTACCTGATAGAGGATAGGCATTTAATAAATAATTGATTGATTAATTGACCAAGGGCTAACCTAGTTAAGTTCAGAGAGGCTCATTACTACAAGGATAGCTATAAGGTGATGTTGGAAACTGGCTGTAATACCAGCATTCTCTTAGTTCAGCTTCAATGTTGGGACAAAACGAGTCACTAAGAAGTCATCGAACATTAAACAAAAAGAGGTTGGCTCTGCCCTAACTCGGAGCTGATACACAATAAGGATACAGTGATACTCAGCTTCTCTGGATAGCAGTTATCAGACTTCTCAACCCACAAACACCAAGGACAACAGAGTAGGTTAGTGGGAGAAGCTGCTGGGGACTGGGATAGAGTTTGTGGTTCAGCCACTTGCCCCTGGGGCAGCGGAGGTGGGGCAGCTTTAGAACTAGGCTGCAGTTGCTTCTGGCCCCAGGCCCACCTGGTAGGAGGAATTAAGTGGCTGATCAGAGCAGGAGTGAAGAGCCTGCTGAAGATTTAAGCCTAATCCGGGTAGGGGGCTTTTGGGAAAGGAGGAGCATGGTGAGGCAGCGCATCCGCCCAAGCGTGGAACATAGAACTCT
>CM053622.1:387555665-387574975 GCA_028646595.1 Phalanger gymnotis
AAAGAAGAACTTTGCATTATCAAAAAAGTGCTTTTTAAGAAGCAGCTGCATTGATGTGTAAAGTTCTGTACTAGCTGCTGGGGGATACAAAAATAAAAATGTCCTTGCTCCGAGGAGTTTATGTCTGAATGGGGAGAAGGGTGTAGAATAGAACATACACACAATGTTTTTTTTTTACATTTCAGAAAACTAGTATATTTCACTTCAAATAAAAACCATCTTGCTCAGGAGATCTTTTAAAACTGAAAATATCAAACAAGAATCCTCATTCCTTAGTGGTGCATTGCTAATTTCTTTATCATAGCCAAAAGAAGCTAATTCCTGCATAGGCCTGGATGCCTGTGACTTTGAGGAGCCTCTATGACCAAGTCTTTGCCTTTCATTTTGTCATTTGTGAGCTAGGGCAAACTCTCATGACTTCAGGAGACAGACCACCTGGGTAGTAGTCACAGCCCCATTACTGGCTCACTGTGTTAACTTGACACCATGGGAAGTCTTCACATGCTTGAGGTAGACACCCCCTAACTCAACAATGGGTTTGAGACTCCTTGCTTACCCTCAACCTGGCTCAGCCTGTCTGCCAAAACAGTTTACCAGGGTATGGCCGCTGCACATGCTACAGCTTCTTGGAGCCACAGGTGAGAGTTGGGTGGAACAGGTGAACATCAAAGGTGGAAAGCAGCCCTGAAAAGTGCTCAGCAGACATCACACCAGAGGTACTAGTCCTCCTTTAACACAAAGAGATATAAATTATACATGTGAAATCATGCAAAACATATCTCCACATTAGCCACATTGCTAAAAACAAACAAATAAATGAAGTGAGAAAAAATTATACTTCAATTTGAACTCAGAATTCATCAGTTCTCTCTCTGGAGGTGGATAGCATTTTTTCATCATGAGTCCTTTGGAACTGTCTTGGATCCTTGTATTGAACAGCATTGCCAAGTCTTTCACAGTTGATCATCATTACAACATTTGGGTGAGCAGCACCAGCCCCAGCAACAGCAGCAGCAGCAGCAGCAGCAGCAGCAGCAGCAGCAGCAGCAGCAGCAGCAGCAGCAGCAGCTTCAGAAGCTCTCAGTCTTACTGTGCAAAATGATCTCTGGTTCTCATTTCACTTTGCATCAGTTCATATAAGTCTTGATTATGTTTTTCTGGAACCATCTCCTTCATCATTTCTTATAGCACAATGGTATTCTATTACAATCATATGCCACAACTTATTCAGCAGTTCCCCAATTGATAAGCTACCCCTCAATTTCTAATTCTTTGCCACCACAAAAAGAGTTGTTATAAATATTTTTTGTATAGAGGTGTCCTTTTCCTTTTTCTTTTATCTCTTTGGAGCATAGAATTAGTAGTGGAATTGCTGGATCAAAGGGTATACACAGTTTAATAGCCCTTTGGCCAGTTCTAAATTGTTCTCTAGAATGGTTGGACCAGTTTACTATTCCACCAACAATGCATTAATGTATCTATTTTCTCTCATCTCCTCCAGTGTTTGTGTTTGTCATTTCTGGTAGGTGTAAGGTGGTACCTCAGAGTTGTCTTAATTTGTCTTTCTCTAATCCAGTGATTTGCAGCTTCTATATGACTATAGATAGTTTTAATTTCTTGTTCCGAAAACTGTCTTCATATTCTTTGACTATTGAGGAGTGAATGCTCTTATTTTTATAAATTTGACTCAATTCCCTATATGTTTGAGAAATTAGGCCTTTATCATAGAAACTTGCTATATTTTTTATATTACTTCATTGTCTAGGGTAGTTTTTAGCAAAATGTAGTTTCCCTGATTATCTTTTAATTAGGTCTACTTTTGCTTTTGTTTTGTCTAAGATCATGGTTGCTACCCCTGCCTTTTTTTTTTTACTTGCACTAAAGCAGAATAGATTCTGCTCTAGCCCTTTATTTCAACTCTGTGTGTCTTTAGGTTCCAAATGTTTCTCTTGCATACAATACATTGTTGGATTTTGGCCTCTAAACCATTTTGCTATCTGCTTCTATTTTATCGGTTAACTCAACTCATTCACAGCCGTAGTTATGATTTCTAACTGTATATTTCCCTCCATCCTCTTTTCTTCTGCTTATCCTTTTCTCTTTTTATCCTGTTCCTCCACAAAAATCTGTTTTGCTTCTGACCACTGCCTTTCTTACTCTGCCCCACCTTTTATCATCCCTTCTCTCACCATCCCCATACCTCTCCTATTTCCTTATTGGGTAAGAAAGATTTCTATACCCAATGGACTGGGTATATACATTCTTCCCTCTTTGAACCAATTCTGATGAAATTAAGATTCAAGCACTGAATCTCTCTCCTCTTTCCCGTTTCCCCTTCCACTATAAAAATTCTTCCTTTTGTGCTTCTTTTTTTGTGAGAAAATTTTTCCCATTCTATTTCTCCCTTCCCCCTTCTCCCAATGCACCTTTCTTTCTCATTCGTACATTTTTTTAGATCATTCCAACATAATCGACTCACACATGTGCCCTCTGTCTGTGTATACTCCTTCTAACTGAACTAATAATGATAACATTTTTAGAAGTTAGATGTACCATCTTCCCATATATGAATATAAATAGTTTAACTTTATTGAGTCCCTTATATGATTGCTTTTTCATATTTATGTTTTTATGCTTCTCTTGAGGCTTCTGTTTAAATGTCAAGTTTTCTATTCAGCTCTGATCTTTTTATCAGAAGAAGTGCTTGGAAGTCCTCTGTTTTATTAAATGTCCATCCCCGCTCCCCCAAAGGATTATACCCAGTTTTGCTGGATATATTATTCTGTGTTGTAATCCTAGCTTCTTTGCCTTCCGGAATATCATTTTCCAATACCTTCACTCCTTTAACGAGGAAGCTGCAAAATCTTGGGTGATCTTGACTTTGGTTCCGTAATATCTGAATTGTATTTTTCTGCCAACTTGCAATATTTTCTCCTTGACCCTAGGAACTCTGGAATTTGGCTATAATATTTCTGGGGGTTTTCATTTTGGAATCTCTTTCAGGAAGTGAACAGTGAGTTCTTTCAATTTCTATGTTACCCTCTGGATCTAAGATATTGAGGAAGTTTACATACATACATACAAACACACATAATCTCTTGAAATATGATGTCTAGACTTTTTTTTGGTCATGAATTTCAGGTAGTCCAATAATTCTTGCATCATCTCTCCCCATTCTGTTTTCCAGGTCAGTTATTTTTCTAATGAGATATTTCACATTTTCTTCCATTTTTCATTCTTTTGACTTTGTTTTATTGTTTGTCATTAGTTTCCACTTGCCCATTTCTAATTTTTAAGGAATTATTTTCTTCGTGAACATTTGTATCTTTTTTATCAATAGGCCAATTTTGTTTTTTAAGATTTTTTTCCTTCAGTAATTTTTATGCCTCTTTTACCAAGTTGTTAATTCTCTTTTCACGATTTTTTTGCATCACTCTCATTTCTTTCCCTAATTTTTCCTCTACCACTGTTATCTCTTTCTTTACCTCTTCCAGGAATTCTTTCTGGCCTTGGATTCAATTAGTATTCTTCTTTGTTTGTAGCTGTTTTCACAATGTTGTCTTCTTCTAAGTTTATGCTACTATAGTAGCTTTTTATGGTCAAATTCTTTTTTTGTTGTTTGCTCATTTTCCCAATCTCTTTTTCACTTTGAACTTTATGTTGAAGTTGGGCTCTGCTCACTTGGGGTGGGGAGGCGGTGTTCCAAGCTTCAGGGTTTTTTTTTGTGCTGCTATTTTTAGAACTAGTTCTGGGAGTCTTCAAGTTTTTGTTGCTTCCAAGGTGGTATTATCCTAAGAGAAATGTAGTCCCTGCTCTCCTACTCTGTGCTCTGTTCTTCAGCCACGAAGGGTGCTGTTCCCTTGCAGCCACTAGTACTAGTGCTCCTCTTGGCCCTAGAACTGTGACCAGGTCCCCTACTTCCTTGTGACTGATCATAAGCACTCCTCTCTGCCCTAGAATTTCAACCTAGAATTTCTTTTAAGGTAATAGAGTTGCCAATCAGCACCAGCTGCACCCAGTATCAGCAAAGGATTCCCTGTAATCTCTTTCTGACAAGTGGACCAACATCCTTGCTGTCTCTGGACCGAGAGCTCCTGAAGCTGTTGCTGCTGCTGTTGCTGGTGCTGCTCACCCCAGTATTACAGACTTCTCCTGTGGACCTCCTAAGTTGTGTTAGGCTGGAAAAACATGTTCCTCTGACATTTTGTTTTCTCTGTTGCTCCAAAATTTGATTTGAGGCTTTATTTTAAAGTCGTTTAGAAGGGAATGTTGGGAGAGTTTCGCTGGGTCCCAGCCTGTACTCCACCCTACACAAACAATTAAACAAACAACATATAAAAAGTAAAGAGAACTCACAACTGGTGGGGAATCAGGACAGGTTTCTTAAAAAGAATGAGGAATACCAAGAAGTGGAGGTGATAAGGAGAGCATTCCTTATGCAAAGTCATGGTGCTTGGAAATTGGACTCTTACATGGTAGCAAGTAAACATGCCAGTTTGGCCCTAACATAGAGTAACTGAAGGGGAAAAACTCAAAATCATTCTGGAACAATACCTTGGAGCTAAATCATGAAGAACTTGAAATACAAAAAAGGTAAGTTTATATTTTATTCTATAAGCAATAAGGGGCCACTGGAACTTCTTGAGCTAAGGAATGACATGGTCAGAACTGTGGTTTAGGAAAATCAATTTGATAGCTATGCAGAGAGAAGATAAAAAATTATACTTTCACTGCCAGGCCTTGGTGACACTTAAGTATGACTGTCACCATCACATAGAGACTTTATCTTTAGCCCATAGATTCCTAGTCTGATTCAACTTACTTTGATTTAGATAATTTTAACATTTTAAAATTCTATCATTCTACATGTAGTATACATTCTAGAGCTTCTCTCCCAACTTACACTTATTAGACAAAGTCACAGGCAAGAGGGTGGCTAGTATTTCTCCCCCTAGGAGTAACCCAGAGTTGCCAATTTGGGAATTTTTACTAATGCTATACCTCTTGAGATCCCATAGGTATGCTTTCTCTATGATTATGTTGATACCAATTAGTCAGTGAACTTACTTAGGAGAGATATATGCTTTTGGAAAGGGGTGCTTAAT
Source organism: Phalanger gymnotis (assembly GCA_028646595.1). NCBI lineage: Eukaryota > Metazoa > Chordata > Mammalia > Diprotodontia > Phalangeridae > Phalanger > Phalanger gymnotis. The sequence goes on from CM053622.1 coordinate 387,560,771, forward strand.
AAGAAGATATAGTTAGTACCATACATACCCTCAAAAATCTGGCACACTCTGCAACTAGTGCCTACAGATGCCAGGAGAAAATCTGCTCAAGTTTAGGGAGTACATATGGCAAAGGGGTAACATAGCTACTGGTCGATGAAAGTTGATTTCTTCCCTTCTTGGGGTATTCATGATGTTCCCTCTAGGCATGTTGTAGTTTTCTTCTGGGCATCTTATTCAGTCTTTGAAGCTGCTTTTTGGGGCCTTTCTTTGTCTTCTAGGTTCTTAGCAAAGTACTTGACACATAGTGAACATGTAATAAATCTTGATGATTTAGAGACTGACTTTTCCTCAGTGTGTCTATTTTGTCCCAGTGAAAGCCATGGCCATCGGTACTCTCAGGGATGTTTCTAGGAAGACCAAAATGTTCTGGACCTTTTGAAGTTTACAAGTTTATCCTCTGGTTAAGTCTCTATTGCCCTCCAGCAAGCAATTCCCTTCCAGGGCTTAGCAGGAATGGCTCTTTCCTCTCCACTGACAAACATTCAAATTCTTGGGTTGAATGAAGGAATGACTTAAGCATTTATTAAGCACTTACTATGTACAAAACACTGTACTAAGTACTGGGGGATACAAATAGAAAAGAATGTCTTTCCTATCAAGGAGTTCGATTTCTAAGTATAAGAAAAGTTTTGACTGCAAATTGGATGGAAAGGTCTTATGGTCATTAGAGAAGTTGCAAAATATTATTGCCTCTTCTTTAATGTCATTCCACTGATAAAATCATATCAATTTCTGATGTTGAACCATTTGACAATGCCAAGAATTGGGTGGAAAGAACTCTCTTATCTGGGTCTCCAATGAATGTGGCTGTAGCACCTGCAGGAGCAGTGGCCAAGCTGCTTCTGCACAGGAGTTGCTTCCCAGAATGATGGAAGAGGGTACTGAGTAGAAGCATTGCTATTCCCAAGGTTCTTGGGTTCGGGATCTTGGGCTGTTTCCATTGGGTTCTGAAGTAGTCATGGTGTGGTAGTGGTTTGACTAGCCTGCCACATGCTGCCTCCTATCTCTTTCTCAGGGTGTCTTGCTGCTTTAGCTAGGTCAGCTTGTCTGACCTGTGAGGGGCAGTTGACTGGTAATTGTTGGCAGTGGGTGGATGCTTCTCTAAGTGAGTTTTTTGCCTAGATAATAACTGTGAAAGCTGGACTGGAAGCAAGATTGGTGGTCTGAGAGGGCACTGCCATTCCAGGAACTCTTGTAAGCTTTAGGGGTAGCTGGTTAGCAATTGTTGCTTGTTAGAAATGAGGAAGGTGGACTCCTCCATAATAATCCCTCTCCTTAATGATGAATTGCAAACTAACTTATTCTTTAAAGAAAACCCGAGGGTGTGACCAAATCCTCTCATACAATACCACCCCACTTCCTGTGCCATATTTTTCCATTTCATCCAATGTCTTTCAAAGACTTCTCACACATAGTGATACTGAATCCTCCATATAATTTTTCAAGGTTTTTGATAGATTCAACAGAGGTAAGTTTACCTGGTTAAGGTAGTTACTTTAAGTGAAGTGTTTGTTTTATTGATTCCACTGAGATGCCTAGGCCTTACACCTAGTACATACCTTTGATGGATTGATTGAGAAGTCAGAGCTATTTTGCATAAAGTTCTAAGAGCCTTATGTTCTAGGATGCCAAGATTCACTTTTGAGCAGTGATTCCACACATTGTGCTATGTGAAGATACAATAAAATATTACTATGCCTTAAAAGAGCCAACAAGGATATGAAGGATACAGAATCCCCAGAAACATGGGGAGATTCATATGAACTGATGCAGCATTAAGACGAGAACCAAGAAAAAGGCAAATACAATGACTCCAATAGTGTAAATGGAGAAAAAAAATGAATGGAAACTGATCATGCTTCACCCTAGAGAAGAGATGAAAAGGTAGTGAGGTACTAGGATGGTAGAATATTGCACATGCTAGTAGACATGCTTAATTTATTAATTGGTTTTATTTTTTAATATCATTACGAAGAGTAGGGGAGATGTATTTAAAAATTAAAGTGATGCAAAAGTGCAAGACCATCAAAAATACATTTTTTTAAAAGGAAAGGATAAATTCTTGTTGCTCTCCTTTCCTTCCCCCTTGTGGCCCCTCCCCCCATCATTTGGTACCTTCTGGTGTATTGAATCCTAGGCAATTGCCTGTCCCTCATTCTGTGTCTGTATTTAGCTCCTTAGAAGCAGTATCAGTTCTAATGGCACTCCTGAAACCTTTCAACCTTCTGGTGGACTTCTTTCCATCACTCTTGAGCTTCTCCCCCTTCTCAGCATTCCCTGAGCCATAAAGAGGCAGTGTTATTGCTTATTATATAAAAGTTACCTAGGAAGTGTGCATCCCTCCCAAGGAAAATGTAGGTATTTTTCTTAATTATTTCTGAAATGTCATCTCGTATGCTATCCCTTCTTTTTCAGTTCTGAAGAGAACATTAAATAATTGCCCATTTCCTAGGATGCTAAAAAAGTTTGCAACTTATTTTTTGAGCATGGTCATGAAACAATTCAATGATATGAGTAAGCTTGCAGGATGATGGGAGACCCATTAGGCATAATAAGAAAAAAAATATTGTGGTGTATACAAGCAGACTGCTTCACATAGTTCATTTAGTTTAGGTTAAGAAATGTTTTTCTCACAGGAAAAGCCTTTAAACCAGGGCTACATTTTATTTAATGATGTGGAAAAATTCTACAAAATATCCTTATGAGAAATGTATTTAATTTTCTCTGTTTAAGCCAGTCAGCAAGTAAGGCAAATGGCATATTGCTCACATCACTAACCTGGCTTAGCAGGAGCACAGTAAAATAAGCCTGGTCATGTGTATTGGAAGAGGACATGAGGATGGGACACACTAGATGCAGTTGTTTAATACTGTGTGGAAACGAATTGATTTCAGATGTTGCGAATTTCAGTCCTGAAACTGACATGATAAAACCACAACACAGACTCTCCTTGTCCTTTTCTATTCCCAAGTACAAAAGAATAAGCAGAGAAGTGTCTTGGTGTTACCAAGGAAGAGACAGTCTCCGTTTTTGTGCTTTAATGAGGGGAGTGAGAGCATTCAAAACTGAGCTATAAGAAGAAAATTATTAGCCCTGTGATAGGCAGGTTGGCCTTGGGGGAAAAAAAAACCCTCAGGAAATGGGCCTGATACAGCAAGAAACAGTATAAACTTCCACACTGTTGTGACTGCAGCCTTGACTCCATTTGTCTTTTTTCAGTGTTTAATCACAAACAGGTAGGACTACTCTATTTTCACTAGGTCATTTTTTTATGCCATGACCTTTGTCTGAAGGTGGGCATATTCTACTTTGTCTTCATAAACATTTTACGGAAATAAGGACATTCAAAAAGTATATGGGGTAAAGTTATGAAAAGCAGGCTCAGTTCAGTGATTTTTAAAAAAAAAACATATTAAGCTACTTTCCTCCTGATACTTTCTATTTGTGGATTTTTGCCCTATGACAAAATAAAAGTAGCATGATTTCTGTGAGAAAAAATTCTGATTAAAAAATCCCTGCTACAAAGTAAAGTGTAGTTACTTCAATTCAATTACTACCTGGCTTAGTTTCTTTTCAATTTGCTCTTAACTTTTATTATTAATTCAAAGCTAGTTGAATGCAGAGATACTGCAAAGAGAATATCGTTTTCAAAAGATGGACTTTATAAGAAAGAACCTTGTGGGCTTGGAGCAGCTAGGTGGTGCTGTGAGTAGAGCACCAGCCCTGGAGCCAAAAGGACCTGAGTTCAAATAGGACCTCACACACTTGACACAATTACTAGCTGAGTGACCTTGGGCTAGTCACTTAACCCTAATTGCCCTGCCTTCCTCCCTGAAAAAAAAAAGTGTTGTAGGCAAAGGAGATCTGGTTTTTGGTACTTGACCCCCTCTGGTCTTTAAATAAAGTCCTAGGCAAAGATTTTTCCAGAGCATTCCATTGTAGCCAACATGTAGCTATGTTGATCCAGTGACACTGATCTCCTGATCCTGTTCATTGCATATGACCCTCTCTATTGACTCTTCACTGGCTGGCATCGTGAGCCTAGAGTTCTCTCGCTCCTCATCTCCACCTCCTAGCTTCCCTGACTTCCTTCAAGACTCAAGTCAAAATCCTACCTTCTATAAGAAACCTTTCCCAGCCCTCCTTAATATCAGTGTCTTCACTTTTTGATTCGCTCCAATTTATATCTCCACCTCCTAGCTTCCCTGACTTCCTTCAAGACTCAAGTCAAAATCCTACCTTCTATAAGAAACCTTTCCCAGCCCTCCTTAATATCAGTGTCTTCACTTTTTGATTCGCTCCAATTTATTTTGTTTGTATAGTCGTTCCCATGTTGTCTTCCCCATCAGACTGTGAGCTCCTTGAGATCCAGCATTTTTTTTAGTTCTCTGTATCCTCAGTGCTTAGCACAATTACTGGCACATAATCGGTGCTTAATAGATGTTTGTTGACTGACCGAATATATCCCTATCTAAAGCAAGATCATATCTACATATATAGATCTATATCCACACCTGATATTAATAATATCATGTGGCCTTCATTACTGACCAGCAAATTGTGTTTTGAAACAAACATGGCTGATGACCCCATTCAGGGTTGTTAACACACTAAAATAATTGCCCCCAGTGGTAGACCTACCTAACAAAGATTGTGCTTGTTTATCTTTTGTTCCTCGGGTCTTGTCAGTGTGTTAAAGGACTCTAACCAGGGTATCAACCACCAATTCAATGGTGAACAAACCATTGTTTTTGAAAACAGAAGGGTCAACAGGGCCATCTATAACTCTGATTGTTGGTGGACATTATGCTGTTAATGGCTTTTAGGTGGATACACTTCTAATACTGACAGGAAACGTTTCTGGTCTTATTCTCATTTGTCAAGAAACAAATAGTCTATTATTCCAATAGGAACTAAAGGGAAACGATGACCGGTGGCATAGTATTATAGTGTAATCTATCTGACCTTAAGGTTAGTGGTGACTCAATGATTAGCAGCTTATTTTATAAGGGGCTTCTGTTCACAGAGCTGATAGGGAACAGAAATACTCTTAAATAAATATCTTGCATGGGAACTAGTTACTTGGTCTGTGTGATTAGAATATTCATCTACCTAGATAGGCATCCTCTTTCCTTTAAAATCAGGCAGTATCTAATATCTGAGAAATAAGCAGAAGTCCTTACTTCCTAATGTAACCAATTCATTGTATTATGCTCAAAATAACTCTTGTTAAGGTGAGAAGGAGGGCAAATACCTTACCAGATCTTGTATGCAAAAACCTAATGTACTGAAGCATGAGATTTATTTGTATTTTTTGTTTCATGAATACAAATGATATTAGTATCATAAAATTATATTGCCCCTTTACTCTTCCTACAATAACACTGAACTCAATGTTCTAACATAGTAGTGATATCCACAGGCAGACCATGCAGGGTGTAATATCATTTCACTTTATTTTTTTCGAATTTTACTAGTCATTAATTTCTTACAATGTATGCTCCTACAGCACAGATAGGTTGAAATGAAGGGTTGCTCTGATTTTATTGAGAATTTGAACGCTCTCAAATCAATCAAGTTCTCTATGAATTTTCTGTATTCTATATGGCAAAAATACCATATTGTTCAATTTTGTAATAAATGCATGATTCCATTTTATCTTTGTTTCAAATCTCAGCTATAGGGGCTAGCCTCTATTATACCATTGTTGCTAAAACTTTCAAGGGGTAGCCTATCTTTTCAGGAGAAAATATGTCTTATGTGCTAAAAGGTCTTTTGTGGCTTTATTCCCATCCCTTTTTGAATACACTGTTGTATTCTCTACAGTTATATTCCTCCCCATTTTTTGTTACTCACTTCTCATAGCTACCACCATATTCAAATCTAGTAGTGATTTCCTTTTGTTCCTTCAGCATGTATTGAGATTCTAACTGTATTGATTCAATTAGACTTTGAAGTAAATGCATTCAGAATTAGAGAGGCTCAAAGTTTTCTAATTTCTTACATTTCCTGGAGATTCAGCATCTTCTAAATTCTAGAAGTTGTTCATTTGTTCCAACAGACATGAGACCTTATTCTACAACTCATAGTCAAGAAAAATCTCCCAGAGGAGTCAGTTGTCCAGCTAAGAAAGTAGAAATTGGGCAATATTTTGTGTGTTGACCAGTGCCAAGGCTATTCACGCTACAGTATCTCGGGGAGTAAAGAATGAGTGCCATCTGGCACCAGAGCTCCAGAACACTTACATTTCTCAACTCACCACATGAAAACCTCCTGAAAGACTTTGTTCTCCATCAAGGCCACAGGTTGATGTGGACTGAAAATTATTTGGGGTGAAAAAAATGAATGCATTTCCATGATTGAAACCACTTCAAACTTCGAAAGTTTTATTGCCTGAACTCATCCCCCAACCCCCATGGTTTGCTTCTCTACAGTGATCTTGCCTGCTTCTAGACAGGGAGTAGTGTTTGTTCAGAGCTCTTTAGCTGTCTCTTCTTTGCTCCATTTATTTATCCTCGTTGGTTCCACCTGCACATTTAGGATATATTTGATAGTTGAATCTGTGTAAGGGCAGGTAGAAAGAATGTTTTTATTGTAGCATATTTCTATTTTAAAGAATTTCTGTTTTTTCTCTTACTGAAAAATTCATTTCTTTTCTTTGCCATAGTATTTTCTCTGTTTCAGTTACCATTAGCATTGTTCATGCAAACTCAGAGCTGATGTAATGTGTATATATTTTAAAACTTTGTCCTCAATGCTACTGTTTGCAGTTTATCTCTTACTACAAAAGTTCCAGTTTATCAGTAACTCTGATGATTTTGTGGTGTGGGCTCTTTCTCCACTTTGCAGAGCATAGCCTTTCAGCTTTAGATCTAGTCTTTGAGGTACTGCAGCAGGTTCTCCCCTGCCCCCCTGCAGTGATCTAACTGGTATAGGGAACTTCTGGTGAGGCAACTCCATCTCTCAATGCTGGTAGACACCTGTTCTGTAACTTATGGTCTACAGATTTGCTTGGGGTATTGAGAGATTAAGTGACTTGACCAGGGTCGCACAGCCAGTGTATCAGAAGGGAAATTCAAGTTGTGTTGACTCTGAGGCCATTTCTTCTTTCCTTCCTTCCTTCCCTCCTTCATTCCTTCCTTCTCTCCCTTCCTCCTCCTCTTCTTCCTCCTCCTCCTCCTCCTCCTCTTTCTTCTTCTTCTTCTTATTCTTCTTCTTCTTCTTCTTCTCTCCTCCTTCTTCTCCTTCTTCTTCTCTCCTCCTTCTTCTCCTTCTCCTTTTATTCTCCTCCTCCTCTTTCTGTAGATATAGAATTCTGATGGCTTCTTTGATTTGTCATATGTGTGTACTACCACTGCAAACCAGTGAAGCACGTTTCATTTTAATTCAGGCACTTTATTTTTATTATTGTGCATATGAAATATAAGGATAAATTATATATGTATATGCATGTGTGTATATGTATATTATGCATATATGTATATATGTGTATGCATGCATACATGCATGCATACATATTACATTAAGAAATGGAAGGATTTGGGGAGTTTAAGGTTAAGGCTGCATGAATTGAACATTTACCCAGCCCCTAAATCAGTAATCACCAACCTATTAGTAGAATGACATCTATGAATTATTTTCAAACTGATTGTTACCACCAGACCCTGTTCTTCAACAAGCTTCCTTCTCCTGTGACTTGCTGTGATTCATAGCAAATTTCTAGGATTTGGGGCTGAAAGAGACCTTAGAGATCATCTGACCCAACCTTTTCATTTTACAATTGAGGAAAATGAGTCTCAGGGAAATCAAATGACCTGCTCAGTGTTGTGAATTTAGGTCCTCTTCTATCCACCCTAAGTTTTTTTGCACTATGCTCCAGGAACGCCCCAGGGAAGGGAGTGTGACCTAATATCTGCTTGGAGATTTCAATGTAGCAACTCCCACAGCTTGTGTGATGACATGGGGCCAATTTCTGAGTCCAAAGGAAAGGGCCAGAGTTCCCTGAATGGATTGTGGTGTAGTCATAAACTCCCTGTAGTTCCAGAGTTTTGCTGAGAAAATTTGAGGTTAGCATAAGATGAACAATTTATCAGTTGCTAGGAAAAACAGTGGGATGCCCTGCCTGTACTAGAGGATTGGGAGCCAGGAGACGTGAATTGTAGTTTCAGCTCTGCTACTAGCTAGCTATAGGACTTTAAGCAAGCTTCCTAACTTCTCTGTAATGATGTCCTCATTTATAAAACTGAGATCATAACACCTGCTTTTAAGTTCCTTGGGGGACTGTTAAACTCATAAACTCATAAAATGAGTTGATTAAAGTGAAAACATTCACAAATAAATACCATGTAAGTATGTTATTTTATTCATAGGTAGATCTGATTAGGGCAGGGCAGCTAGGTGACAAAGTGAATAGAGTGCCAGACCCAAAGAAGGGAAGACTTATTTCCCTCTTGGCAAATAAGCAAAAGGCAAAGTGATCCAAAGTTACTGCAATTAGTGGGCAAAATTCATTCATTCGTTCAATAAGCATTTCTTAAGCACCTACTATGTTTGGGGCCTTGACTCCTGACTCACAAACTTATTAGCTGTGTGACCCTGGTTAAGTCACTAATTCTCCCTCAACTTCAAGCTCCTCCTCTTTAAAATGGTGATAACACTGCCTATAGGATTGATTTTACAGGGTTGTTTGGAGAATCAAATGAGACCGTGTACTACAGCCACATAATTTGCTAAGGGGTGCAGGGGATGCCATTTGTATGGCTGAAGAGAAGTGTGTAGGTGTGAACCGCCCTTATAGGAAATCATGGCTCTTGAAAATATTTCTGCACTAAAGGCAGCAGTATTGTCCTGCAAAACTCAGCTATGCAGCTTTTAGGGCTTCGAGCGAATGATTATGGTGATGGTTATTTTTATGTTGTGGAAGTTTTACAGCTAAATTATTACGCTCTCTACTTGTTCTTTTTATAGAGTTATGCTACTTTCACAATGTCTAAGGATTTTGTTATGCCTAGTCTGTGTCTTGAACAATTCCTAAACTAACCTCTTGTGTATATTTGAGGTAGAAGATTATTATGCAGCACAGATTTCTGTCATACTAACATATTGCTAAAATTCTAATGATGGTGACTCACGCTCAGTCAAAAAAAAATCCAGTTTTCTAGTTTGGGTCTTTTAATTCTACTATTAGCACAGGGAGAGCTATTAATAAACCATATAGGGGCATCTAGGTGGTGCAGTAGATAGAGCACTGACCCTGAAGCCAGGAGGACCTGAGTTCAAATCCAGCCTCAGACACTTGACACTTATTAGCTGTGAGATCCTGGGTAAGTCACTTAAGCAAATTGCCTCAAAAAAACCCCAAACAACCCCCCCCCACACACACCATATATTATATATCCTAATACTAGTGTATATAATGCTCTGCTCATCTAAGAGTGAAATATCACTAGTGTCTCTACAAAGACTCAAGGATAGTTCTCACTCTCTGTTCTGTCTTCAGGTATGTGGTTTGGACCCAGTTTCAATTCAGGGTAGCCTGATGTCTGTTTAAGGGGGTGGGGGTGGGGGAAAGAAAGTCGCTGTTCTCACACTCTTCCGCTCCAAAAGCCCTCACCTGAATACCCCATGGATAATTTTACTTATAGCTTAGGTTATGCCTCATATCTAGGATTTCCCTAAAGAGGTAATGAATCTACAATATGAGTTAGTTATGGGACAGTTAATTGATTCCTACATGTACAAGAAAAGCTAAACATAAAAGACTCACATAGTGCATTAACAGAATGATTCGTAAACAGGATTCAGTAGTAACTTATAATCTGTTGGGAGGCTGATATTTAAACCTGTGCTGTTGGAAGTCTTAGAGTTACGTGATGCCACCTAGGGAGTCAAAGAAAGAGTAGCCTAGCTGGAAGGTGCCTCTTCTTTTAACTGACACAGTCCCCTACCCCCTGCTGTTTTCATGGGGTTTGGGAGGACAAAGGGACCACTCAGAGTTTGCCACATTACACCAAAATGCTAAGTCTTTTCAGTGTTAGGTCTCCATATGGCCGGAAGCAGGTTTCAAAGCTTCCATGTAGTCAATAGCATCCGGAAATAGCAAATCTCTGTATGCTCCATGGCCATTATTGGACACTTCTGACTGCTGCACTTCAAATTACGTCTCATTAGCCTCACCCTTGGGAATTAAGATCTGTGTGTGTGTGTGTGTGTGTGTGTGTGTGTGCACGTATGTGTCTTATAGTGCCTCAAACATAGTAGGTGTTTAAGAAATGCCAGTCAGACACAATGAATGAATTTTATCCACTAATTATAGTAGCTTTGGAATGCTATGCCTTTTGCTTATTCTAGATGGAACTAGTACCACGCAGTTTGACCACAATGGTATGTAATAATTATTAGAAAAGTCAGTACTCTGTTTTTTCCTGATTAAACGTCTTATATTTTTTTTTTTTGCGGGGAGAACTATGACTAATAATTATAGCACTCAAGGCAAATTTATTACAAAATAGAGTTTTCACTGCAAGCTGTTATCCTGGGAAATGGGTTGATCTATCACCATGGACTTTCCCCCAGTATATGGTGTCATAAGAGCCCTTTTTCATGGTTTCTTTCTCTCTAGTCTCTACACAGGCCACACGGATAGTCAAAGCATGCAAATATTTGGGCCCAGCTTATTGCTTGCAATATTCTGTTAATCTTTATAGAAAATAGATTGGAATTCATTCTAATTAGATTTCATGCTTTTTAAAAATATTTTTTAGTCTTTCATTTTTTTCTAATTATATGTAAAAACAATTTCAAGCTTTTTTTGAGTTCCAAATTCTCTCCCACCCTCCCCTCATTGAGAAGGCAGGCAATTTGATATAAATTATACATGTGCAGTAATGCAAAACATATTTCCATATTAGTCTTGTTGTGAAATAAAACACAGACCCCTCAAGATTCCTAAAAAAACCACCAAGAAATATAAACAAAGTTTAAAAAGTATGTTTCAGTCTGCACTCAGACTTCATCAGTTCTTTTTCTGGGGACAGATAGCATTTTTCATCATGCGTCCTTTGGAATTGTCTTAGATCATTTTATTGCTTAGGATAGCTAAGTCACTCCCAGTTGATCATTATACAATATTGTTACTGTGCATAATGTTCTCTTGGTTCTGCTCACTTCACTTTGCATCAGTTCATATTTTTAGGTTTTTCTGAAAGCCTACTACTCACCATTTCATATAACACAATATTATCCCATCACAATCATATACCACAACTTGTTCAAGCCACTCCCCAATGGATGGGCATCCCCTCAATTTCCAATTCTTTGCTACCACAAAAAAAGCTGCTATAAAGATTTTTGTAGGTCCTTTTCCTTTTTAAAAAAAATCTCTTTGGGATACAGAGCTGTGTTGGTAAGCAAAATGGGCTCCTTAGCACTTAGTTCAACAAGTGCCCTTGAAAAGTTTGTCTTTTGTTTGTTTTGAGTAATTCAATGTATTTCATTGAGTCTTACTAAGTGCTAAGCCCCAGGCCCAAACCCCTATTAGGTGTAAATCCTACATGGGTGTGGATTGGCAACTAAGGTGGGGCCCAAGGTGGGGCTAACTCCAGGGAGGGCCTAGTTTACATGTCTGGGACAGCAGAGGCTCTTAGACCACGTGGGTTTAAGTCTCCTCTTTGTGACGATTTTAGGTCATGTGGGTGAGTTGCATGTGTGACTCCCCTGATGCTGAAAAAGATATAAAAACCAGGGGTTGGCCTCTTCTTCCTTGGAGCTCATTCCTGCAGCAGTGGTGGCGCTCATGACTCTGGGCCCTTGTTCTGAGCTCCCGGGCTGAACCTAGATGTTAGTAACTATGACTCTGTATTGGGTCTGCCTGTTGATGTTTGTAATTTGTTTGTAATTTGCTCTGAAGTTCAGTGTGCTGGTCTCTTCCCCTGAGCTAAGTGAATGCTATTTGTATGCTGAATTAAAGTAAGCTTGTCAAACCCCTTCACCTTGCTTTTCTTAGTTAAGCAGATCAAAAGAACCTGTGCTGTTGGCAGCTTTCTGGGTGCTGGCTGTGGGTGGATCTTTCACCCCCACAGAAGCTGCTAGCCAGATTGTTGAAACAAGAGCTAGTAACGCTCTTGCTGGATCATAGGGTATGCATAGTCTTTGGGTATAGTTACAAATTGTTCCCTAGAATTGTTGGATCAGTTCACAATTCCATCAACCGTGCATGAGTGTCCTGATTTTCTCACATCTTCTCCATCATTTGTTATTTTCCTTTTCTGTCATATTAGCCAATCTGATAGGTGTGAGGTGGTACCTCAGGATTGTTTTAATTTGCTTTTCTCTAATCAATAGTGATTTAGAGTATTTTTTTCATATGACTATAGATATCTTTAATTTCTTTGTCTGATAACTTCCTGTAGATGGTTGACACAAAATAGGTTAAACCAGCTTCAGGGCATCCAGTTTTTTATTGACACTGAAAATTTCTTTGGGAAATTTCAATGCTACATCAATGTATACTAAGCATAGTTTTTGTTACTCAGTCTTTCAAGATCAAATACTTTTATATCAATGGGTCTTAATGTTTTTTTTTCTTCTGTCATGGACCCCTTTGGCAATCTGGTGAAGTTTATAGAACTCTTCTTGGAATAATGTTTTTAAATGAATAAATAAAATACATAGGATTACAAATTAAACAATTTAATAAAACACAGTTATTAAAATATTCTTTAAAAGCAAGTTCACTTACCCTAGGTTAAGGACTCCTTTTCTCTAAGCTATAACAATATTTTCTTAAAATGGCTCATGTAGAGCTCACAAGAGCATATTGGCCATACATGCTCTACAATCTAGGACAGCAGTACAATCCACCTCTTCAGTACTACTGCTCTGTAGGAGGAAAAGACCCATTAGGAATGGCTAATGAGGTCATGCTCAGGGCTCGCAGGGACCAAGGTGACCTCCTTCTCTGGCTCCACCTACTTTTCAAAAAACTGGCCCTATATGCCACGCTTTCTACTACACCAAAGCTGCCTCTTCCTCTCATATGCACCTAGCTAATATATCTGTATCTTCACATTGAAACAAAAGAGAGCTCTAGCTTTCTGGTCATCTCCTGATGTCGTTGTTCCTCTGATAGGCTGCTACTGTCTCTACTCTCTTTCTTATTAGTTTTACAGATAGAATGGTTTTCCTCAGGGGTCCACTTCTCGATTGATTTTCTGTGATTTTTCTTGAATAATTCCATACCTACACATATGGCAATTCCTCTGCTTAATTTCCTCAAGCCATATATGAGAAAACATCCTTGCAGTTGTCGGAGTTGAATCTTTACAATATAGGCTGTCTTGGGAATGGACTTCTTTTTTTTCCTATTGAATTCTATTTTAATATATTTTGCCCACAATGATAACATGGTATGGTGGATAAAATATTGGACTTGGAGTCATAAAAGACCTGCTTTAACAAATCTTCTTTGACACTCGTTAGACCTTGAAGAAGTCATTTAACCTCTACCCCTATGTACCTCAGGGAATTCCCTAAGACTGATCTTTCTAAACTGTATACTAACTGCCCTTTTTCTTTTTCTTTTTTTAACTTGGCATTGAATTAACTTATACATCAGTCAAATTGTGGAGAAGAATTATGACCAATGGGATGAATCATGAGAAAGAAGAAACAGAACCAAAAAAAAACCAAACCACAACCCAACAACAAATACAAAAGAGAGAAAAAAAAGAGGGGGAGAAAAAGGTGAGCATGAAGTGTGCCTCAATCTGCATTCATACTTCATAGTTCTTTCTCTGGATGTAGATAGCACTCTCCATCATGAGTTCTTTGGATCTGTCTCTGCATATTGTGTTGCTGAGAAGAGCAAAGTCTGTCAGAGTTAGTCATCACAGAATCCATATATCTGTGGTTGTGTATAATGTTCTCCTGGCTCCGCTCCGCTCACTCAGGATTATGTCATGTAGGTTCTTTCAGGTTGTTATGAAGTCCGTATCATCCCCATTTCTTATAGCACAATAGTATTCCATTACCTTCATATACCACATCTTGTTCAGCCATTCCCCAATTGATGGGCATCCCTTTGATTTCCAATTCTTTAGCTACCACAAAAAGAGCTGCTATAAATATTTTTGCACATATGGGTCCTTTTTCCACTTGTGTGAT
>CM053622.1:387575475-387610622 GCA_028646595.1 Phalanger gymnotis
GCGTTTTTGGTTTTTTTTTTTTTATTTTTCCCCCAAGGAATTCTCTGGGTGGGGCGGGGAGGGATTAGAGACGTTTACCTGGCCATTATGTCTCCTGGAAGTTCAAGAAGCATTTCATCCTTTGGGCTGCAAGCCTCAGGAGTTGGTATCTCACGGTCGGTGGCGTTGTGCTGCCTCTCGTCGCTTCCACAGAGTGCCATCCTGTGTTGGGAGGCCTGGGGATCTCTGCTGGTTTGGGGCACTGGCTTTCTCCCAGCCTGTCTCCCACGTGGGTTTCCCGGCCAGCTGCTTCCGCTTTGGTCCCGTCTGGAGTAGCTCCACTCGCCGAGCGCTCTCCTAGCCTACAGATTTGTTCCTTCGGCCTTTCAGATTCTCCTGGCTGTGAAATTTGCCCTACTTAAACTTCTCATGGTTTCTAACTCTCTCAAATCTGCTCAAATTCACTTTTTTATAGGAATCTGACAGAACTTGTGAGAGAGCTCCAGTAAGACACTGTTTTCATGTGGCCAGCTTGGCTTCCCCCCCTCCCCCAATGGACTTCTTTCAAAATGCTCAAATGATTTCATGCAGTCTATGAAATTGTCATAGCTCAGGAACTATTTCAGTGCTATTATATCCTTAAGGATATCCAGTCTTCTGGTAGTATAGGTCCAATATTAGAAGGAAATGAGACACTCACAGGTCATTCAAGAGTTAACAAAAGAATATTTCCTCAGTCGCAGCAGGGGAAGGACATGCAGTGGTTTGATTGGGCAAAGCTCTTCTGCCTCTGTGCTCACCATCACCCATCAATTGAGGAGCAAAGAGGCTCTGGAGTGCCTTGTGTTTGTACTAAGGCAGTCAGGAAGCAATGTCAGTGACCCAAGCCTTTGGTCCCTTGAATCTAAGAAGTCTTAATAATTTCAATAACTTTTAAGGAAAAATTAGTCTAACTTGTATGGGAGAGACGAGCTTAGGATATTGTTCTAAGTCCCAAGGTGTCTGAAAGCAAGGAATTTGCTTCTGTGCAGAACCCAAATCAGTGCATATGTGAGCTGGAATCTCACCTCTTTTGCAATGCCATAGTCTGTACTCATTAATGTTGCAAGTTTTTGGCATCTTTTCTCCATTTTGAGGGAAGTATACAAACCAGTATCCTCTTTGGATTTTGTTAAGTATTTTTGCATGGCCAGCTGGGTCAGGTATTTAATTCATAGTGTATATCTTTAGTTGATTGTCCTGACCTTGGCTCAGTGTGGACTATTTGATGATCCCCCAACACTTTAATTGTGTCCTTTGAGATACTTATAATATCCTCGTTAGTAACTTCATAGTCTATTCCAAATATTAGTAATCGCCTTCAAATGCTAACTTCCGCAAAATGGCAGTACTTTTCAAGTTTTACTGTATTTTCTTTCTTTTTTAAATTTTTAATTATTTTTTACTTTTAACGTTCATTTGAAATTTTTTAAGTTCTAAATTCTCTCCTTTCCTCCTGCCCTCCCCACCCTTTGAAGATACAAGCAATATGATATAAATTATACATGTGAAATCATGTAAAATGTATTTCCATATTAGCCATGTTGCAAAAAACAAAAACAAACAATAAAAAGCAAGAAACATGAAGAAAGTAAAAAAAAGTATGCTTCAATCTACACTGTTCATCAGATATATCTCTCTAGAGGAAGATAGTTTTTTTCATTATGAATTCTTTGGAATTCCCTTGGATCACTGTCCTGATCACAGCAGCTAAGACTTTCACAGTTGTTCATCCTTATAATATTTCTGTTACTGTTACAATGTTCTCTTGGTTCTGCTCACTTCACTCAGCATCAGTTCTTGCATGTCTTTCCAGGTTTTTCTGAAACTGTTCTGCTCATCGTTTCTTTTTCTTTTTTTAATTTTTAAAGAAGTTACAGCACTTTTCTTATTTTTTTTTTGTTTTCAACATTCACTTTTGTAAGACCGTGAGTTATAAAATTTTCCTTCTCCCTTCCCTCCCCCCTCTCCAAGATGGCATGCAATCTGATATAGGCTATGCATGTACAACCATATTAAACACATTTCTGCATTAACCATGTTGTGAAAGAACAATCAGAACAAAAGGGAAAAAAACACAAGAAAGAAAAAATTTAAAAAAGAGAAAATGATATGTTTTGATCTGTGTTCAGACTCCATAGTTCTTTCTCTGGATATGGATAGCATTTCCATCATCTTTTGGAATTGTCTTAGATCACTGCAATGCTGAAAAGAGCTAAACCTATCAAAGCTGGTCATCTCACAATATTGCCGTTACTGTGTACAATATTCTCCTGCTTCTGCTTTCTTCATTCGCATCAGTTTATATAAGTCTTTTCAGGTTTTCCTGAAATCATTTCTTCATAATTTCTTATAGTGTAATTTGCTATAATATTTTACAATATTGATTCATAGTACTGATATTTGACCAATTACCAAAAATTTTGTTTAATGATTAGAAAGGAATTATGCACATTAATTGCAATAGCATCAAATAACTTGCTTAGCCCACTAACAGGCAAATTATATAACAACATCCCCTTTGATATCATCAAAGAACATGCCTTCATAGGCCAATGCAAAATAAGGGGAGGGAGGGAAGGAAATAAGCATTTCTTTAGAGCCTACTATGTGCCAGGCACTTTGCTAAGTACTATTTACAGACATTATCTCATTTGATCCTCATAACAACCCCTATGAGGCAGGTGCTATTATTATCCCCATTTTATAGTTCAAGAAACTGAGGCAGACAAATTAAGTGACTTGCTCGGGGTCACACAGCTAGTAACAATCTGAGGTCAAATATGAACCCAGGACCTCTTGACTCCAGACCCAGTGCTTTATCCACTATACAACCAGCTGCCATGGAGTACAATAGATTGAACACTGTTATAGAAGGTGTAGCAATAGGGAAACAGAAGTCAAACAAATCCACAGTAAATGATATAGTGATTCCCAAAGTTGGAGAGTTTGAGCCATGATGACGTTAGAGCCAGAATTGTAGATGGGGTGGTACAGCCATCCAGACTGCCCAGTGGTCTTGGAAGCCCTGAGATGTCAGGTGCCTAGGACTTGAGCCAAGAGGTTTTTGGATTTGGAACTGGGATTGTACTCTATGGAAACCAAGCTAAATTATGAATCTAATCCCCGTCTTCTCTCTAGAGACTGAAGTGATAGAAGAGGGTCAGAGGATTAAGCCTCCCAATATGGGATAGGGGAATGAGTGAGTTTGTGATGATACCTTCTGAAGTAAATGCTCCTTCTTAAAATAAAGTGAATAAGTTACAAAAATAGAAGCAGCATTATAAACAAAAATCTGTCTGATAACTTCAGTGAAAGGAAGAAAGTAAAATCATATAACAAGAAATATGGATTCATTTTAAAGGAAATAAAATTATGTGTCAAAAATTTCAACAAATGCAAATTACATTTTTGAAAAATTCAACAGTTAATTGATCTCAAAGGTAGCCAACTATTGAACTAAATCCCTTTTAAACTCAAACTATAAAGGAGAAAATAAAATGACAATTTTCTGAAAATTCAGAAAAAAAAATAAAAAATTTTTACCGCATAGGCACCTTCAATGAATGAAGCAACAATGCAAGGAATTCTGTTTTAAAAGAAGCAAGGTTAAAGAATTTAAATGATGTTTAAACTCCCAAAGCAAAGACTGAAATCTAAAAATCCAGAAAAGAGAAACAAAATCCAATAGGTGAAATTCCTGCACTGTTTTGTGCCTGTCTAAGAATATATTTAGAGGCAGAAGACGAAAGTTGACTTTCTATTCCCTCCCTTGGATGCTCACCTTTGGAATACATGGATCATTGGATAAGTCCAGGCTACCCTTTCTCCTCCCACCAGGTGGTTCCCACTCTCTATTCTCTCTAGTAATAGTCCACAACCCCACCCAGCTCCAAGAAGGAAGGAGGAGATGTGACTTGAAAGCCTAGCTTGCTTTTAGTCAAAGGCAAAGAAAAAATACAGTGCAATTCAGTTTTGCCCTTTGGGAAAATTATTAATAATCAAAACCATAAGATTCTTTCTAAATTTAGTTAAGCCCTAAGCAAAGAGAACACTGGCACTTCTGGACCAGAGCTCAAACCTTGGTCCTTTCAGTCTCTCTTTTTATTACTGCCTAATAATGTTGCTCTCTATTCCAGCCTCACACAACCTCACCTCCTTACTCTTCCCCTTCATTTGCAAATAAGGACCACACAACCCAGAAGTAATTAAAATCATTCCTTTAGATCAAATGGGCCTGCTTGGTACTATTGAAATAACAAGGAAAAAAGCTTTAAAGAGTCAGTCAATAAATAATTATTAAGTGCCAACTATGTGCTAGGCACTGAGCTGAGCTTCAGTATCACAAAAGAAGTACCAACCCTGTCCCAAGGCTGTTGGTTGAGACTCTTTCCTTATGGGTAAGGTTTAAGTCTCTGCTTTGTGTAAGGCACTGGTCAGATGTGGCTAGAGGAGACAAGGCTCCAGCCTTTTAGATTCTCCCTTCTCTGGACTCTTCAAATGGAAATCTCCCTTCCAGACACTGCAAGAGAGAGCCTTCTGTGAGCCTATGTTCAGTCCACTTCTGGCTTTGAGAAGAGGAAAGAAGATGGAAGAGGCCAACCTCATTGCAGGTTGCTGAAAGAAATGACTCTGGGAAGACAGGAGAGGAGAAAGTAGTCATCATTCCCTATTCCCAGCTTACTACTGTGGAGACTTCAGGGAGTTTCTCCCCTTGGATGAGATCCAGGATCCTCTCTTTTCATTGAGCTGAGTTATCTTGCTTCCAATGGGAGTGCTCCTTCAGTCTGTATTTTCTGATGTATATTCTCCTACATGTACCTTCTCTGATTTCTATTTTGCTATGATTTGGATAAATGGGCTTCTTTGCTTTTGTTATGTGTTCATTGTATAACTGGTTATTAGACAGGAAAAGGGTAAAACGTTAGATATCTCCCTTCTTCCCAGAAATGACAAAGCAATACAAAGTTAGATGGAAACTAATCATGTAGCAACAATCATAGACTAACAATATTTAAAGGAACAGATACATATACTTCTAGTCTGATACCCCCTCTCTGAGGAGAGCACAGTGGTAAGCCTCTGGCTCCTGCTTCCCCTCCTGGTGAAAATAAAGTCTCCTTAGAGAAGAGTTGGAGGAGAAGAGGCTAGAAGAGGCTACATATGCCTTCCATATGTAACAGTTCTCCTTGCTCAAGGTGGGCCTCTAGTTACATGTAGGATTCATTGCCCTATCACTACAGAGGCAAAAGACAGTCTCTCAAGTAGCTCACAAGCTAATGAGAGCAAAGGAGAATGGGGGCAGAAAGAAGAAAAGGGAACAAGGAGAAAGAGAACAATTTGCCAGGTGCCTGAATTGTCAGCCAGGGAAACATTCCCTAGTGATCACATACTCCCCACTTGTGGTCTCATCAGCCTTAGTGAATGAATGTGCCAGCTACCCTAGTGGAATCTAGTGGACTTAGTGGTCTCCTAGTGGAGACCCATCTCCTTCTCCCAACGTTAGAGTTGTAATAGACCCCATTTCCACCAAAGTCTTTCCTGTTTAAAACTCTCTACTGGTCTGCAAACACCACTCCAGTAATAGACCCCAAGTATCTTCCAGGATGTGAAGATGATAACAATGCCTTCTTTAAACCGTATTTCCCAGGAACACTGAATCCAGATTTAGAACTCTCCTCCAGCAGTGCATCTCAAAGTCCAATACGTATAGGAAAGGATATTTTTAACTGATATATGGCTACTTCTGAAACTGAGTTTCATGATTCTGTGAAAAGCTTGTCTCTTAAAGCAGAGTCGTCAAACTCAAATAGAAAGGGGGAGCCACTAATCTCCAAGTAAGACACTGGAACTTTGACAAAGGAATATATTCACTTCCAAAAATATCATCAGAAATATAAAAACACATTCTCCCCGAAACATAGGAGGCACAATCCTTCTCTTCTCTTTGCACCACATCAACTTCTTGGGAAAGAGAAGGGGATTAAGCTCACAGGTTAGCTCAGTTCTCTTAGAGCACAGTCTCTATTTGAATCCCTGGGGCTGGAGTCCCAGGCACCATGGCTTCTTAGGGTTTCTCTACTGAGATGGCTGGCTACTATACACTCTGCCTACAATCCTGGCTCAGGCTCCTAGACTGGGATGGCTCAAACCCATGAGGATCACTTCCAGGCACCTGAAACTGAGGACGAATAACAAAAAGCAGAAACAAATTTCTTGAAACCCAAGTAATAGAGAGATAGCAGAGGGGAAGAGTAGGTCCCTTCCCTCTCACCAGTTCAGTTCATGGAGTACACACCAGACATAGCAACTAGGAGCACCATCAAAAAGATGGTAGAGAGTTGAATGCAGATGGCCAGTCAAGGTGGCTAACCCCAATCATGTAGCAGGAGACACAGAGAGCCCTATCATAGACAAATTGGGCAGGCTCAAAGGTTACATGCAAATAAAGATCCTTGCAGGTCACACATTGACTTAGTTTTAAAATGTAACGTATTTTTATTCATTTTGTTAAGTATTTCCCATTACATTTTAATCTGGTTTGGGCTACACCCAGGAGTGTTGTGGGTTTGCATGTAGTTGTGGGCTCTGCGATTTGTATCTCTGTCTTAAAGAAATGACTCTGGCATCTTTAAAGAAATGGGTATGGAAGATCGGGAAACATGGCAAAAATGGAACCTTTTCCATTTGGAAGAAAAAAAGACGTTATAGTGTGATATACATAGTTTCTATCAAGAAGTTTATTATAGAATTAATTACATGTCTATTCAAGTAGATAGCTCAAATTAGGTAATATATGTAAGGCATTTTGAAAACCCCAAATTACTATGTGTTAGTTATTATTATCATCATCAAGTGAAAGGGAATGTGTTCACTTTGGTTGGTTTAAAGTTGTGAAATCAAAACGTCTGAATTTTTCTTGCATTCATGAATTTGGCACACAATCTCTAAACTAACAAATTTAATATTTTCATTAAAGTTATAGTAAAAATGTATCATTTTATATTGTAATCACTTTTTAAAACAGATCCGTGTAATTTTATTGATGTAGAGAACTCCAGTGGCAGAAAATTCCTTTACCATCTTAGGTCAACACCTGATTTACAATTTGTAGTCTTAGGGAATTGCTTGGGAGCATTGAGAGGTTGAGTGACTTGTCTAGCATCACACAGCCTTTATGATCTTGAATCTTAGTTTTCCATACTTCAGGAAAAGCCACCCACTACAACCCATTGCCCATTCTTAGACTCAATATGATTGGGACATGTAGGCAAGGGGTAAAGTGAGGTATAGCAAATTGGTTTGCTGTCCTAGAACTCAAAATGACTTTCTGTAGTCATCCAGATATTTGTAAGGGCCCAGGTATCTCAGCAGGCTGGACTTTGATATTTAGAGTTTTCATTTTTTTTTAACTAAAGAACTACACTGTGTTGAGCCGCCATCATATCATTTTGTGGAAATTAAACTATTGCTGGAAATATTTGATTTTGTGTTTCAGGAAGTATTTTACATACCTAAAGAATATAGTCTGAGGAAATAATTTCTCCCTATTGATTCATTGAACTGGATGAAGATCCTAATAAGTCATCTATTTAGCACTCTGCTCCCAGCTAGGGCTGTGTTCAAGTTACCCAGAAGGTAATGCTGGTCATATCGTTTCTTAGTTACATTATCAAGTAGCCATTGGAAGCATATTCTACTATTTCATCAACCTTTACTTCTAGAAGTTTGTCCAAATATCTGATATCTTCCAGAAGTTTAGGACACTAGTCCTCTTTTATATGGAAATACAGAGCAGCTGTTAACTGTTACTCATTCAATGTCTTAATATACTGATAAGTTTATTAGGAATATGTCCTGGCTAATCTCTCCCTCTCTGCCTCCCAAGCCTTGTTTTGTTTTTTGATCATTTTCTCATGGGGCCTATTTCCCAAATCTCTAATTAATTTCGTTAGCATTCTCTGGGCCTATTTCAACATCTGCATCTTTGATGGGCATCAGCCATGGCTATGCATTACTGAAATGATGGCATCTGGGAAAAGTTCATAAATGTACCCAAGTAAATATTTTCTATTGCTCTATGGATCACAGGAAAATCATCAAAGAAGAATGATGACTTTTCCAGTTCTTAAGTCATATTTGCTGATAAAAATGAAAGGCAAGAAAAGTAGCAACCTATGCTGTACCTTTCTAGGACTTGGAGTAATGTATTCCTTCAGGTAAATAGTTTTATTATATTAATCTCATGTAGTAAATAGACTGAAGATCCACCTTTGAGTGAAGAAGACTTGGTTTCAATGTCAGTCTCTGGTATTTGAACCAAGATAATGCATGATAGGAAGTAGTGTGGGGAGCTCCAGGCCACAAAATATTCCAAACAGATCTAAAAGACTCACCAAAGCAATTTCTGATGGGGAAATCCAGAAAAAATCACAATGAGTCATTTGTTTACCTCAGGTACTCATAGGGAGACAGACATGGAGGTCAGTGGACAGTGAGAACATATTCTGACTCGGAACACATTGTAAGAAGAGCACTCCATTGCAAAAGGAAGTTCTAGACCCATGCAGGGCATCACCAGATCCATGGGTAGGGGGGCATTGCAATGGGACCAGGCACAAGCTGGCAGCTTAATTGTCCACTGTCTAGTTCCAAGTCAAAGATCCAAGGGAGACTGAGAAGGGGACCTGAACAGGGAAGTATCATTCCCTACAGGGGGACCATGGACTATGTATGGAGAGAGGAGGAAATTCAGAATTCAGAAGCAACAGCAGTGTGGCTTAGACCCTAAGTGCAGAGCAGGGTATCACTTAAAGCATCTAGCCCAGCCTGAACAGGAATAACCAAGGCAGGAATCCCAGACCCTAGTGGAACCTACAATTCTGTTGCTCTAAATCAACAGAGCTTTCCACTGGCTGATTGGTGCTGAGTCCAACCACAGTTTTCTGTGGTTCAGACCCAAATCCAGGTAAAGCACTTAAAAAGCTCAGAGAGAGAAAGGGGGCAGCAATCAGACTTTGCCCTGGATCAGATCACTTTGGGGAGAAAAGAAAGTATGAACTCCCCCAGCTTGTTCCTGAGATCCTGGAATAACATAACCCCAAGAGAGAAGCAACAGAAACAGTCCAGGCTTTCCCTTTAGAAGATACCAGCCCCAACAACAAGTCTGAAGTCAGGAAGTAGGCTGGATGAATGGGCAAACCAAAAAAGAACCCCACCATACTGAGCAACTGTGGTGGCAGGGATGCTCAAGACAGAAACACCAAAGAAGAGAATAACTCCAAAATCTATTATAAGCAATGCCTCAAAGGAAAACACAGCTTGGGGACAAACAACCAGAATTCTTGAAGAGATGAAGCAAGAGATTAAAAAAAGAGTTGAAAATGTTTTATTTTGTTTAGTTTTGTTTTATAAATGGAATGAGAGCTATTGAGGGAAAAAATGGAAAAGAAATGAGAGCCATAGAAGAAAGAATTGGAAAGGATACTAACAGCTTGGCAAGGAGGTATGAAACCTCAAACACAAACTCTCTGAAAATTAGAATAGGTTACATAAAAGCTAATGCTTCCATGAGGCAATAAGAAATATTGAAACAAAGTCAAAATACTGAAAAAATAGAAGAAAATATAATATACCTAACAGAAAAAAACTGACCCGGAAAATAGATCTAGGAGAAAAAATTAAGAATCATTGCATTCTCTGAATACCATGACCCAAAAAAGGATCCTAGGCTTTATATTTCAAGAAAGTTGCCCGATCTCTTAGAAACAGAGAGTCAAGTAAAAAATAGAAAGAATACACTCATTATCCTCTGAAATGACCCTCCCCCCAATGAAAACTCCCAGGGAGAACATAGCCAAATACAGAGCTCCTGTGTCAAAGGAAAAATACTGTAAGCAGACAGAAAGAAAGAACTTTAATACTGAGGATACACAGTCAGTATAATGCATGATTTAGCAGCCATTAGTAAAAGGAGTGGAAAACTTGGAATACGACATTCTAGGGGGCAAAGGAGAAGAATAACTTACTCAGCAAGCTTGAGGAGGAAAAAAATGGATTTTAATGAAACAGAAGACTTCCAAGTATTCCTGATGAAAAGACAAGAATGGCAGAAAAACTCTGAAGTTGAAGCACAGGATTCGAGAGAAGCATAGAAAATATAAAGACTGACATAACAACTAATGCTGCAGAATGACAAATAGTTATTTTTATAAATTTGACTCACTTCTCCATATGTTTGAAAAATTAGGCCTTTATCAGAGAAACTGGCTTCAATTTTTTTTCACAGTTCCTATTGCTAACTGTATTTCTCTCTACCCTATTCCTTCACCCATTTATTCTATTCTCTTTCCTTTCACCCTGTCCCTCCTCAAAAGTGTTTTGCTTCTGACCAACCTGCCCCAATCTGCCTTCTTTTCTATCACCATACCCCCTTCTCTTGTCTGCTTCCCTTCCTACTTTCCTGTAGGGTAAGACAGATTTCTATACCCAATTGAGTGTGGATGTTATTCCCTCTTTGAGCTAATTCTGATGAGAGTAAGTTTCACTCACTTCGCTCATCTCCTTCTTCCCCTCCACTGAAAAAGCTTTTTCTTGCTTCTTTTATGTGAGATAATTGTAAGGGCAGGCAAAATGGGACTATTTGTTGTCTTTTGTTTTAGAGTGCTTTTAGAGTACTAAGGCAGCGTAGTTGTTACAATAATTTATACCATTTTACCTGTCTCTTTTCCTTTCTTCCAATATATTCCTCTCTCACCCCTTAATTTTTTTAGATATTATCCCTTCATATTCAACTCATACCTGTGCCCTCTATCTATATAAATTCCTTCTAACTTGCCCTAATAACTAGAAAGTTCTTATGCATTATAAGTATCATCTTCCCAAGGAGGAATGTAAACAGTTTAACCTTACTAAGCTCCTTATGATTTCCCTTTCCTGTTTACCTTTTTGTGTTTCTCTTGAGTCTTGTATTTGAAAGTCAAATTTTCTATTCAGCTCTGGTCTTTTCATAAAAAGTACTTGAAACTCCTCTATTTCATTGAATATTGATTTTTTCTCCTGAAGGATTATACTCAGATTTGCTGCATAGGTGGTCCTTGGTTGTAATCCTAGCTTCTTTGCCCTCCAGAATATCATATTCCAAGCCCTGGGGTCCTTTAATGTAGAAGCTGCTAGATCTTTTGTTATCCTGACTGTGGCTCCATCATAACTGAATCATTTCTTTCTGGCTGCTTGTGATATTTTCCCCTTGATTTGGGAGCTAAATTCCTGAGAGTTTTCATTTTGGAATCTCTTTCAGGAAGTGATCAGTGGATTCTTTCAATTTCTATTTTACCCTCTGGTTCTGGAAAATAAGGGCAGTGTTCCCTGATAATTTCTTGAAAGATGATGTTGGGGCTCTTTTTTTGATCATGGCTTTCAGGTAGTTCAATAATTCAAAAATGATCTCTCCTGGATCTATTTTCCAGGTCGGTTTTTTCCAAATATGATATTTCACATTGCTTCTATTTTTTTCATTCTTTTGGTTTTGCATTATTATTTCTTGATTTCTCACAAAGTCACTAGCTTCTATTTTCTTCAGTGAGCTTTGGTACCTCCTTTTCCATTTGGTCAATTCTACTTTTTTAAGGAGCTTTTTTATTTGGTGAATTTTTGTGCCTCTTTTTCCAATTGGCCAATTCTGCTTTTTTAAGTCATTCTTCTCCTCAGTGGAATTTTGTACCTCTTTTGCTATTTGGCCTACTCTGTTTTTAAGGTGTTATTTTCTTAAGTCCTTTTTTGTGTCTCCTTTACCAAGTTGTTGACCTATATTTCATGATTTTTTTTCTCATCGCTCTTATTTCTCTTCCCAATTTTTCCTCTACCACTCTTACTTGATTTTCAAAATCCTTTTTGAGCTCTTCCATGGCTTGAGACTAATTCATATTTTTCTTGGAAGCTTTGGATGTAGGCGCATTGACTTTGTTATCTTCTTCTGAGTGCATGTTTTGATCTTCTTTGTCACCATAGTAACTATGGTCATATTTTTTCTGTTGTTTGCTCATTTTCCCAGCCTATTTCTTAGACTTTTAACTCTTTGTTAAAGTTGGGTTCTGCTTCCAGGATGCACGATGCATTGTTTCAAGCTTCAGGGGTTTTGTACAGCTGTTTTCAGAGAAACTGCGAGAGACCTGTAAGTTCTCAGCTCTTCCAAGGTGGTATAATCTAAGGAGAGGCGTTTACTTCTTTCCTGGGTTATTTTCTGGTCTGTGAGTGACCACAAGCAGTCTTTTCTGCCCTGGAACTGTGAAAAGGGTTCCTGCTCCACTTCTGTCACAAGCTCTGGTGAGCTAGTACTCCTCCTTGCCCTGGGACTAGCATCCTGGATCCTGTGTGGGCAAGGCAAGGCAAGAGTCCTGCCTCAGTGCTAGCAGGAAGACCCCTGTGATCTCTTTCTGACCAGTTGTTCAAACCCCTGTCTGTGGGCTGAGAGTTCTGGAAGCAGCTGCTGCCAGTGCTGATTCTGTTGCTCCCAAGGCCTGCTCCTGGTTTTCTGGGGCTGGGGTTATGCTGATGCCACCTGCCCTGGACTGTGTTCTACTTTCACCCAGATGTGACAGAACTTTCCTGCTGACCTTCTAAGTTGTCTTTAGCTGGAAAATTATTTTATCCCATGCTTTTGTGTATTCTGCTGCTCCAGGAATTGTTTTATGGCATTATTTAAAGGTGTTTTGGGGAGAGCTCAAGAGAACTGATGCCTTTTCTCTATCATCTTGGCTCTGGCCTCCCTCTTGACTCCACCCACCTAAAGGTATTTTTAAAGTATGAACTGATAGACACTTCTTTACAAAAACCTGCTATATTAAAATATGACCTTACAAAAGAGGCAAATTTACATTATGAAAGGATTTGTCATATTCCAAAATGATTGTTTTTGAGCATTCTTTTAATTAGTGTGTGTACTTTAATTCATTTAAAATTTGACCCAATTTACTTAAAATTTTTTACCACAAACTCCTGGCAAAAGTCCAAGACAAACATCGGAGAGTGAAAAGGGAAATAAACTGCTTATATCAGAAACACAGATCTTTATTCACTTATTTGCTTGAATCAAGTAAAAATAGTACCCAGAAGAATAGTTCAGCTATTTATTCATTAACCATTTGTTTTATCAGACAGAGTGTCAGAAGGCAGCTTCTTTGTTGCTCTGCAACTCATGACAATGTCAAAAACAGAATGAAAATTTATAGCTACTGTGGGTGGGATTGGTGATGTGGTATGGTAGTGAACACTTGAATCTAGAGTATTTCTCACATGAAATGGAAAGTTGAACACATTACACTGGAAGTTGGAGGAAGACCTGGGCTTAAATGCCCCACTACTTTATTACCTTGGGCAAATTATTTAACTTTGCTGGATTTCAGTTTCCTGATCTACAAAACGAAAGGGTTGGGCTGGAGTCAAGGATTTTTATCTTTTTTGTGTCATAGACCTCTTTGGCAGATTGATAAAACGTGTGGACCCCTTTTCAGATTAAGATTTTATAATTCAAAAAATAAGATACATATGAATACAAAGCAAACCAATTATATTAAAATATAGTTATCAAAATTCTTTTAAAAAATTCATGAACCTCAGGTTAAAAACTCCTGGATTTGAAGATAGATCTCTGAGGCCCTTGATACCTCTTGATGTGATAATATTATATCCCAGAAATTCTTTTAGCCAAAAATAAAGAAATGAACCTCTCAGGTCCTTTCCAGTTCAAAATCTATGATCTTATAATCTTCGTGTTGACTTCTCATTGAACAGTCTTGTTCAGAATTAAATATAGAATCAGTGATCCTCTCACCATGTTGAGTAAACCCAAATCTTCACACTAGAAGCACTCACACTCCCTTTGCCCTCCCTTCCATTTCTTCTGGGGATGCCCTTGCTGGTCAAGCTCTCATCCTTCAGGGCTTACTGCTATCTTGCTTCCCTTCTCCTCCCTTCTCAAACCTTATTTCCCCAGGGCTAGGTTCTCCCGGTCTTACAAAACGACAATAATATAACCTAAAGTTTTTGCCCTACTGTACTGATGGGAGAAGCATACAGAAATTTGCCAGGGCCCTCCCTTCAGATCTGAGGTCATATAAGGGCCTTCTGGAGACAATACATGATTATTTTCTCTTGCTATTTCAGTATGGTAGAGTGGAAGGGGCACTAGATGAAATTCAAGCTTACCTGAACTCTTTATGCTTTAGTGGCTTTATTTATTGATAAAACAACTGAAGTAGGTAATTTCTAAGCTCTCTTCCATATCTCACGTTCTATAAACTTAGATAAATTAAATAACAAAACACTACAGATGAGGTTGATGTGAAATCTGGGATCAGTTGAATACTTGTGTCTATTTAATCTGATGTAGCTGTTCCAATTTCTATATGATGACTAATGGTACCTTCTCTCTGGGCTGCTGGTGGCGCAGTAAATAGAGCACTTGGACTGAAGCCAGTAAGACCTAATTTCAAAACTGAGCGCAGACACTTACTAGCTCTGTGATCCTAGACCAGTCACTTAATCTTTGCCTGTGCCTCAGTTTTCCCAGTGAGGATCAGATGAGATAATAGTTATAAAGAGCTTAGCACAACGCCCGGTGCATAGTAGGTGCTTAATAAGTGCTTATTTCCTCTCTCCCACCTTTCCTCTAAAAAGAATGTTAACACCTGACCTCCTTGAAAGTTTGCCTTAGCTTAGACTCAGCTCAGAAAGTGACTAAGGTTAAAAAAAATAAGGTAGCTTTCTAAAGTCCTGGGGATAAGAAAAGAATCAGTAGGATTTGAGGAAAATAAGAAAGTGGATATGACAATTCCAGGTCTTCAGGTTTCATAGGGGAATATGACACTCAGAATGTTCTAAAAGACTGAATAAAATTTATAACTGCCTTAAATACTTTTACCTTGAAATTCTGAATCCGAAAAGGAGAAATGTATTCACTGGAAAGACAGGACTCTTTGTTATCTTCCCTATGCCTTCACATGGTGACAAATATATTCATGATCTGAGATGGGACAGATTGGTTTTATAACTAAAAAGTATTGTGATGAGAAATTACTCATTTCTAGTTGTCAGTTACTCATTTTAGGTTTGTTTGTCTTCCCTAGCCCTCTCTGAAGTTTGCCATATTTGGTAAAAAAGGAAGTTAAAATTTGCTGATAGGTGTAGGAAGGGTGCATTTTATCCCTAAGAAGTCTTCCATGACTCATAATGCAAGAGACCCTACTGTCACTGACTCCCTATGATTAGGATTATTTCTAACTGTATGAAAAGAGCACAGATTTACATCCAATTCTTTAGATCCTTCTGTGTGACTAAAGTGTTTATTTCCTCTCCAACCTACTCCTCCCTGTCTTGTGCTCCCTGTAGCACAACTGTCAGGCACCCATCAGGAGTGGTCAGTGCCTGTGGTCAAGATGCCAGATGAGAAATAAAGCATTCATTATCACTGGCTAATACGCCCAAGCAGTGAATGTTTCTTTCATAAGCTCATGAAAGAAAGAAAAATTTCAGTTACTGAATCATAATGGTGACCTAGAGACAAACAATCTAGGCGAGTAATCCTTACTACCTATAAAAGACAGAATTTTATGACACCATCTGTAGGATGGCTTTAGCAATACTAATCCCTGGGACTATCTATATCGGTGATTCTAAAACAGACTCTCTATGGGCCACTGATAAGTACTTTAAAAGAGACCTCTAACTTAAAAAAAATAATCACTTGACAATGTGCCACCCCCTCTATCTTTTGCTTTATTTCCTTTGTTCCTTTTGCTGACGAATTTCTCCAATGTGTGGTCGATATCTACTGCATTCACTTCCTCATTGCCCATTCTCAAATGAATTCTTTGCAATCTAGCCATTTCTGCTCTCAGCAAACCATTAGTTCTTCTGTTTGGAAAAAAATTTAATGACATTTTAATCGCCCAAACCCAGTGGCTTTTCCTCAGTACTCATTCTCCTGTCCCTCTCTGTAGTACCCAATTCTGTCAAACACCCACCTTGAAATTCTCTCTTTCCTTGGACTCTGTGGCACTACATTGCCTCCTCCCTCATCTTTTGTATCTGCTATTGACCTGATTATGCCTTTTTCTCATGCATAAAATGTGGACACACTCCAAAGGTTGGTATCCAGCTCTCTGATTCTCTTTTTTCCCTCAGAGATCTTGTTCACTCTCATGAATTCAATTATCACCTTCATTTGGGGTACTCCCAGATTTACACCTCTGGCCTTGGCCCATCTCTTGAACTTTAGCTTTTATTCTTCAATTAGCTGTTAGTCATTTTAATCTGCATGTCCTGCTATTACTACAGATTTAAAATTTTCTAAAACTGAAATAAGATTATAGATTGAGAGCTGGAAGGGACTTCAGAGGTTATCTAACCCAATCACCTACTTTTGTAAATGAGGAATCTGAGGCCTAGAGAGACTGTATAAATAATAAATGTAAGAGGTAACATTTGAATCCCAATCCTGTGCTCTTTTGCTTCCCTATTCATCAGTGGTGCAATCCTTCCTCCATTCATGGAGTCTGGGAACCTTGCGATTATCTTGGATTCCTCAGCTTCAATTACTCAGTTCTGGGAAGGACAGTGGTTCCAGGATTACAAAAATCCCTAACTGGAGATGGAATCCTGCAACATGACCTTGTACTATACTACAAATCATGAAAGGTTGACAGATTTCTCTAAATGATGTATTAATCATGGCCCAGGAACTTTCCTCATTCAAATACCACTGAAAATCTATGGGCTATAAACAAGATTAGACTTGGAAAAATGGCCAATTTTATAGTGATAAAAGTGTGATTTCATGATGAAAAAAATAAAATGTGTCAAAACTTAACGAACTCAATGCCATATCATATAAAACAAATGACAGCAGAAAAAGAGAATATAATACATGTCAAATTTTTTTTTGCAACAAAAGATTATAAGGCACAGCAATAAATTTAATTATTTTACACTGTCATAAGTAATTAGCATACCAGCATAATAGTTGTTCAAAAATTCGCTGACTGATTAAAAATTTCCTAAATTGGGTCAATTGAAATGAAGAAATTTTCTTATTCTTTCTAGTGCCATCCAGGATGGATGCCTGGGTGAATGTCACTTCCCACTCAAAAAGCATATTTAATTTCAACACAGTCAGAAGTCTAGGTTCAAACTAAAGGAAAAAAAAATTTCAGAGACTCTGGAAGGTTTGGCCTGGCTTTCAGTCATTTCTTCCATGAAGAAATTCAGGTAGTCTTGATTCCATTTGGAGGCCAATTTGTAAGTTGAAATTGGTTATAGTTAGGTATTAGAACTTAGTTTGGTTTAATAAAAGTACTATCTAGCTTTTTATATAGCTTTAGGCTTAAAAATGCTTTATATATGCTATCTAATTTGATTCTCACAACAACCCTATGAGACAGGTGCTAATATTATCCTCATTTACAGATGAAGAAACTGAGGCTGACAGGTCAAATGACTTGCCTCACACAGCCAGTAAGTGTCTTGAGGCTGGATTCAAACTCAGGTCTTTCTGACTCCAAGTGTGACTCTACCCACTGTGCCACCTGTTGCAACGATTCACCTAGCAGCACTATTGAGGTGTAAGACCCAACAAAACCAGCAACAAGAGCTTCCAGCACAGGTTCTTTTGATCTGCTTTACTAAGGAAAGTAATGTTAAGGGGTTAACAATCTCAATTTAATCACACATACAAATATAACTTACTTAGTTCAGGAGGAAAAGCCAGCAACCTGAACTTCGGAGCAAATACAAACAAATTACAAACATACACAATATAAACAGACCAAATCACAACTCATAGTTATCAAGAAAGCATCAACATCTGGGTTCACAAGCCAGGAGGCTCTTAGAGGGGTTGCCCAGAGTCCCACACCACTCTTCCAGTGACTGAGAGCCCCAAGGGAATACACCAAGCTCTTGAGTTTATATATCTTGTTCAAGGTCAAAGGGTATCACATATGCAACTAACCCATGTGACCTAAAAGCATCACAAACATGTGTCTTAAACCCATGTGGCCTAGGCTTTCCCTTGAGTCAAGGAGGTTAACAAAGACTCCTGATTTAATCATAGAAACAAAGGCCAGACTCTTCAAGGGCACTTGATTAAATAAGTGCTAAAAGCGAAAACAGTAAAAAAAAAGTCCCACCTTAATGACCAATATACCACCTCACTGCCTAATTAATAATAAATATAAAATTATAATACTCATACATTGTGATGATAGCCCAATGATGTCAGTTTCAAATTTATTTTCATTTACTAATTTGTTCATCATTGAAAATGATTCACCCATTCTTTACTCTGATGTTTTGAACATACTTCTGGCCAGGCTGGGCTGCCCTGCATGCTAACTGGCCAGGGGGAACTTGTTAGAGATTAGGATAGCTCCATTTGAAATTATAAGGTACTCCACTAGCGTCCCAAGTTAAGCACACATTCAGGTCTGGATTGCGGAAGGTTAATGGATGATGATGGCTTAATGTGTAACCTCTCCCAATCTTTTTCAAGTAAGAAGACTCCTTTTTAAGATGCAAAAATTCGCAGAACACTATGATAGGACCCCAGATGGCCTCTACTTCCCTGGCACAGCTTCCTACCCACACATAGGCACTACATAACTTCATTTATCCCCAGTTTCTCTAACAGCTTCTCTTCTGGTGCAGCTTGGTTGTCTCACCCCTACTCATCGCTGCCTCCCCCAACCCCCTATTCAACCTTGCCTCTCCCAACCCCTACTCACCTCCTCTCCACCCCCCAACACTCCCAGCTCCATAATGAAATCTGATTGGCCCTAGCTTCTCTAACTCAGCTCTGTGGCATGGGACCAACAGGAAACATGCAGACTCAAGCCTCTTTGCCTTGGTATCCACCGGATGCCTAGCACCACTGGGGTCATCATATCCCATAGACCTGTTTTTGTGAGGAGGAGATGGCAGCAGCATCTTGCTGAAGATAAGTGCTGCTGTTATCCATGCCAGATATTCTTGACGTGTTTGGGCAAAGTAAACCTGCTTTGTTAAATATCCCAACATCAAACCTGAACTTACAGGGTGCTGGCTTTAGAGGCACTAAGTTTGAGTTGCATTACTGGTATTTGTTGCATAAAAATATTTGATAACAAAAAGCTATTATGGATTCATGCTTTTAGATGAATTTGCGTTTTATTCCTCATAATATTATCAACACATATTTGAAAAATGGCAATCCATATATGTATGAGACATATTCTATAGAAGTTATTTGGCCTTATTTACCATAGAGTCATTTAATGAGTTGGACCACTTCAATCAGTCAATCAAAAACTTATCAAGTGTCTATATTTCATGTGCTATGCTAAGCACTAGGGATACAAAGGCAAATACGAAAAAATCCCTGCTCTCAAGAAGTTTATGGAAAGACAACATGTAAATATGTGATGTAGATATAAAATAGATATCAGATATAGATGACATGGATATGAAATTGATAGCAAAGTGATTTTGAGGAGAAGGCACTAGCAAATGAGGACATCAAGAAAATGACACTTGAAGTGAGCCTTTTAAAAATTTTCTTAAATAGGTTTATTTATTAATTCTACATATATTTTATACGATCTGTTTCTCCTACTGGCCTCTCCACCTCACAACTGACCGACAAAAAATGAGAAACGAAAGTCTCACTATAAACGTGGATTGTTCAGCAAATCAAATTCTCACATTGGCCTCACCTCAAAACAGGTCTTTCTCTGGATTTCAATTCATCAACTTTCTGGCAATGGGTTAGTGGCATGTTTCTTTCTCAGTCTTCAAGGCTCATGGTTTATTATTG
The DNA here is from genome assembly GCA_028646595.1 of Phalanger gymnotis. Taxonomy (NCBI): domain Eukaryota; kingdom Metazoa; phylum Chordata; class Mammalia; order Diprotodontia; family Phalangeridae; genus Phalanger; species Phalanger gymnotis. The sequence continues at coordinate 387,595,340 of CM053622.1, forward strand.
CAATGATAGACTTCTAAAGTCTTTCAAAACTTTTTTTTCTCTATTTTTTGTAATCGTGTAAATTGTCCTCCTAGTTCTGCTCAATTTATTTTACATCAGTTCATACAAGTCTTCCCAGTTTCCTCCTAAATGGTACATTTTATTTCTAATGGCACAATAATATTCCATTATATTCATTACCATAATTTCCATAGCTATCCCTCAATAAGAGGACACTCCTTTAATTTCCAATTTTTACTACTAGGAAGAGAGCTGCTATAAATATTTTTGTAAAGAAAAGGCCTTTTCATCTTTCTTCGATCTTTGTAGCAGATAGGCCTAATATATTGAGCTGGGCCAAAAAGGATGTGCAGTATAATACTTTTGGGGCATAGTTCCAAATTGTTGAGATTAGCCTTGAAGGAAACTAGGAATTCTGAGAGAGAGAGATGAGAGTGGAGTGCATTCTTGATATGAGAACAACCAAAGCCATAGAGCTATGTAGGAAGAACAGCAATTAAACCAGTTTGGCAGGACCTCATTGAGTATTATTCAAATAAGCCGGCAAAGCAGCCTGGGGCCCCATTGTAAAGGGAGTTAAATGCCCCAAAAAGGAGTTTATATTTGATCCTGATGGTATTACAGGAATTTATTGAGTTAGATAGTGACAGTCAGATTTGTGTTTTAAGAAATCAGTTTAGCAGCTGTATGAAGAATGAATTGGAATAGGGAAATATTTGAGACACGGGAAGGAATTATCAAGATATAATAATAGTACAGGTAAGAGGTGTGGAGGGACTTAACTAGGGTTATTAACAACTCTGTGAGCAGAAAGAAGAGGATGGAGGAAAGAGACTTTGTAGAGGTAGAAATGTTAAGATTTACCAACCAAGTGGATCTGTGGGGTCAAAATGAGAAGTCAAAAACGACATTGAGGTTATGAACCTAGATGGTTGCAAATAATGCAAAATGCAAAAATGCAAAAATAAGGGTTGATGCCCTTGACATAAATGGGGAAGTCCAGGATACAAGTAGAATTTGAGGGAAAGAAAAAGAACTCTACTTTGTACATATTGAGTAGATGTCTATGGGATATCCAGTCTAGCAGGCAGTTAGTGATACATAACTGGAGCTGTGCACAAATATTAAGGTAGTAAATGAGGATTAGGAGTTTATCATTTTAGATTTTATAATTTAATGAATATCAGCAAATGAACTCACTAAGACAGAGAGTACAGAGAAAGAAGAGGAAGACCTTGGATGATACCTCTGCAACTCTCTAGGAATTGTAGACCACAGGTTAGGGTCTATTGCTGTAAGAATATAGGCATTACCTAAAGATATAATAATATAATCCAAAGAAATTAACTTTAATTTTAATTTATTTGGCAGACCAGTGGGGGTAGCAAGTTACGCAGAGAAATCTTTCCATTTCATCAGTAGCTGGTTTTTCTATCTGTGAATAAAAATGGCCCTTGTCAGAGATGCCATGAAAGTGCCCTGATGTGGCAGTGGAGTAAGAAGCCATGTCCTACTTTTAGCTTCCACTACCGGCCAATATGCAATTTTGACATTGGGTGGTGGAGTTGATCTTTTCCCTATTCTTACATTGAAGGTTACTTCATAGCCAATTCTTTTTTTTTCTTTTTTAAATTTTAGACAAACACCAGAACTCATAAATTTAAATATCGAAACTTAAATACAAAGTAAGAAAAGAAAAAAAAGTTTATCGTGCACAGCAGAACACAACATAGCCAACTCTTATGACTATACTTCCCACTCCCTTCCTGAGCACAACGTTTTCCCTCTCATTTTGAGGTTGCTCCCCAAAATTGCTGCTGGAGGTGACTCTCCAGGAGTGAATACTGACCTGGAAGCAGTGTGATAATGGTACTACGAGGCAAGAGCATGACTACTCAGTTAGCTTGAAAGTGTCACACTCAGGAGAACATTTTGTTCCAAGATTAGAGAGAGTGCTTCAATCAACCAATCAATAAATATTTATTAAGTAGCTATTATTTGTCAGGAAATGTGCTAAGCTTTCGGGATATAAAAAGAAGCTAAAAATAGTCCCTGCCTTCGAGGAGCTTCAAAGGGATGTTAAATACTGGAACAGGCTGTTTGGGCAAGTTGTGAAAATTTTGTCCCTGCCTTCCTTCCTGGCACCAGTTATTTTCAGTATTCTTAACCATGGATCCATTTCAGCTATGTCTCTCATGCCTTGGCCTGCCCTGTCCCATGTAAAATTCATTGCTATGTCTTGCCTATTCTTGCTCTTCATTGCTTCTCTATTTCTATCCTTTCCATTTCAAAAAAAATCACCCTAATCTAGTCTTTCATGATTCAAACTGAGATCACTGTAACAGTCCCCTAGCTGATTTTCCTCCCTTTAGAGTTTTAAAATATTAAAATTGGAACAGACGTTAGAAACCTTCTTGACCGGGATTCTTAACCCATTTGAGTAAGTATCCCTTTGGTTATCTGGTGAAACATACAGATCTCTCCTCCAAATAATGTTTTTAAATGCAAAAAACCCAAAACAAAACAAAACAAAATACACATACATAGAATTACAAAGGAAACCAATTATACAATTATCCCTTCCACATTAAGGGATTAGGAGCACAGTGTCCTTTCAATCTGGAAAATCTGGAAAAATTTTTGGCCCTCCCTTTGTACCAGAGAAGAAGTCTAAATTTTTTGTTTTTCTTTTATAGAGTGTTTACAGTACCTTATTGTAAAATTTAGGTTAAGTATTTGGTCATGGGCTTTGTGTCATCTGTTGGCCTTCACATGTCTACAGCTTCCACAAAACTCCCCCCCCAAATTTCCATTTAATTTCTTCTGTCCACCTACAATATATTGAAACCACAATGGGGAAAGTTGCAGTATGGAAGGGATATCTATTGAAATAGAGTTATTAATTTTTTAATTTCACAGACTCAGGTTAAGATTCCATAATCTAAATTAAAGCTTTCATGAGAAAGAAGCCCAAAGAGCTTCACTGATGTGCCCAAGGTCACACAGGTAGTAAAGAGTAGAATCAGTATTAGAACTCAAGTCCTCTGACTCTAAATTCCATGCTCCTTCCACTATACAAGGTTTACACAGTTCACACAAGTGGTGGGATTAGGACTGGTGTTCTTTCCTTGCCTCACACTATCTAGTCAGTCTGTCAATAAGAATTTATTAAGTACGTACTATGTGCCAAGCACTATTTGGAGTGCTTTTCACTTTAACCCAGCCCACAAATACCAGAATAAGTTGGCTTCCCACCTCCACTCTAAACACTATCACTCCCATATTCAAGAAACCTCCATGGCTCCTTATAGCCTTTCAGTTTCAGATTTAAATTCCTTACCTTAGCATGCAAAATCCCCTATCAACTGGATACTCTATTTCTATCACTTTAAAATATAATGCTTCTGGACATAATAATAGCACCTACTTCACAGGGTTGTGATAAGGATCAAATAAGACTATGTGTAAAGGTCTTTGCCAATCCTAAAGTGCTACATAAATGCTAGCTAAGAAACTCTGGGTGGTGACAAAATCCAGGAAAAAACCGCTATTTTAAGACAGCTTTCCCAAAACAGGTAACATCTGGTGGTGTCATGCATATGGGATTTGTTTCTAATTCAGATTGTGTTCTTGTTTAAGTCTGGAACTATGTTACTGGATCATAAGATTTTGAGCTGGAAGGGATATTCAAGTTTATCTAGTCTTAGGGCAAGAGAGGTTAAGTGACTTGCCCCATATCACACAGGTGACAAGTAGTAGGGCTAAGATGCAAACTCTGATCTTTCAGTGTTCTTTCCATTATGTCATTATGACTTTCATTTCTTTGGTATACCTTGTGATTCAGGCAGTCAACTCATATTTATTAAATGCCTAGTATGTGCAAAGCACTATACTAATCACTGGATTCCTCTTTTAACTCCATACATAGAGAAGATGCTCGGTAAATTCCTATTAAGTTGAATTGAACCAATTGAGAAACAATCAATTGAGACACATCCATCTTAATGTGTAGCTCCACCTCAAAGAGATGACCTTCTTGACCTTTACATTTCCAGAGTGTCTACAGCTCTCAGGAAAAAATTGGCCAGTTCAGGAGAAAGTAGGAGCTAAAGCTTTTCAGCCAATCAGTTACTTCCTGCTTCTAAGTAGGTGATATTGATTTTTTTTACTTCAGGTAGTATATATTTTGTAGGACAGCCCCTACTAGATTTCACTCACTCTTATTTTTGTAGAGTAAGGACTTTCCAAATATTTTCAGATAATTTAGAATCTAAAAGTATTTATCATACTTATATAATTTTATAATTAGCAGAAAAATAAACCTGTAGTGAAATTGTCTTATTATGCAATATGGAAAAAGGAATAATAATTCCAGGGATAAAGTCAACTTTATTTGAAAGAATTACCTATTCACGATAGACTCAGCTTCCCAATTCCTCATAAACTATTTATCAGTTTCTTAAAAGAAAAACCTACAGTGACTCTCCATCAATATTTAATGCAACAATGCCTCAGGCATTAGATTGACTTTCACATTTGTGAAAAAGGGAAAGGATATATAGACATTGCCCTGTTCTTTAATAGTGGGAACCTCAGCGATATCCCAATTGTTGCCATTGCTTCCTTCTTAACACTATTAATAATTTGGCATTGTATGGTTGCACTGAAGCCCTCTTTCTACTCTCTTTTTGACAGATTTAATGGCAGCATTTGTAGCTATTGATCTCTGTGTTTGATTTGAGTATCTGGAATGTACTAGGTCGACCTAACACTGTGAGGATGCTTGGGCTGTATCTTATTAAAGAAATGGTGAGATGGAATTCTTTGTTGGGTTCCTGAACTATGCAAGGTTTTTCCTCAACTCTTTAGTTGTGGTCCCCTGCCTGCTGATACTTGGTCATTGGATCCTATCATAGTTTGACAGATTTTGCTTTCATTTTTGTGTCCTAGCTAGTCAGAAAACCTTAATATATTCGTGTGAGTTCTTTTGTTCTTTATATGCTGATTTCTTCTTGGCCAAGATAAAGGTATGGCATCTCTGCCACTATCCCCGGCTTATCACACAGACAGAGAGTACGATGTTATATCAAGTGTATCTGTCACACAGAAGGTAGATGGTTTGTTTGAAGAATATCAGTAATGGGCCCAGATCTGCACTACATGTGCAGGTACATCTATAGGTCAGACAAGGGGGCTTATTTTGCCTATGTTACTGTTGACTTTCCATCTGGATGACTGTCAGTCAGCATGTGGATCAGGGTGTTGATTTTCTCCACATGCAGGGATGAAATGCCCTCTTCATTTAGGTCTGAGTCTAGAGGTGATGTATTTATATCAGTCCTATGACAAGGGATCCCTGACTTTATCCTAAAATGCATTTTCCATCCCTCACCTACTCTTCTTAGAATCTTTAGTTTCCTGAAAAGTTCAGTTCAACCACCATCTCCATTTTGAAGTCTCCTGATCTTCCCAAGGTACTAGGGCCTCCTCCTAAAAAATTACCCCGTATTTATTATAGAAATACTTATGTGTATATATGTTGTATATCTTGTCTGCTCCTGTAAGATATAATGTTTTTGAGGTCAGGAACTATTTAATTTTTGTCTTTGTACAATCAGGACCTAGCACAGTATTTAGCAAATAGTAGGTGCTCAATAAATGCTTGTTGATTGATCCTTCTAGGTTCAAGTGCTTGTGCTCCCCTCCCCCCACCAATTATCTTGTATTTGTCTTACATATATTGCTATAAGAAGGGGTTGGCTAATAAGTCCAGTTATGTAGAGCCTTTGCAGATGGCCATGTAGTCCTAATGTAGATTTTGGAGCATGCATGGGCATCATGTAACTCGTTTTAGTCTGTCAACCCCATGATGAAGAGAATCCAGTTTGAATGGCTATGGAGGTGGAACTGGGGTACATTTAAAAGGTGCTAGATAGCCAGGGCCAATCTTTTGGTATAGACTTTTTCTAGGCTTACTAACAAGGGAGAAGGGAGCCAAGATGTTGATGGCTTCCAAGTAGAGGAAGGACTTTGGGCTCTCCCAGAGCCAACATGAAGCTGAGAGAGCATAGCCATGATGTTGCTGCTCTCACTGTTGGATCTATTCTTCTTGCTTTTAGGTTAAAGGAGACTGGAGATTGTTATGACTTTGTGAGCTTAGAAAGGTCAGAAGAACAAGTTATCAAAGACCTGGGAGCAGTCTATCCTGGGTTTGGAGAAAAGTCAGTGCAGCAATGAAGCCCTGATGAATGACCTTTGGGACCCTGCCCAGTGGTAACTGAGACCAAGAAGAGAGGCAAGCTAAGATACAACTACAGCTGAAGCTGAAAAAAGCCAAAGCAGGAAACCTGTGTGAACCCAGGAGTACGAGCAAGGACTTGAGGCCAGTAAATATGATTTGGCTACATACTATCTTTTTTTTTTTTATGTGGCCTCCTGGTTACTCTTGTGAGGCGGGCCTACTGGGCCTGGGGTTTTTTGGTCAAGATGTCGGAATGGGGAGGCTGGTTCGTGGATCTGCTGCTGTGGGGCCTAAATAAATATTTTGTTGCTTTCTATTTAGAGAATCTCTCATACCTTGTGATTTCGAACCATTCAAACATATACATGATTATATCTGAGATTATAAATTCAGCCTTCCTACTACAGCACTCAGGATAAAAAGAGAAAAATAAAATATTACCTGTCCTCAAAATGTTTATATTCTATCAAGGAAGATAATACATGCACATATCGAAAACTATAGGTTAGTTACAAATCAGAGAAGACATTAGGCACACTTGGAAAAACAGCCTCTGATGTTGTATTAGTCACATTTATATACCCAAGAAAATTGTTACTTCCAAAGCTCTGAGAATGGGTTCAGTACCTTCATTATGAATGATTCTAGAGGACTTCATAGTTACATACCTGGGAGATATTATGAGCTGTACAAGGAGAAGTTAGACTAGAAGATTGACCAGAGGTTTTTTAACTCTTGGTAAATAGAACCATTTTTACCAGATATATATAGAAAAAATGAATGTCGATAATGTAAACAGAGAGAACAAAACATTTTCCTAAAAAACCCTTCAAACACCACACAATTATGATGATAAAACTTGCCTCCAGAGAAAGGGTGAGAAAATTCACCTTTTTTTTTCTTTTATTGCAGAGGTGAGGAGACTTAACTATGGTTGTGGAACATTCCATACACTGTTGAACATGGTTGATATGTTGGTTAATTTTACTGAACTGCTTTTTTCTCACTATCTGTTTTTTAAAGGGATGATGGCTCTATGAGTAGGGAAGGGGGAGAGGGAGAGTCAGAAATGAAGATAAGAAAAAAAGTATCAATAAAATATTTTTAAATGAAAAAGCATTAATGTTATTTGTATATGTTTGAGAGAGATGGCAATTAAGTTAAGATGATAAGCTTTTGCTTCCTCCCTGCCACATTAAATTTAAGCATTATGTTTTCTAAGGAAAAGAGACTCTTTTTCACTGCCCAGTTGACCATATATATTAGAAAGATTAAGTTGGACAACTTCAGGTACCAATTATATTGTCAATTGTTCGTGATTGAAAACCAAAAAGTAGTGACTTTGAAGCTTTACTTATGCTAAAAAGAGTATGGAGCTGAGAATATGGAAACTGTAAGAGGAAAGATATAAGTGGAGCTTAATATTAAACTACTGGCTAAACCACCAAAAAAGACTGAAAAAATGGAGTCTGAATCAATGAATCAAACAATCATATCCCCCCTCTCCATTCTACGATGTTATGGAAATGCTTGTTTTATTTCTTAAGTTCAGAAAAAAATTAATAAAATTTACAAAAAGAAAATGAATGTAGATTGAAGTACACTTTTTAAAAACTTCCCTTACTTTTCTTGGTTTTTTTAGTCTGTATTTTTTCTCAACATGACTAATATGGAAATATGTTTTACATGACTGCACATGTATAACCTGTATCAAGTTGCTTGCCTTTTAATGACAGGGCAAGGGAGGGAGGGAGAGAATTTGGAACTCAAAAAAAAATTTAAATGTTTTAAAAAATATTCATGTAATTAGAAAAAATATTTTTAAAAAAAGATTGAAAAATACCTCACAACCATTCATAATGAGTTTTTTTTTGGTACCAAGGCAAGTCATATGAAGCACTCAGCTTCAGAGCCACAGGCTAGGGCCGTGAGGTAAAGATGGGATGGAATTACCAGTGACAATTACCAATTACTAAGACAAGAGAGCAAAAGGTGATGGAGATGATTTTAGTATTTAGCATATTTCAAGTATTTGTTTGACTGAGGAAGGAATAGGAGAAAGCAAAAGAAGTCAAAGTTTTCAAGAATACGATGGGAAAAGTCATTTAATCCTTCTAAGCTTCAGAGTCTTGATCTGTTACTAAGGTCTATTCTAACTTGAACCCTGATAACACCATCTTTCTTCTTCCCCCACCCACTCCTAAACACACACACACGTATTAATGCCAAGATATTTAAAATACTTAATATATTTAACGGATGCTGTTCCCTATAGAACAAATCAATTGAAGATTTTGGGGATATCATTCAGTCAAGATTGATGTCTTTTTTTTTAACAACCATATTTCCAACCAGAACATGAAAAGAAACTCTAATTCCAGTAGAATCTCTAGGACAAATACCTGGTTATATCATTGACAAAAAAGCTCCAATTTTAGAAGTGTGTGCTGAGATGGATCAAGGCAGGTGAGGTACTCCCTTGACTAGGCTGTGCCCCAGGAGACAAAGGTTCTGGAGCCAATTTGTTACATTTAAAGGTTGCTACTTAGGATTGACAGAAAAGACAATTAAGTCACAAGGCAAGTCCCAGGTAAAATCAAGCCTCTGGGACTTGGATCAACCACTTGGGATTTCACCTGTTGCTAGGCTGCCAGAATTTATCCTAACCACCACATAAGATAACACTCAGCATACATGGAATCTTTTAACATGTTTACTTCTGTCTTTGTTCTGTGGCCTGCTTGTCCTTCATATGCCCCTGCTCATTTGTGGGGTGAGGAAGTAGCTATTTAAGAGAATGCTCTAATAACTCAACCAGAAGACCCTTCTTGCAACATAAAAAGAATTATCTGGGCTTCAGATAATTTCTTTTTTATAGATATGGTCCTTAGGTAGGGTTGCTAGATAGCCAATATTTGATGGTTTGGGTTTGGATTTGGTTGCAGAATCCTATGGCTTCTCACTGATGGGATAAACCTAGGAATTTTAGGAGGCAGAAGTGAAGAGGGCACAGAATCCAAGCATGGGCAACAGACTGTGCAAAGGTGTGGAAACAGAAGTGAAATGTCCAGTTTGGCTGGAAAATAGAGTGTGTGAAAGAGAATTAAATGAAAAAAAAGCCTGGAAGTGAAGACTGGTTGAATGAGGGCAGAGAGTCCTTTAGGTGTTGGCTTTGGCAAGAGTTCTTGGGAAACAACCTATAATTATTCTTTTATTGTTACCACAGAAGGTTTCGGTCACATAGACATTCAAAGATCCATTAAGAAAACTAAGCTTGGCTTCTAGATGCTTCTCTGTTCCTCACAGAGACACACCTGATTCCATTACCAGTAGCCCACATGGAAGTGATGCAGTCACCAGGTTGTCACCTGTCTACACCATTCCTTTTATCCCACTCAGATTCTAATTACCATATCAGCCCAGAGTCTCTCAGGTAATTGTGAAAATATAGTAATTGAAATGGGCATGGTGTTATATGCCTTGGTGCTCTATCACCTTGGACTTTCCCTTTCTAGATTTATAACTTTATTTTCCTGCTTCCACACAATTAAATCTCTACTGTGCAAGTATTCTAGGGTATCTCTCCATTCCGACTCTATGTAAATAACTGGGACTTGGCGAGGTGTATAGCAAAGCCTGACTAGAGCCTACTGTATCTGCCTTGATCTGCCTCTGAGTGGCCATCTCATACCACTACTAAAATCTCAATCTAGTTACAGTATTGTGTCATTGCTTTAAGACACCAGAAATACAGCCCCAGACTATGGTCATTGTGGCTGAAACTCCAACTATTTCTAGTGGAATTTGAAAGAGAAGCTTCCTTATGGACCCCAACCACCCCTCTAGCCAGGATCTCTTTCAGATCTCTGCCCACCAGCATGTGGTAATATGAAGGAGAGTTCAGGCAACTCTATGGAAGGACAGTGAAAGTACGCTGGACTTTTTCTAGGTGAAAGCAAAGTGTTCCTGATTAGTCAGCCACAGGAAAAGACAAAAAGCATCAATGAGTTCAATAACCCCTTGCCATTCACCTGGGCCTGGGGGTCTCACCCAACTGGATACTAGACATGATAACATAGCTAAATCACTAGCAGCATCTCTCTGGTCACTAGTTCTCACACTCCCTCTTAATGGAGGTGATGGGAAGGAAACAGGTCCATCTACTATGTTATTCTTTTTCAAGATGGAAAATGTGCTTCTCTTCTTATCTTCCTCCCAGAATTTTCTGAATACCAATCCTAGTTGTGTCCTACGTGCATAGCATCCAGATTTTTTTATATCTGTTTCAGTGCATTTTGAGATTGTGTTTTGAAAGACGGTTAACACAATACTAATCCATCCATTTAATTATGCACATGATGCAAACAGATGATCTGGAGAATATTCCTGTTAGTAGGAACTCTTTTTAATTCTCAGTGTGTTAAGAAATTATTATTACCACAAATACTTAATAGTCCTTTTGCATCGTTGTAGCTATAATTATGAGTTTTTTCCCAGTGAAGTTCATGTTACTATCCCATGCAAAGGATTCTAATTGTTTCAAAGCAAAGGATATTTGATGATTTCTTTAGAATTATAACCTCATTATAAATTTTCCTCTTGTTTTTTAGATCTTCCTTTGTTTTGGTCATTATAATTTCATTGTAGTCCTAATAGAGGTTCTGTATATTCCTAGGTAGGCTAATTCCAAAATGTTTGAAATTTCTATCGTAGTAAAAGGGGTTTCTTATTTTATGACATCTAAAATATTTGTTGATAGAAAATATGAATTCAGTTTGTTTCTTGTGGGTTAACCTATTTTGTACTTTACTGAACTCATTTACTGTGTCTATTATTTTTTTTGGCTGAGATGGTTGGTATTTCTAAAGACATTTATTCCGTGTGTAAATAACTATATTTTGACTTCATTTCCATTTTTTGTTTGTCTTAGTCTGAATTTGTAATTGACATAGGGAAAGTCAGATGAGAAACCCTCCTCTGACTTCAGGCCAGCCACTGATTTTCAACTTGTAGTCTTAAGAGTGTTTCAGTATTAATTCCGCTATCTTTCAAACCTCATCTTATTACAAGTGTCAGACTTTCCAATATCATGACAAAGACAAACAATGAAAGTAGACATCTTTGCTTTTTGCCTCTTTTTGATGGGAATACTTCTAAGGTTTCTTCATTGCATGTCATGTTGGCTTTTGGATTAAGGTAGATAATTTTTATTGTATTGAAAGAAACCTCCTTATTCTTATTTATGAATGAATGTTGAGCTTTATCAAAAGTTCTTCTGTCATATAGTAATATAAGAATATATAAGGTTTTTTTTTAATTGGGGAGGGTTATATTTTCATTTTGTTGATTTTTTTCCTGACCTCAGTCTTGCATACCTGATATTAACAGTGCTTGGTTAAAATGAATAATTTTCTTAATTCAGTGCTATATTCTATTGGTCAAAAATTTATTCAGTACTTTTGCATCTATATTAATTAGTTATTGGCTTATAAATTTGTTTTTTAATGCTAGTTTTGTCTAGTTTGAAAATTAGTACCATGTTTTTCTCATAAAATATTGTGGTATCCATTCTTTGTGTTTATGAATAATGTATGTAATAATGTATATAGGGATTACTTGTACTCAGTAAGTTTAAAAGAATCCTCCTTGTGAACCTATCTGGATCAGGCTTTTTCTTGGATTAATTCTTTGACTATCCTATGTTTCTTTAGGATGTTTTGTGCCATCCTGCTCTGTATCCACTTCTGCAGTGAGGTCTTGAATATCAAGATCTCTGTTGACTTAAATTAGGAGAATTATGTAAAGTCCCTCATAGAATTCTTCTACTATATCATCTATAACAGACATTTGTATGGAAGCTACAATTATCTCCATGGTGGTCTCAAACAAATTTTAAAAAATTGCCTTTGGGCACATATTGAAACCAACTCTGCCAACTTTTTGTCTCTCTGAAGAGAACTTGAGTGTTTTTGATTTTTTGAGTGATAGTCATACAGTAAGAAAAACAATAGTTAAAATAAATGGAGATGGTCTAAGTTGACCTAAGAATCATTTAACCAAAAACTTGCAATGTGGGTAGAAATTATCATCATGTTGACAGAATCTTCTGCTAATTGGGGGGTATTAGACTCTTAAAATGTACTTCACTATTGCTTCCTTGATAACTCAGTCTTGAAAATGGATTACTACTTACCTTTCATGGATCTAATTGTTCTAGTGCTATTTTTCAAATTATAAGCAAAAATGACAGATCCATTCTCTTCTAATTGTAGTATACCAATAAGCTCCTAAGGTACATAATCTTGCCATTATGTGCAATGTGATCTTGGAATGTAACAGGTGCAGTATTAGAGAGTGTGTTAACAAAAGATCTAATCACAGATCCCAAAAGGGAAAAAAATAGCTGGCATATCATTAGAGATTCCACCTGCAGAAAATTAGAAATGTATGTTTTACCATATAGCCAATCCTGTTTAATTACCTGCATTTGAAATGTTTTCTCTGTCAAAAATCATTATAGAGAAAAAAATCTTTCTCTGTCATTATGTAACCAATCTAAACATAATTATTTCTGCATTTCTACTGTAGCATAGTTGAACTTTCTTTTCATATTATATTGTTATATGCCATATAAAAATAGCTTAATAGAACAGTTGTGTAGGAATTTGATGAAATTTTAATTATGTAAGTTGAAAAAAATATTTGACTTTAAATGTATTGGCAAAATTGACTGAAAGCTAAGATTCCATAAACATATATTTTATATTAATTATTTCATACTATACTATGTTATGTTATGTCACATCACATGATGTCACAAATTTTCACCTTACAATAACAGTTTCTCTACTGGAGCATGGGAAATATGTTACTTCAAAATTTTAGAAGCCAAATTTTTATTAAAAATATGTAACACTTTAAAGTTTGCAAAGTGTTCTATAAAATCCCTCTCTTCACAAAAAACCTGAGAAGTAGGTGTTGTTTATTATCTACCTTTAGCAGATGAGGTAACTAAGATGAGGTAAGTTGTTGGTCTATCCTGGTTTCTGCCAAATTGCTTTCCAGTTTTCCCCAGGGTTTTTGTCGAATAGTAATTTCTTGAACCAATAGCTGGGATCTTTGGATTTATCAAGCACTAGGTTCCTGTGCTCATTTGCTTCTATAGTTTGTATACTTAATCTGTTCCACTAATCTACCTCAATATTTCTTAATAAGTATGAAATTATTTTGCTGATTATTGCTTAATAGTATAGTTTGAAATCTGGTACTGCTAGGCTCTCCTTCTTGCCACCTTTTTATTGTTTCCCTTGAGATTCTAGACTTTCTATTCTTCCAGATGAATTTTATTATTATTTTTATAACTCTATAAAGTAATCCTTTGGTTGTTTGATTGCTTTGACACCAAATAAGCAAATTAATGTAACTAGTGTTGTCATTTTTAATTATATCTCCTTGGCCTACCCATGAACATTATTTAAGTCTGTCATTTGTGTGAAGAGTATTTTTTCCAATATAGTTCTTATGTGCATTTTGGAACATAGACTCATAAGTATTTTACAAAATCTAGAGTTATTTTAAATGGAATTTATGTTTATATCTCTTCCTGTTGTATTTTGTTGGTAATATACAGAAATGCTAGTGATTTAGGTGGGTTTATTTTATATCTAGCAACTTTTCTGAAGTTATTAATTGTTCTAATTACTTTAGTTGACTTTCTAGGGTTGTCTAAGTAAACTATCATATTTTCTCCAATAAAGTGATGATTTTGTTTCCTCTTTTCCTGTGTTTATTCCCTCGATTTCTTTACTTGTCTTTTTGCTATAGCTAGCATTTCCAGAATTATATTGAATAATAATGAAGATAGTAGACATCCTTATTTTACCCATGGTCTTTTAAAGCCATAAAGGTTATTGCTATTACAGGTAATAATGGCACTTGATTTTAGAGAAAGATCCATTTATTGTGATGCTTTCTAGTGTTATTTTTAAAATCAGGAATCAATTAATAAATTATTAATGTCAATTAATAATAATAATTATATTATATATTATTAATATAATATAATAATAATTGTGATTATCAAATAATAATAAAATTATCAATTAATAAATTATTAAGTACCTACTATGGTCCAGGTACTGTGCTAAGCTCTGAGGCAAAAGACAGCCCCTACCCTCAAGGAACTTACAGCTCAATGGGCAAACAACATGCAAATACATATATACAGACAGAGTAAGCTACGTGCAAGAAAAATAGGAAATAATTAACACTAGTTACTATGCTTAAGAGGGTTTGAGGAAAGCTTCCTGGAGGTGAGATTTTGGGGGGACTTAAAGGAAGCCAGGGAAATCAGTAGCCAGAGTGGAAGAGGGAGAACTTTCCAGGCATGGGAAGAGGCAGGGGGTCATCCAAACCTACTCCCCCTAGAAATTAAGTGACCAGTATAAGGACATACAGTCAGTAAGCAGCAAAGTCAGAATTTGAACCTAGCTCCTCAGAATCTGAACCCAGTATTCTTTCTACTATACCATGCTAAAATCTAGAAATCACTCTGAGCTTTCTGTAATGGAGTAAGAAGAGATATCACAACCACTATTCTCAGCTTCCTAAACAAATGATCCTGAACCCGTTTTCTATGAAATTGCTCCCTCCAAGATTACCAACAATGTCTCCCTTACCTAAAGCCAGTGACCTTCTACCAGCCTCCATCGGTGGTGAAATGTAGAGTCAAGAAGACTCATCTTCCTGAGTTCACATCTGGCCTCAAATACTAGCTATGTGACCCTGGACAAGTCACTTAACTCTATTTGCCTCAGTTCCTCATCTGTAAATGAGCCAGAGAAGAAAATGGCAAACCACTCCAGTATACTTGCCAAGAAAACCCTAAATGGGGTCACGAATAGTTGGATACAACTCAACAACAACAAAATCCTTCTTCTCTTCAACTCTTAGGCTTTGTGGGACACCCTCCTCTTCCTGAATGTCCTCTCTTCTCTTTGATTTTGTAGAACTGCTGTTTCCCCCACTTGTCTTTTTTTTTAA
>CM053622.1:387611122-387621310 GCA_028646595.1 Phalanger gymnotis
GGCTGGAGCCCTGCTTCCCTCTGCCACTTTGTGGGTTCTGCAGCTCTAGAATTGGTTCAGAGCCATTTTTTATAGGTTTTTGGAGGGACTTGGTGGGGAGCTCACGCCAGTCACTGCTTCCCAGCTGCCATCTTGGCTCTGCCCCCTCATCCATCTAATTTAGATTGTCTGTTTTATTGACATAAAATTGGATGAAATAGTTTGAAGAATTTATTTTATTTCTTCTTGTTTCTCAATCTATCTTTTTATTTTTGATCCTGGTAATCTGATCTTCTTTCTCTTTTTTAAACATTAAATTGGCTTATGGTTTATTTTAGTTTTAAAAAAGATGCTCCTATTTTTATTTATTAATTGAATGTGTTTTCATTTTCAACTTTATCAATCTCTTCTTTGATTTGCCAGATTAATATTGTGGTATTTAATTAGGATTTTCTATTTTGTTGGTGTAACAACAATGTCTCTTGCAACTGCTGTGGAGGTGTAAGGCCAATAACACCAGCACACAGAAGGGTTGCTAGCACATGTTCTTTGATCTGCTTTTCTAAGGAAAGTGACTTTAAGGGGTTTACAATCTCACTTTATTTAAAAATACATGTATCGTTCACTTAGTTCTAGGGAAAAAGTCAGCACCCTGAACTTCAGAGAAAACACAAACTGAAATTACAAGCATAAATTATAAACAGAGAAAATAAACACAAATCAACAGACAGGGCTTCTGTCTGACCAAGACAATACATACATAGTTACCAGAGAGAGAAGCACCAACATCTGGGTTTTCAAAGTGGGAAAGGAGGGGGGTCCTTAACAGCTACCCAGAGTCTCATCTGGCCAAATCACAGGAACACTCTTCAAATAAGTGAGCCCCAAAGCAAAACTTCTCTTCTCACAATTCTGAGAGTTCTAGCTTAATGGCTACCCTCAGAGTACATATACCCTTTTTCTGGGACCAAGGGCTTCACACCTCTCAAGGGCTTCACACTTCTTGTGACCTAATTAGCAAAAGGGTATGGGCCTTCCTACAAACAAAGGCAAGACTCAACCAAAGGCACTTGATTGCCTTAGTGCTGAGAAGCACTCCAAAAAAAAACAGTAAAAAGTCCCGCTTTGCTTGCCCTTACAATTGGCTTTTTTTTTTCTGTTCTTTCTTTTATTGATGAAAATGTTTAGAGATATACATTTTCTACTAAGGACAGCTTTGGCTATATCCCGAAAATGTTGGTATGTTTTCTCCTTGTTGTCATTATCTTTAATGAAATTATGAATTGTTTTTATTATTGGTTTTCTGATCATGCTTTAAGATTAAGTTAGTCTCCATTTAATTTTTAATTGTTTCTTCAGTGTCTCTTTACTGAGTGAGTTTTAGAGTCTTGTGTTCCATACAAGACATATTTAATACTTCTGCTTTTCTGAATTTGTTTGTGAGGTTTTTCTGCCCTAATACTGGTCAATTTTTATAAAGGTGCCATGTGCATGTAAGAAATGTACATTCCTCTATATTCCATTCAGTAATTTTCCAGTAGCCATAAAATTCTATTAAAATTCTTAATTTCTGCATTTTTATATTTTTATTAATTTATTCAGTTCTAAAAGGGTTAAATTGAGATCCTCCACTATTATAATTTTACTATTTCTTCCTGTAACTTATTTAATTTTTCTTTAACTATCGAGGTGCTATGCTATTTGGGACATATTATCTAAGATCATCATTCCTACCTCTTCTTCTTTTATGTCAATTAAAGCATGATCCAAGTGAGATTTATATCAGGAATTCAAGGATGGTTTAACATAAGGGAAATTATTAGTATAATTGATTACATAAAGGTAACAAAAGTCATATGATTACATCAATAGATGCAGAAAAATCTTTTGATAAAATAAAACACTCATTTCTACTAAAAACACTGGAAAGTATAGGTATAAGTAAATTTTCCCTTAAGGTGATAAAAAGCATTTACCTAAAACCACTAGCAAGCATTATTTGTAATGGGGATAAGCTAGAAGTTTTCCCAGTAAGACCAGGTGTAAAACAAGGATGCCAGCTATCACCAATATTATTCAGTATTGTATTAGAAATCCTAGCAATAGCAATTAGCCAAGAAAAAGAAATAGAAGGAAGCAGAATAGGAAATGAGGTAACAAAACTATCTTTTTGCAGATGACATGATGATATACATGGAAAATCCCAAAGACTAAACTAAAAAGTTACTTGAAACAATTAATAATTTTAGCAAAGTAGAAGGATATAAAGTAAATCCACCTAAATCATCAACATTTCTATGTATCACAAACACAACCCTGCAAAAAGAGATAGTAAGTGATACCCTATTTAAAATAACTCTAAACAGTATAAAATACCTGGAAGTACACCTGCCAAAACAAACCCAGGAACTATATGGCAAGTATATAGCAATATGAGCAGAACCATTCCATACCACTCCCATTCCCCCACCCCACTTGGACAAATACACACAAAATTATTTTTTAAAAAAACTTTTTATACAAATAAAATCAGATTTAAATAATTGGAGAAATATTAATTGTTCATAGGTAGGCAGGATCAATATAATAAAAAGGACAATTTTACCTAATTTGTATATGCAATGCCACCCCTATTAAATTACCAAAAAATTATTTTACTGAGTTAGAAAAATAATAACAAAAATATCAAGGGACCTAATTGAAAAAATGTAAAAGAAGAGGTTTAGGAGTATTAGATCCTAAACTAAATTATAGGGCAGCAATTATCAAAACTACCTGGTACTAGCTAAGAAATATTAAGGTAGATCAGTGAAACAGAATAGACATACAATTTACAGCAGCAAATAACTATAGTAAACTTGTGTTTGACAAGTATAAAGACTTAAGATTTTGGGATAAGATTCATTATTTGGCAAAAATTGTTGGGAAAGCTGGAAAGCAGATTGGCAGAAATTGGGCATAGAACCAAATAGCTTACACCATTTACCAAGAAATGGTCAAAATGGATACATGATCTAGATACAAAGAGAGATATTACAAGAAAATTTGAAGACCATGGAACACATTACTCACCAGACTATGGATTGCTGAGCAATTTATGAATAAATAAGAGAGAGAGAAGTGTGAGGCATGAAGTGAATAATTTTGATTACATTAAAATAACAAAGTGTTTGTACAAATAAAAGAAATGTAGCCAAGATCAGAAGCAAGGCAGAAAATTGGGGAAAACATTTTTATAGGCAGTTTCTCAGATAAAGGTCTCTTCTCTCAAATATATAAAGAATTTTCTCAAATCTGTAAGAAAGAAGTCATTCCTCAATTGATAAATGGTCAAAGGATATGAATGGGTGGTTTTCAGGTGAAGAAATTGACACAATTTATAGTCCTTTAAAATGCTTTAAATCATTACTGATTAGAGAAACACAAATTAAAACAACCTTGAGATATTATTTTATACCTATCAGATTGGCTAAAACGATTGAAGGGCAAAAGAACAAATGTTGGAAAGGATGTGGAAAAATTGCGACATGAATTCATTGTTGGTGGATCTGTCAACTAAATAAACCATTCTGGAGAGCAATCTGGAATTATGCTCAAAGAGTTATTCAACTGTCATACCCTTTGAACCAACAATACCACTACTAGGTCTGTTTCTAAAGATGATTAGGGAAAAAAGAAAAGAGCTTCTATATTCTAAAATATTTGTATCAGTTCTCTTTGTGGTGGCAAAGAACTAGAAATTTCAGAGATGCCTGTCAATTGGGGAATGGCTGAAAAAAGTTGTGGTAAATGATTGTGACAGATTTTATTTTTGTGCTATAAGTACATGCTATAAGAAATGATGAGCTAAATGATCTTAGAAATATATGGATAGACTTGAATGAAATAATGAATAGCAAAACGAGCAGAACCAAGAGAATATTCTGTACAGTAACAGCAATATTATTTTAAGAACAACTTTGAGTGACTAAGTAATTTTGACTATTGTAAATACCCAAATTAACTACAAATGACCTATGAAGGAAGATGCTATCTACATTCAGAGAAAGAACTGATAAATAGAAATATATACACACACACACATACA
Source organism: Phalanger gymnotis (assembly GCA_028646595.1). Classification (NCBI taxonomy): domain Eukaryota; kingdom Metazoa; phylum Chordata; class Mammalia; order Diprotodontia; family Phalangeridae; genus Phalanger; species Phalanger gymnotis. Next base: position 387,615,189 of record CM053622.1, read on the forward strand.
TATTTGTATCTAATGGTAGCTATCTCTAAGTGGGGAGGGGAGGAAAGAAAAAAAGGAAAAAAGTTACATGATAACCTACACACACACACACACACACACACACACACAAAACTGTATATATATATGTATTTAAAAAGAATAGCAATTTTTACATAATAAATTAGCAGTTTCATGTTCAATCATCTTTTCCTCCTCCTTCCCTATTATGGAAATGCTTGTTTGTTTCTTAAGTTCAGAAATAAATAAGTCAATGAAATGAAAAAAGAAATCAATTTTCTTCTCTCCCTTTCCCTCCTGTTTCTCTGTTGAATGAAATGTACAGGGTATCCCAAAAGTCTTAGTACAATGTTAAGGTTTTATAGCTTATATAACTTTAATAATTTGAAACAGTACTAAGACTTTTGAGACATCCTATGCCTGTACTCTGAGTTTGAGGGTGAGAGTGAGTGTGAATGTATTCTTTTCTTGTTTGACTAGTTTAAATAAAGGGGAGTTTCAAGTGTTAGTTTCTTCCTCGACATCATTATAAACAAGGAGTTGTTTAGGCAATCTCTACCTTGCACACTCTGATTATGTGAGAGTTTCCTCTGTTCTTTTCCCTTTCTCCCTCTTCCTAGTCTATTTGTTTTCCCTTCACCTTCTATTCTTTTAAGATAATCAAAACATAATAAAAACTACTCCTTTCTGTCTTATTAAACTCCGTCTATGACCTGTAAACAATTTGTCCTTGTTTAATCCCTTATGATTAGCTTTTTATGTTTCTCCTAATTTGTATTTGTATTTCAAAATTCCTAAGCAGTTGAGGTTTTTCAACAGTAATGCTTTTAACTCTACTACTTAATAGGAAAGAAGTACTTTCTTTCCCCTGTAGAATTATACTCATTTGTTGCGTAAGTTATTTTTTGTAGTAAACATTTGCCTTCTGAAATATTCTATTTGAAGTTTTCTTTTCCTTTATAGTGGTGCCTGTTAAATCTTGTGTGATCCTGACCGTGGCTTCTTGGTACTTGAATTCTTTCTTTCTGGCCACTTAAAGTATTTTTCCTTTGACCAGGAGGCTCTGGATTTTGGCAGTAATGTTCCTGGGAGTTGTTATTTTGGGGCTTCTTTCAGGAGGTGACTGGTGGATTTCTCTTAATTTTCCCCCCTTATTCTAATATGTCTGAACAGTTTTCATTCAGGAAATATGCTAAAATATTTCTTTTTGAAATAAGGTGACTTCCTTCCTTCCTTCCTTCCTTCCTTCCGGCCTTCCTTCCTTCCTTCCTTCCTTCCTTCCTTCCTTCCTTCCTTCCTTCCTTCTGCTTTCTTTTTGCCATGGCTTTCATGTAGCCCAGTGATTCTTAAATGATTTTTCCTTGATCTGTTTTCCAAGATTGGGTGTTTTTGCAATGATAAAGTCAAATGGCTGACTTTGTTTTAACTTTTCTTGTCACATGGAGTTATTAATTTCTATTTGATCCATTCTAATATTCAGGGGTATATTGTTTGGGCAATTTCATATGCTGAACTATAAAGTCTCTTTCCAATACTTTCTTCCATGGCTTTCATTTCTTCTCCTTTTTTTTTAACTCTAGAACTCCCATTTCATTTATAAAGTCATTTTTAACTCTTAAAAAAACCTAAACTCTTGCTTTATCTCATCTAAGAATTGCTTCTAAACTTAGGCCCAATCATGTTTTCCTTTGAGGCTTTACTTGTATGTGTTTTGGAGTCAATTCTCTTCTTCTGAGTTGTGTCTTGAATGTCCCTGTCCCCATAATAACCCCCATAATAGCTTTTAATCATGGGATTTTTGTTTGTTTTCTTATTCCTCCAGCCTACCTTATGATTTGGACTTCACATTAGGGCTGAGCTCTGCATAATTCTGGAGGCAATGTCTGGGCTAACACTGTGTCTTTTAGGGTCCTATTACTACTTTCTTAGTGTATTGAATTTTATGTTATTCCTGGATCTCAGGATAGCTCAGACCTATAAGCTTTCGGTAGTCCCAAAGTGATCCAGGGTGAAGTCTCATTACAGACTTTGTCCGAGTTCTCCAAGTTCCTGATCTAGGTTTGTGTTTAAGCAACTCACCTGGAGATTTGTCTCTGGTTGGAATTTCAGTGGACGACTCCTAGGTTCAGCCACTGTCCTCTAGATGTAAGGCTCTGCTTATTCAGAGTGACAGAACTTCAGGCTCCCCTTTGGTATGATATTTCTGACCTTCTTATTCCACTTCAGGCTTCGGACTGGTGTGATAGTTAGAACTGATACCCATACCCTGTTGTTTTTCCAAGGTTAGAGTTACATAGCTTCCTCTTGCTTTTGAACTTTCTCCTCATTTAGCACACAGCCTGGAGCCAGCTACTGGAATGCTATTCCTAGATGCAGGTCTCCTCTGTGGTTTGCCTTGGATATGTGACCTGGACCTGGGGAGTAAATGACAGAGCTGCCAGCTGGCACTTTTTCCAACAGACTGTACAAGGTTGGGTCCCTCTCTGTGGGTCTACGGATCTGTCTTTGCAGCAGCAGCAGCAGCCTCTTTCAGTCCTTGTACTAGAATGTTTTGCATGGTTGTTCCTGGCTGGACAGTGCTGAGGTTCCCAGACACCTTTATGTTCTCCTTATGTCAATGTAGTGTAGAAGGAAGCAAATAAGCATTTATTAAGTTCTTCCTATGTGTCAGGCACTACGCCAAGTTGTTTACAAACATTTCATCCTCACAAAAACCCTGGTAGATAGGTGTAAGTATCATCTCCATTTTATATAGCTTATTTTATAGCTATTTTTTATAGCTTAGGAAACTGAGATGGACAGAGAGGTGAAGTAACTTGCCTGGGGTCACACAGCTAGTAAGTGGCTGAGGCAGGATATAAATTCAGGTCTTCTTGACTCAAGGCCCAGATCTCTAGTCACTGCATCACCCAGTTAGCTGGAAAAATGACTCACTGTGATTTTTATTGCATTTCTCAGAACTTGGTTTGCTGCATTTTTTAGATCTTTGTGGAGGTGTTGTGGAGGAGACTTGACTATACTTCTTCCTGCCAATCCATCTTCCTGACTGGCCTATTGAAGACTAGCTATTTTTTATTGCATTCTGGGCTAATATTTGCTATAGAGGATATGGGTAAAAGTAAGAATGGTAAGAATTCTTCAGAATGTAGTATGGAAAAGAGCAGACAGTTCATGTTCAATGTTTAGGGATGGAAAAGATTTCTTCCCTAATCTTGAGGCTCTATGCATATTGAATTTCATGAACAATTTGCATTAGTTTAACAAATGAAAATTTCAGGTAGCACCTGAACAAAAGCTGTGAAAACTAAGTTCGAGGATTTGAAATTATCCCATGCAAGGTTACCTTTTCAATCTACAAATATATGCAGTAAACTCAATTTGCTATTGCACCTGTCTACAAAGCTATGGTAAGCATTTTATTGGCTGGTAAGTGGTAAAGAAGCCCTGATGAAAATCACCTCGGCATTTATTGAGTTTGAATAAAGTCCTCTTCATTCAGTGATTTCTTGAAATTTTTCTTACATTGAGTGTAATTGTCTCACATCATTGTCATCTTTGGAAAATGCTATTGTGGGCTATTATTACTCAAATGCATTTTCAATTTCGTTCATACTTTTGATCGACTGATACAGATCCATCTTGTCACAGGTAGTATTTATGGTAGGATAACTATAAATGGTTTGAAAGAAAAGGAGTTATTTACATTAGGTTTAATCAGTTACCTTTGATTTTACTATATTAGGACAGTGCGGAACAGACAAAGCTTTCTAACCATATTTAACTAAAAAGTTCATTCAGAGACAGAATGGTGCCATGGATCAGGTATTAAACTTGCAGTCAAGAAAGTATGAGTTTAAATCCCCTCTTGCCAATCATTAGCTGTTTGACCCTGGGTAAGTCACTGGAAGGGCAACTAGGTGGTTTGGTGGACAGAGTGCTGGGCTTGGATTCACAAAGACTCATCTATTCAAATAGTTCAAATCTGGGCTCAGACATTAGCTGTGTGACCCTTGGGCAAGTCCCATAACCCTGTTTGCCTCAATTCCTCATCTGTACAATGAACTGGAGAGGGAAATGACAAACCAGGCTTGTATCTTTGCCAAGAAAACTCTGTATGGGGTCTGGGAGAGTCCGACACAATTGAAATGCCTTAACAACAAAAGTCACTGAAACTTTCTAAGCTTGTCTCCCCATGTATAAAATAGAGATAATAATACCTTTAGTACTTATTTCATGGGATTACTGTGAGGATCAAATGAGATAAAATAATTTATTTTATTATTGTATGTTATATAATTATTTTAATTATTTTAATTTATGTGTTGTATAAGGGCCGTTAATTATTATTCATTCTAAAGAAGGAAGACCTTCACTAAACCTTGGGCAAGTGGCTTTTTCTGCATCTCAGTTTCCCCTGTGTGGTAAAAGGAAGAGGCCTGACTATATAATCTTTCTAAATTGCTTTCAGATTAGAACAGTCTACCCCAAATAATGGGAGGCAATGTGGTACAGTAGAAAAAGCAGTGGCTCCAGAAAGTCAGAAGAAGCATCCTCAAATCCCACCTCAGGTTCTAACTATCCACGGGATCATGGTAAGTCCCTTGAACTCCCTGGGCCTCAATTTTCACATCTGAAAAATGAGAGGGCCAAACTGGATGACCTCTGAAGACCTTTCCAATTCTAGATCTATAAATTCATAAAATCATAATTAAAAATTTGACTGTTTTAATGACGCTAAAAGTGTTGACTAAAGTTTCCCTCTCTTTCTGTACCAGGTTCCTGTACTTCATAGAACACTTCAATCACTCAGCCTGTGTCAGGCTGGACTAGTGATTTGGACTAAGAAAATAGTTTACCAAGGGGCAGAGGCAAGATGGTGACTGGAAAGCAGGGACTTGCCTAAAGCTCTCCCCTAGCTCTCTCCAAACACCTATAAAATGGCTCTGAACAAATTCTAGAACTGCAGAACCCATGAAACAGTAGAGGGAAGCAGGGCTTCAGCCCATGACAGCCTGGATGGTTGCAGGGTAAGGTCTATCGCATGGAGCTGGGAGCGGAAGGGAGCAGAGCCCAGCATGGGCTGTGCCCGGACCAACCAGACCAGGAGGTGGGCAGAACAGGCCGTAGCACCCTGAAGCATTGAGCTGTGGCAGTTACCAAACTTCTCAACCCACAAACACCAAAGACAACAGAGAAGGTTAGTGGGGAAAAAAACTGCTGGGACAGAGTGAAAAGAGTTCACAGTCAACCACTGCCCCAGGTGGTGGTGGTGTAGCTCTGAGGCTGCTTCCAGAGCTACAGCTGCAGTTGCTTCTGGCCCCAGGCCCACCTAGTGGGAAGAATTAACTGGCAGATCAGAGCAAGAGTGCAGAGCCTACTTGCATCTGAGTTGCAGTCAGGGTTGGCGGTTCTTGGGGGAGGAGGAACGCTAGTGTGGCAGAGCTTGTTGTGTAGAAATGGCTCTGAAAACAGCAGCACAGTACTTCAAGCTTGGGACAATGTATTCTCTACTCTACAAGCAGTAATACCCCCACAAAAAGTTCAAGGGTTGCATAGTTGGCTGGGAACATGAACAGGCAGCAAAAGCGGTCTCAGATTCAGACTCAGACTTTGGAATCTTTCTTTGGTGAAAAAGAAGGCCAAAGCATACAGCCAGAAGAAGTCAACACAGTCAAAGAACCTACATGAAAAGCCTCCAAGAAAAACATGAACTGGTCTCAGGCCATGGAAGAGCTCGAAAAGGATTTGGGAAAGCAAGTAAGAGAAGTAGAGGAAAAAATGGGAAGACAAATGAGAATGATGCGAGAAAACCATGAAAAACAAGTCAATGACTTGCTAAAGGAGACCCAAAAAATACTGAAGAAAATAACACCTTAAAAATAGACTAACTCAAATAGCAAAAGAGCTCCAAAAAGCCAATGAGGAGAAGAATGCCTTTAAAGGCAGAATTAGTCAAATGGAAAAGGAGGTCCAAAAGACCACTGAAGAAAATACTACCTTAAAAATTAGATTGGAGCAAGTGGGAGCTAGTGCCTTTATGAGAAATCAAGATATTATAAAACAGAGTCAAAGGAATGAAAAAGTGGAAGACAATGTGAAATATCTCATTGGAAAAACCACTGACC
>CM053622.1:387621410-387641253 GCA_028646595.1 Phalanger gymnotis
AGGAGAGATAATTTAAAAATTATTAGACTACCTGAAATCTATGATCAAAAAAAGAGCCTAGATATCATCTTTCAAGAAATTATCAAGGAGAACTTCCCTGATGTTCTAGAGCCAGAGGGTAAAATAAAAATTGAACGAATATAGTGATCACCTCTTCAAAAAGATCCCCAAAAGAAAACTCCTAGGAATATTGTTGCCAAATTCCAGAGCTCCCAGATCAAGGAGAAAATACTGCAAGAAGCCAAAAAGAAACAATTTGAGTACTGTGGAAACACAATCAGGATATCCTAAGATCTAGCAGCTTCTACATTAAGGGATCCAAAGCCTTGAAATATGATATTCCGGAGGTCAGTTGAGCTGGGATTAAAACCAAGAATCACCTACCCAGCAAAACTGAGTATCATGCTCCAAGGCAAAATATGGATTTTTAATAAAATAGAACACTTTCAGGCTTTCTCAATGAAAAGACCAGAGTTGAATAGAAAATTTGGCTTTCAAACACAAGAATCAAGAGAAGCATGAAAAGGTAAACAAGAAAGAGTAATCATAAGGGACTTACTAAAGTTGAACTGTTTTGTTTACATTCCTACATGGAAAGATGATGTATGTAATTCATGAGACCTTGGTATTAGGGTAGCTGAAGGGAATACACACATACACACACACACACAGAGGGCACAGGTAAGTTGAATATGAAGGGATGATATCTAAAAAAATAAAATCAAATTAAGGGATGAGAGAGGAATATATTGAGAGCAGGAGAAAGGGAGAGACAGAATGGGGTAAATTATCTCATATTGGAGTGGCCAGAAAAAGCAATTCATTGGAAGGGAAGAGGGGGCAGGCAAGGGGGAATGAGTGAATCTTGCTCTCATTGGATTTGACTTGAGGAGGGAATAATACACACTCAAATGGGCATTTTACCCCACAGGAAAGGAGGAAGGAGATAAAAAAGGGAAGAAGATAGAAGGGAGGGAATATAGGGGGAGGAAGTAATCAAAAGCAAACACTTTCAAAAAGGGACAGGGTCAAGGGAGAAAATTGAATAAAGGGGGACAGGAGAGGAGGGAACAAAATATAGTTAGTCTTTCACAACATGCATATTGTGGAAGGGTTTTGCATAATGATATACATGTAGCCTATGTTGAATTGCTTGCCTTCTTAGGGAGGGTGGGTGGGGAGGGAAGAAAGGAGAGAATTTGGAACTCAAAGTTTTAAAAGCAGATGTTCAAACAAAAATTTGTTTTTACATGCAACTGGGAAATAAGATATATAGGCAGTGGAGCATAGAAATCTATCTTGCCCTACAAGAAAGTAAGGGAAAAGGGGATGGGGGGGGTGAAGTGGAGTGACAGAAGGGAGGACTGAATGGGGAATGGGACAATCAGAATATTTGCCATCCTGGAGCAGGGGAGGGTAGAAATGGTGAGAAAATTTGTAATTCAAAATCTTGTGGAAATCAATGCTGAAAACTACAAATATTAAATAAAAAAAGAAAAAAATAGTTTACCCCCCATTTAGCATGGAAGAATTAGTGAGGAAGGAGACAGCATAGATTCAGTTGGGTGCAGCTTTCTTGCCTCTGCATTTGCCATGGTGGCATGTCTAAGGAGCTCATGACCACCCCTCATGCACTAGGCTTTTTGACTTGGTCACTGGGACACTACAAGAATGCTTCCAGCTTAGGTCCCTGGACCAGTTAAGTCTCAGGGGTAGTTTCATTGCCTTTTTGGAAAAACTAGTCTAGTCTATGTGGCTTAGTGGGTTTGGTTCCTAGCGTAAATGAGATCAATCAGCAAGCATCCTATTTTGCTTCCTGAAGAAGCTGAAGCTTGAGCTGCACCTTGAATGAAGTAAGGCATTTTATGAGGGAGAGAAAAGGAGGGAGTGCATTCTAGGCATGTAGGATGGACAGCAAAAAACGTTTAGAGATGGGATATGGAATACTATCTGTGAGGGAGAAAGAAGGCCATGAGGCTGGAAAGATAGGTTGTGAAAGAGTTTAAAACCCAAGAAGAAGAAGTAGTAGGAAGACACTGAAGGGAAGTAAGGTGGTTATATTTGAGCTTAAAGGAAATCATTTTGATAGTTATTCGAAAGATGGACTGAAGTGGGTAGAGACTTGAAGTAGGGAGACAAATTAGGAGGCTAGGGAAATGTTCCAGGTAAGAGGTGTTGAAGGCCTGAACTAAAGTGATAGCTCTAATTTTAAGGAAGTTTTTTTTTTTTTTACTATGTTATAGTGAAATTTCCTTCTGCGTTTTCTTGCCCATTAGTTCTTCCCTTTAGGTCAGGAGTTCTTAACCTTTTCTGTGTCATAGATCCCTTTGGCAGCCTGGTAAAATCTGTGGACTCCTTCTGAGAATAATGTTTTTAAATGCACATAATAAAATATATAGGATTACAAAGGAAACCAATCATTTTGAATAAACTTATTTTTCCCATCCAAGTTCATGAACTTGGATGAAATACTGAAATACATTCACTGATCCTTTGGGGAAATGTGAAGGCCACATCAACAACCCCTGTTATAGAAACAACCATGTAAAGGAAATCAAATCTCTTTTCTATCCTTTAAAATCTTTCTTTTCCGGGTTAAATATCCCCAATTCCTTCAACCAATTTTTCAGAGCATAGTTAGAAGAGCTCCCTGCCCTCACTCTTTCTGGTTGCCCTCTTCTATATGTGCTCCAACTTACTCAGTGTCCTTCCTAAGAAATGGTGTTCAAAGGTGAGCATAATATTTCAAGTGTGGCCTCACTAGGCTAGAATTCAGTGGCATTACAATTTCCCTCATTCTGGATATTAGGTTTCTATTAATACAAACTAAGAAAGCATATTAGAGTGGATAGATAGTTGTCGGCAAAGACATAAAAACCTGGATTCAAGTCCTGTCTGTGACGCGTACTAGGTTAAGTCAGTTTTGCTCTCTCAGTACTCTGTGCAATTCTCTAAGAATATAAATGGCCAAGAAAATGCTAATCTATATTTGTAGAAGGAGTTGTCACTGAGGTGTTACCCATATCCCGGAATGTACCAGAGCCCACCTGAAAGGGCTCATGAGAAATAATTATTAAATTTTTAGAATGAGGGTTTTATATCTTGGAAAGCAGCAAATGCTACAAGTCAGCACTTGATTTATTATTTTGTTGCTTGTCTAGACTTGAGAGTGATGGAGAACATATTAATAATGCAAATTAAAGAGTGTATCTTGCATATATTTTTCCCATAGAGCCAGTTGATAAAAATTTACCAACATATTCCTGCCTATACCAATGAAATCACAGGACCAGTCTCTAGACCTAAAATCACTTAGCTTTTCTGGCAGCCACATCAGTCAGTGGCTGTTATTCTAACACTAATCTTGGCCCAATGGCTTTTTAGTTTTCTCAGGAATTCTTGTCAAATAGAGAATTCTTCTTTCAAGTAAATTATAATTTCTGTTTTATCAAACACTGAGTTACTGCATTTGTTTTTGATTATTCCTTATCAAATCTTTGACACTGATCTACTTTCCTATTTTATAAGTAGTACTAAAACGTTTTCATGATTACTTCTCCATAACATCGTTTTTGACATGTGATCTCACTTCCTAGTTTGTTTCGTTTTTTTCCTTTAGAGATTCTAGATCTTCTGCTTCTCCAAATGAATTTTGTCATTATTTTGTTCAGCCCTATTAAGTCTCCCTTTGGTCAATAGACCCTATTCTTCATGAACTCAAGTGATTTCACTATGATTTTTCTTTTCCAATGGCTCACAAACTATCCCTTAAATACCAGGAATATTGCCAGGAACCAGAATTAAGCTCTCTGGCTTACAGTTTGAGGAATTAGTCTTTTTTTTATCTTTTTGAAAGTCCATCAACAAAGTTGGTTTGTTTGTTTGTTTTTTGCTCTTTAAAGCATTTGCCTGGGTTGCTGTTGCACAAACTGTTTCCCCCAAAAAAAAGTTTTGCCGTATGATCCTGTTAAGACATAGCCATATCCAGCAGTAACAAGAGAAATAAGAGGAGTGCTTTAAAAGTTTTCAAGGTGTTTTACATACATTATCTCATTTTAAACTCACAATTAAATGGTTGGCAAAATCCAGGTACTATTTTTATTCAGATCGTATAGATGAGGAAATTGAATCTTAGAGAGGTTCGGTAAATCGCTGATGGTCCCAGTCGGCTACAAAACCAATCTTCCTGACTCCAAATCCAACCTTCTCTCCGCTACAGTTGAATGGCTCTAAAAAGAGCCTGCTTCTTTCTGTCTTGGTTGTCAGCTGGCTCAGTTTCTAATCATCATGCTACTGATTTGGCCTTTTTTTCACCAGTGCAACAGCCAAAAGTGAGGAGTCTTAATGTAATAATTTACTTCTCTACGTGGTTAGGTTGTAGCTTTGTAATCACAAGAAACTGTGTGATTTTAATCTAGCCCAAGAAAATTTAATCTTAAATTGTTTTGATAATTTAGATTAGATACTATTTACGTTTAGATTCTGCGCATGTAAACATTAAATTCAAATAGTTTTCAGCTGGATAAAGAGAGTGTAACAAAGAATAATAGAAATAAAGCTAAGGAAATTTGGATGAAATATCTAGGGAAAACCTCCAAACAGTTAGATATATTAGACTGTCGAGTTGTCTCTCAAGGGATGAGGTAGAAGCCCCATTGCTTGAATCACTTAAAATTCTAAACTAGACTAGACTAAACTCTGGGGACTATACTATGGGGAGCAGTCATGGTTTGACAGGGAATGGACTGAGAATTCTTTTCCAATTCTAATTGCCATGATTCTGTGTAATTCAATTTGAAGTAAGTGAGCTAGTCTAATTCACAAAGATTCTGTTTTTTTCTAACCCGCTCATTTTAACTGTCTCTGATATCTCTGTCCTTTTAAGGAAAGCAGGGAAATTTTACTCTTAGACTTGGTTTTAAAATATTTTTGAGGTATTCTATTTATTCTCTCTCTGTCTGTCTCTGCTTCTCTGTCTCCCTCCTTCTACTTCCTCTCTCTCTTCCCTCTCTCCCTCTCAACATCCCTTCTACTTCTCCTTCTTTCTGTTCCCCAGAGAATTATGAGGACTGCAGCAATTTTCTAGTCAAGCACTGATTACCATTGTAAGGAAAACCTTCCACATGTAGAAAGAGAAGTCTGCATGTGGTGAGAGGTCTCTGCTTGTGTGGTTCAAAGGGAGGCAATATAGACATCTCTAGCTTCTTCTCCTCCCACCTTTGTCTAAGAGACTTTAGTTCCTGCTAAAACAGGGAGCAGGAAATTGGGGGTGGGGTGGGAGGCTACTCTCCTCTCCTCAGAGAGAGGGTACTGGGCTAGAAGTACCTACCTGCTCCCTTAAATACTATTAGTCTAGGAGATATAATTGGACTGCATCTAATTTCTGATTGCTTTGTCATTTTTTCGGAGGAAAGAGGACCCCAAACTCTATATCCAAGGCTTGATCCCTTTTCTTTCCAATACCAGTTTCACAATGAACACAGTAAATAGCAAAGGTAACCCATTATCCAAATCAGTAGCAAAACAAAAATCAGAGAAGATATCTATCTATCTATCTATCTATCTATCTATCTATCTATCTATCTATCTATCTATCTATCTATCTCTCTATCTCAAACAATACAGAGTGAAGGAGCCTTCCCATTGGGAGCAAGATAACTTAGTTCAACTAAGAAAGAGTGTCCTGGATCTCACCTAAGGGGAAACTCCATGAAGTCTCTGGTATAGCAAGCTGAGAATAGGGGCATGATGGAAACTGCTAGCTCCAGTCATGTCTTCCTAGAGTCTTCTCCTTTAGCAACCTGAAGTGGGGTTGGCCTCTTCTGTTTTCCCTCTTGAAGCTGGAACCTGGAAGCTAGAAGTTCCTGAAGTGACTTGAGGCTTAAAGACTTGAAGCTAGGTAAGTCCCCTTGGGGAATTGCCGTGATGTGTATCAAAAAGGACTGGTAAAAATTGCAGCTCTCCTTCCTCTCTCCAGCTCTGCCTTGCCCCTTATGCAGAGGAGGGCTTTCATTTCTGCCAATAAGGAGAGAGACTTTGGGATAGAGATTAAATAGTCATCTAGCAAGTAAGGGTGTAGGTTAACAAAGAGAGGATTTCATACTGATCACTGTGAAGGCTCCTGGGAGGTCAATTCCAAATGATCTGACTGACATGTGGCTAAGAATATTGTCAATCTGTGGCTAATATCCTTATTAATTTCTAGGATAATAGCAATAGACAAACTTGACTAAGGCTACTGGGGCTGACAACTTGTATTAATCTCTCCCTCTCCTTCATCAGCCATTTGGGTTTGTTTGGGATTCATTGTTCTGGGGATCCTGACTCCCCAATAGAGAAAGTAGGCTGTCCAGCACTTCAGTCTACCCTGACTTCAGATTCCTGAGGAAAATTGCTGATTATAGAGTCTAGAGTTTCCCTCCAGCAAGGCAAGAAAGTAAACATGTGCCAAAATGAAAAAGGTATGGAACAGATAGTTTATTCTCACACAAAAAGGAATTGCTAAGTAATAAAGATTTAGAGAATGATAAGAAATTACCAGTAGTACAATTAATACCTGAGTATCCTTCCTGTTCTTCCAAAATTTCTCCACCAACAAGGTTTGTGGCATTTAATTATTCTTGCCTCTTTGATGGTTTGAGATGGAGCCTCTAAGTTGTTTTAATTTGTATCATTTCGAGGTTGAGCTTTTTAAAATGTGATTATTGCCTTCATCATTTAGGATTAGGTAGATCAGATGGATTAAGAATCGATCTGATGAATATACCTGAAAAGGTAGCTATTAGCTTGGAGGGATGTTTCTATGGAGTGCCTCAAATATTTGTCCTTGAATTTGTATTATTCAACATTTTTTATCAATTACTTAAATAGGAGTATAAAAGGCATGGCTGTCAAAGTTACAGATGTAGAAGAAGGTTCAAAATATAACTAATATGTTTGATGATAGAGCCAGGGTCCATAAGCTCTTGACAGGATAGAATGATGGGCCAAATCTTAGAAAATAAAACTAAATAAATATAAAGATACAGTCTTATGCTTGGCTTGATAAATCAACTACACATGTTCAAGATGGGGGAGGCATAGCTAGAAAACATTTAATCTGAAAAAGATTTGGAAATATTAGACTACAAGCTCAATGTGAGTCAACAATGTGATATGGTAACCAATAAATTTAATGCTAGCATAGGCTGCATGATGTGAATCCTCAAAGGATATATGATTTCATCCATGTGGGAGAATTCCAGGTGGGGGAATTTCCCTTTAACAACACAGATTGCAACCCATCTGTATCTTATTAGATAAGTCCTATAGGATTTCTTGAGGCTCTCAGAGGATAAGTAACTTTCCCAGCATCACATAGCTATTAAGCATCAGAAGTAATCTTTGAACCCAGATCTTCCTAGCTCCAAGAAATTCTTCTCTTTACTGCACCATGTTGCCTCTGCAGACAGTATTGAAAGAAGCTTAAGCTGAATGAGAATGATACCCCTATATTTTTCCTAGCTTGGGCTACACCTGGTATATTATGTTTAATTCTGGTTGCTACATTTTAGAAGGGACGTTGTAAATTGGAGTACATTCAAAACAGAAGGGTAAATGAGAATTGATTGAAGAAACTTTTTATCCTGGAGAATATCTAGGGAAACAAATCATCAGGACTGCCACATGAAAGAAAGATTTTACTTACTATGTTTGATTGTAGAGAGCAAAACTAGGAGCAATGGATGAAAGCTGTGAAAAAGCATATTTCAACTCATCAAAATCAAGGGAAACATCTCTAACAATCATAGCAATCCAATGGTGAAATGAGCTACTTTGGGGTTCTCTCATTAGAAGTTCTCAAGTGACTCCTAGGTAACTACTTTTTTAATGATACTTTGGAAGGGATGGGTTTAGGTATAGGTTGTATTACAAAGCCTCTGAGATATCTTCCAACTCGGATATTTTGTAGTAATACTACACCCTCTCCTATTCTGTCCTTCATCTCTATCAGTTCTATCCTTCCCCAGGACCACTCTTCTATCAACTCTTCTATCTTCTTACTCATTTTGTGTTGCCATCACACCAATTCTGTATCCATATAACTGTATTGTTTTATAATACACATCTCCCCATTTTCTCCATAAGAATAGTATGACATACTTTCTTGAAAACTTTTCAAGAATCTAGGCAAACTATATCTACAGAATTCTTCTTACGTCCTAGTTATCCTGTCAAAAAAGGAAATGAGGTTTTAAAAAGGGAGTCATCATCCTCTTCAGAAATATTTGGACAAATACACATTATAACCATACTATTTATCTCTACTTACAAGTTTTGCTGCAGCATATATTAAGGTACAGGGTGTCAGCTGTGCTTAGAAAGAGGGCACCTCAGTTAATATCTTTTCTCCACTCCCTCTCATTACTTTGTCAGAAATTTGAATTGTAGCTTATTTTTTTTTAAATTCCAGTTCTTTTATCAATATGAAAACTTGGTCCTAAACATAAGAACAATGTTGATTTTTTTTCAGTTTTATTTAATTTGCTTTCAGAACCAGGTGAGGTTTAGCAACTGGAAACACTATGTCCTTATTATACTTTATTGTCTGTTAATTGGATATTTCCAACTACATGTCCTAAAGGAGTATTAAAGTCAATATATCTAAATGGACCCCCTCAGAACCACATAATAATACCTCCCTTAAATTGTGTTATTATTTTGCATACATCCTGAATTTACTCAATGATGAACATGTATCTCACAGTAGAATATAAGTTTGTTCAGGTAAGAAACTCTCTTGCTTTTTTTGTATGTGTACCCTCAGCACTAGCAGAGTGCCTGGCATGTTGTAGGCAGTTTAAAAACATTTGGTAATGGATATGTAACAATCACAGATGTCAGAATGGAAGAAACCTCAAAGACAACTGAATCCATTCTATGCCTGATTAAGAATTTGCTTTGCAGCATACTTAATAATGTTCCTTCATTTAAACCTTTTAAGGTAGTTCCTTCTATCTTTGTATAGAGCTAATTATTAGGAAGTTTATCTTTCTAGCAAATCTAAATTTGCCTCTCTGCAGCTTCTATTTGTTGCTCATATTTCTGCCCTCTAGGGTAGCAGAGCAAGTGAACTTCTCTTCCACATGACAGATCTTCAAATATTTGAAGACAATTTTGCCCCCCAGAAATCTCCTCTTTTTCAGGCTAACTTTGCTTAAACCCTTCAACAACTTCAGCACCTGCCTCTTCCTCTTCCTCTCTACTTCAGCATTTGCCATCATTCTTAGGATCATTCTATATATATCTTGAAACTCTTATAATAATATGTCTTGACATTACAGTTTCTCTACCTCCATCTCTTATAATTTCCATATTGCATACCACCACACCATTACCAGGAACTGTGACAGTTCCAGAATCCTGAAATCCTAAAAAACCTTCTATCTATTGACTTCTCCCATCTTTTCCCTCAGAAGAAACCTGATTTTTGATCTTATCATATCTTCTGGTTGGAAGATACCTTCTTATTCTCTCATTCTATCTTACCAATTATGGCTTCAACTTGTACCCTTGCAAGTGGTCAATCACTTTAGTGGTTTGGTTCAGTAGCAATAAACTTTAGGTTCTTTGCTCTCTTGACCTTCTGCTATTTCTGATAAGGCAATGAGGCTGATCTCAGTGAACTCTCTTTATCCTATTTCTCTAAACATCCAGCACCTTGATTGTGGAGTAATGTTGGTACAAGTTTTGAAATTAAATTGATTTCATTCATTATAAAATTATATTTAGCAACCTTATTTAGACCTTTGCTTACTTTTTGCTTATAATATTGCAATATTGTATAATAATTGGTCTTCCTGCTTCTAATTTTCCCCTTCTATAACTCATCATGCACACAGCTACTGACTTGATATTATTAAAATACAGGTTGGACTATGGCCCTTCACCGCTCAAGAATGGCTTACTATTGCCTATAGAATAGGCAACTCTGCCATTTAAAACCCTTCACAGTTTTGCTTTAGTCTTTCCAGACATTTCAAATTACTTCCCTTCCTGTCCTGTATGTTTCAGCCAAATTGGCTTACTGACTGTTCTCAAAACTAAGCATTCCACCTCTCACCACCATGCTTTTGCATAGGCTGCCCTCATGACTGACAGGAGCTCTCTCAGTAGTGCTTCTTTAGCTGTGGGTCTTGACCATAGGGTCGAGAAAAATCTGGCAACAGCAAAAGCTTTCTGAATGTGCAACAATTAAAATTTAATTCAAAATCGAACATGTAATGAACTGAGGCATTTCTGGCAGCATTGCCTATGTTGCATGACACAACTTCATTGCAGCCTTGGTTCTCAACACAAAGCACGTGCACTTTGTACTGCACATGCCTTCAGGCCACACAGCACCAACAAATACTGCCAAAATGCAAAATGGGGTCCAGAGTAGAAAAAGTTTAAGAAGTCTTAGATAATTTGTTATATCCTACTAGAACCTTTCCTAAAGGACCTCTGGAGCCAGTTCCAGGGAGCCTACAAATCTGGGCTTGATTTGTTGTTTTGTGAATTATCTAGACTTAAGAAAATGATGGGGAAAATGTTACTAGTGCAGATTAAACATAAAGTGTGTTGTACAGTTTCTCCCAAGAGCCAGTTATTTATCAGCACATCCCTGTCCTAGTTGTTAGTGCTTTCTCTCTTCAAATTTGAGCATATTACTCATCTATGTACATATTCTAACCATACTGTAGAATGTAATCTACTTGAGAGCATGGAATGTTTTTTGTTTTATCTTTGTATCTGTTGTGCATAGAACTTAATGAATGCTTATTGAGTTTAAATAATACTTAAAGGTTTGCCTTATCCTATATCCATTTATAACAATAATATCATCATCATCATTATTATATTAAGTTAAAATTTATTGTATTTTAAGCAATTTTTACATTTATGTCTTTAGTTAGACTGCAAGCTTCTTGAAGAAAGGGGTTATACCTTGCCCCTTTTCGGGGGAGTACCTTTCCCTCTATCAGCTTTCCTCCTTCCTCTCCAACACTCATTCAGATTAGCATGCTGCTTTGAAAACAAGACCAAATAACTAATTGATGGTCAATTGTTAAACTTTTTATATGGAAGGCATCTCTCAATATGACAAAAACAGTTTGAAAGAAAGGTTTTGGTGAAGCATTTTGCAGTGTGGAATGCAGTTTCCTTCCCCATAAGAAAGAAAAATGGGCTTGCTACTCCCATGCCCACCATACATTACCAAAAAAAAAATGCCTTTGCTAGTGTGAAGAAATTGCCTCAGAGAAAAATATTCAAGAGTCATGTAGTTAGCAAGGCCAAGTATTTAAAACAAATGTTTCTCTAGTTGATATTCTAATGTATCTCGTCATACCTATCATTTAAAAAAATCACCTACCACTTAAGTGGATTAGAACCACTTTTGAAAAGATGTTATTTCAAGAGATATTTTGCTGGAGGAGAGGGTAGGGGTAAGGAGAAATGTAAAAGCATCCGAAAAAAATCAAAATGAATTAAATGTCTGTTTTAATTGTAATAAGGTGATTTACAAGTACTCTAATGCAGTTACCCAAGCGATTGGAGTGAAGTGCCTTGGGCTGATGGTCTACCCAGCTACCCTGAGGTGTTGTCTAACTCAATCCATTCAGAATTAGGATACTGAATAAGAAAAAAGATGAAGAAAAACTAGAAGAAAATTAGCACTGTTCTTTAAAAGAAATTTGTTTTATCATTCTCCCCAAATCCCATTAATAAGAATCTCATTGGACAACAGTTTTAAAATATAAGATGTAGAAAATAATTGTAATCAAGGCACCCACATCTAAGAATTAAGTGGCCTAAGAAACAAGGTAGCTAAATATGACTATACTGAAAACTTCCTAAACTTATTATTTGTTGTCCCCACTAGATGGAAAAACGATGTAGAAAAAGTAGTATTTTTAAAATAAGAATTGTAGTTATTGTGATAAACAACGTTGTCAAAAAAAAGGCAAGCACAAAAGCCATAAAGTTGAGATTACTCACTTTCATGTAAGAGTAAGGTTTCTGGTGAGAACACTTCACAGTTAAAGTATGTCTTCCCTTGGGGATCATACAACTGTTTAATTTTTATTCTGACATTGGGCTATTGAATTTCAGAGTTTCTATGGAGATATGAAGTTGATTTCTTCCATCATCACAAGAGAAAAGTTGAGGGTTACTTTAAAAAAAAATATTGTTTTTGTAAGATTTCAAGTGTTTCATCTAAATAGGGATTTATTACAAAATGCCTTTTCATACACATACTATCCATTCTTTTTATATGCAATTTCTTCCTAATTATGAACTTAAACACCAACATATATGAACCTTTAATACACAAACAAGAATAGAAATGAGGTTAGCATGTGCAAATGTGAACTTCTGTATAGTTTCCTTTTTTAAAAGTATATTTTTTAATATGACAATGACAAAACTTGTCTGAATCCCTTTCTGAACTTTCATCTTTTTTTCTTCTGTTATTGCTTCATGGTATCATTAATATTCTATTTTCCTCTTCCTTGTTTGTTACTTAAATTTTAATATTTTTCCTGAGACCTGGAAGCTCTAGATTTTGGCTATAAAGTTGTGGGAATTTTCATTTTGGAGCTTCTTTCAGAAGAAGACTGGTAATTTTTTTTCTGTTTTCACTTTGCCCTTTCGTTCGAAGAATTCTGGCCAGCTTTAATGTGTAATTTCTTGACATGTGTCATCCAGGCCTTTTTTTTGGCCGTGTTCAATAATTCCTAGATTACCTCTCCTCGACCCATTTTCAGTCCAGGTGTTCTTGATATAATATTTCTTGCATTTTATTCTCCCCCCATTTTTTGGTTTCATTTTAATATTTCTGTTATGTTACTGAGTTGATTTCTGTTTGGCTTATTCTAATTTGCAGGACATTTAGTTCTTGGTGGAGGTTTTCCACTGCCTTTTCTAAAGGTATAAATTCTCTTCATCATTCTTCCCTTGACAGCCATTTCAAATTGTATCTCTTCTTTTGTTTCTTATAGGAACTCCTGCAGTCCCTATAGCCAGGACATATCCCCCTCCCTGCCCCAGGCTTTACTTGGACTTGTGTTCTTTGAGATTTATCCCTTTGGAGTCTCTCAGCTCAAAGCATATTCATGGTATGTGCAGTTTTTCTTGGTTTGTTCATTTCATCAGCCTTCATATAGAGGTTAGTGGGGGCAGAGGGCAGAAAGACACTATAGTCAGGCAATTGAATTTCTTTGGCAGGATCTTCCTGATCCCGAGTATAGGTATCAAAACTAGGCCCCTCCTTAAGTGTACATTGGGGCTGATCTGCTTCTAGACTCTGCCATGGGACTCTTCTGCAGTTATGCCTCCTGCATTTGGTTCTGGCCAGAGTCTTTCACCTCTGCTACTTGGCTCAAGTTGTACTCCTTTTGTCTAGAACCTTTCCCCTGCCATTGGCTTCAGGGCCACTGGTGCTATTTCAATTTCTACCTGGAGGCCCCTGTTGATGCCCTTTGTGCTACTGTCTACCTACTCCAGCTTGTCTATCCCAGTGTCTCCACAGGTTTCCTGAAGGACTTTGTTAAACCTAAAGAAGTGAATGTGAGGGAAAGTGAGGCCTAGTTGGAAGGAATCCGCTCAGATACTTACCTAAGGCTTTGAGGTCTACTGATAGATTTTCATTAATTGCGAGCCTTAAAGTCACTAGGCCTGAGAAAAGTTTTCAATTATAAAGAAAGAATAGGATGGATGCTCACAAAATCATGGAATTTGGGGATTGAAGGAATATAGCATCATCCTAGGATGTAAAGGAAACCAAGTCCCCATAAATACCCTAACTGGGCTTAGAATAAAAGATATAAGGTGAATCGCCAGTAGACAAAGTATCCACAGAACAACCTCAGGAAATCTATTAAGACACTGAGATAGACAAGCCGGAGTAGGTGGAAGTAGAATATGTGGGGAGAAAAAGACATAGTTTCTGCTGTCAAAGGGCTTATAGACTGATTGGGAGGAAAACTGAGCGCGCACACACACACACGCACACACACACATACACACACACACACATACACAAACAACTATTGTATAAAGTCATGGGTCAAAGTTGCTTTCAGGCTTTTGTTTGCTATAGTCTTAGCTCAGAGAATCTTTAATAGGACTCAAATAGAACCAAACCTTAATATTATGCTTAAGTCAAGATCTTCAGGAAGGCAATAAAGTTCTACTGGAAAAAAAATCTTGTGTGTGTGATACACAAGATAGTGAACAAATTGATAGTACATACTAAGTAGTTGAAAGATTGCCAACTGACTAACCTCAGGGTGTGGTCAGGGCCCTACAAAAACAATGCATGGCAGCAGCCTATTGGGGAGTTAGATTTTCTGGAGACCAGAAAGAAAGGAATTAAAGGGTCTTCGAAAAGGATTATGAGAAGACAGGTTCCCTATAATTGCCAGTATTGGAATGGTGAGTTCCATATACGTTTGGCCAAATCCCTTATGCCATGCTTTTGTTTGCATGAACGCCATTAAAATGCAGAAGGGAAAGAAAAAGGGTAGAGTTTTTTTTCCTCCTGATTGGGTTCAAGTAGGCCCATAACAGTCTATTTGTATAAATAGAGACAATACTATACCTTTAGACTAACAAAAAGAACACTAGCTCATAAAAGGAATGAAGGTAGGGAATAGAGACAGCCAGTTGTTTGGGAGTGATAGAGAATATGAAATACCCTACAGTAATGAGTGAAAAGCATCATGGTCAGAGTGACCATGAGATTGATGAAATATGGCCACTATCAGAAGGGTCAGGCGCATGGCCAGCAGTTAGCCCTCCATCCAGTATGTCACAAATTAGAGAGAGAGGGAGAGAGAGAGAAAGAAAGAGAGAGAGAGCAAGCCTTAGATGATTTTTAAATATTGAGATTGTAAATTAGCTAAAAATGTTTTTTTTTCCTTGGAAAACACTTTGCAGTCACAGAATATTCCTGCTTAAATGCATGATGAGATCCAGTTTTTGGGACAGAAAATCTCTTCAGTAGAAAATGAAAGAGAGAGGATGGATGAACAGTTAAATGAGAAAGAAGATAAGTAAAGGGAGTAAATTGATGGGAGAAAGCATAAATCACACATTACTGCAGACAATGTAAATTCCCAATATATCTTTCAGAGAGAAAGATCTATGTAGAAACCAAAGAAATTGTTGCCTTCAGTGAATGATTACTGATGTATGTAGCATTTATATAGCAATCTATATCTGTTAAATATTTTAAAATTTCTTGTTAATTATTTCTCAAAAGCCTGTGAAGGTAGGGTAATAGATGAAATAAAAAGACCAATAAATATGTCTTTCCAACTCTTAATGATTTTATTTTTAGCATGATTAAAAAAGACAAACCACTGTTTCTGATTCTAATAGGTGGCAAATTAAGAGCTATAGTCAGTCTTTGAAAGAGAAAATGCCAACTATGTGTTGTATCCAAATAGTATCTTTTAAGTGATTAGGTAGAATGTCCACTGTGTACCACAGTCCTATAAACCCTTCTCTGTGCTACTCCTAAATTGTAATCTCTGGTTAAATCCTCTAGGGGATGACTAATCCCAGTTCCAGGTATTCTGTGAGGCCCACTCTTAGAACTATAGCACAGATGACCCAGTTCATTTACTTTCAATCGCCGTCTAGTAGACACAACTAACTCAAATCAAAGGCATTTTCTGAAACAGCATATCATGGACAGTACTGATTAAACATTTCTCCCTTAGATATAGGACACACTTTCTCACACTTTCTTGACACAGTGTCAGAGGCAAGAGTAGGTACACACATAAAAGTACGGTAGTGGAGAAATGCATAACTAAGAGTAAATATGACTAAGGTAACTCATATCTCTGGTACTGCAAGGCCCTGGTGTCTTTTTTAAAATTTAAATTTATTTTATGGAATAAAGCAAACATTTCTATAACATAGTATAATAAAAAAGATGATTGCGCATGAAACTGTGAATCTGTTACGTATAACCTGCTATTTCTTTTAGGTATATAATAAAATTATGTAAATTTCTTCACACTCCCCTTTTTTTGTTTTTACCTCCCCTCCCCCTGCCCTTGAGATAACTACTGTTAGACACAAATTGTATGTATGTGTGTATGCACATCTATGCATATACACACATACATGTATATGCACAAATACATCTATTTATCAATTCTTTCTTAGGATGTAGACAGTGTCTTCCTTCATTGGTCATTTGTAGTTAGTTTGGGTCTTTAAAATAGTTGGAATTACTTAGTCACTCAGAGTTATTCTTATGCCCTAGTACATGGTCTATTTTTGTGTATGTGCCATATACCATTGACAAAAAGGTATATTCCTTTCTATCTCCATTCAGTTTTCTCCAGAGGTCTACCATATCTACCTTTTCTAAAATTCTGTTCACCTCCTTAGCTTCTTTCTTATTTATTTTGAGTTTAGATTTATCAGGTTCAGAGAGGAGGAGGCTGAGGTCCCCCACTTGCTATTTCTTCCTGTAACTGCCTCAACTTCTCCCCCAAGAATTTGGATGCTATACCCCTTGGTGCATATATGTTTAATAATGATATTATTTCATTGTCAATGGTGCCTTTTAGCAGGATGAGGTGTCCTTCCTTATCTTTTTAAATTAGATCTATTTTTGCTTTTGCTTTGTCTGAGATTAAGACTGGTACCCCTGCTTTTTTTTTTACTTCAGCTGAAACATAATAGATTCTACTCCAGCCTTTTACCTTCACCCTGTGTGTATCCCCCATTTCAAATGTGTTTCTTATAAACAACATATTGTAGGATTGTGGTTTTTAATCTATTCTGCTATCTGCATCTGTTTTATGGGAGAGTTCATCCCATTCACATTCACAGTTATGATTACTATCTGTGTCTTTCTCTCCATCCTATCTCCCCCTTCCCTCTATTTATGCTTTTATTTCTCCTTTCTCCCTTTCCCCCTCTAAAGTTTTGCTTTTGACTGCTGCCTCTCTCAATCTTACTCCCTTCTAACAGCCCCCTTCCCTTGTCTTTCCCTTTTCTCTTACTACTTCTTCCTTCCCTTCTAACCACCCCCTCTCTTTTCTTTCTCCTTTCCCCTCCTACTTGCTGTAGGACAAGTTAGATTTCTATACCTGAGTATGCTATTCTCTCCTTGAACCAAATCTGACGAGAGTAAAGTTCAAACAATGCTCATCTCCCTCCCTTCTTTTGCTCTACTGTAATATGGTTTTGTGACTCTTCATGTGATGTAATTTACCCTTTTTTGACTCCTTCTTTCCTATTCTCTCATTACAATCCCTTTTCACTCCCTAATTAGGTTTTTTATCAGTTAATTTATACCCACAACCTCTGTCTATGTATATCCTTTTAAATGTCATAATAAAGATACAATTCTCAAGATTTACAAGTATTGTCTTCCCATGTAGGGATGTAAACAGTTTGCCCTTACTGAATAGCATTTTTTCTTTCCTGTTTACCTTTTTATGCTTCTCCTGAGTCTCGTATTTGAAGATCAAATTTTCCATTGAGCTCTGGTCTTTTCATCAGGAATGTCTGGAAGTCCCCTGTTTCATTGATTTCCATCTCCTTGCCTAAAAGATTATGCTCAATTTTGCTGGATAGTTGATCTTTGGTTGTAATCTGAGCTCCTTTGCCTTACAGAATATCATATTCCAAGCCCTCTGATCTTTTAATGTGGAAGATGCAAGGTCCTGCATGATCCTATTTCCATGATATTTGAATTATTTCTTTCTGACTGTTTGCAGTATTTTCTTCTTGACTTGATAATTCTGGAATTTGGCTACAATATTCCTTTGGCATTTTCAATTTGGGATCTCTTTCAGGAGATGATCAGTGGATTCATTGAATGACTATTTTACCATCTGGTTCTAGGACCTTGGTAAAATTTTCCTTGATGATTCCTTGGAAGATTCTTTCCGGGCTCCTTTTTTCACTATGGCTTTCCAGTAGACCAATAATTCTTAAATTATCTGTCCTGGATCTATTTTCCAGGTCAGTTATTTTTCCATGAGGTATTTTACATTTTCTTCTTTTTTTCATTCTTTTGATTTTGTTTGACTGATTCTTGATTCCTCACAGAGTCATTAGCTTATACTTGTCCAATTTTAATTTTTAACAAATTGTTTTCTTCAGTTAGCTTTTGTACCTCCTTTTCTATTTGGCCAATTTTACCTTTTAAGGATTTGTTTCCTTCAGTGAATTTTTTTTTCCATTTTGTCAGTTGTATTTTTAAAGGAATTGTTCAGTTTTTCTTTTACCTCTCTACTTTGACTTTTAAAATCCTTCTTGAGCTCTTCCAATAAGGCTTTTTGGGCTTGAAACCAGTTCATATTCCCCTTTGAGGTTTCAGATGTGGGTATAGTGACATTGCTGCCCTCTTCTGAATTTGTGATCTCCATGAATCTATGATCTTTGCTTTTTTTAAGTTGCTTTTTCACTATGTTTGCCTTTTCCTGGCTTTTAAAGTTAATTTCTGCTTCTGGAGCACAGGGGGCTCTGTCCCATGCTTCTTGTGCTGGGGGTTAGGGGTCTGGTTACTAACTTTATATGCTGGGGCCTCAGGTTCTGGCATCTGGAAGCTGTATAATGCTGTGGCTTACCTGGTGCTAAGCTGGAGCTGTTGGTGGTAGCTGGTGTGTGCCATGGCCAGTGAGATCTTTCTACATTTCTCCAGGATTACACTGAAGCTTTGGGGGTGAAGTGTGGGGAAGGGGTGGTCTGGCTGCTGGAGGTCTCCTCCTCCCCAGGGGCTGCACTAGAGCAAGGGTAGGCTCAGTGATGCCCCTCCATGGTGCAAATGGTGGTTCTCTGAATTGGTGTCTGCCGATTCCCCTGGCTGCGCAAAGGCATGCAGGGGTCCTGGTGTTGGCATTTGCTGTCTCCCAAGATCTCCTGCTGGTTTGCTAAGGTGGGGCTTGCTGCTGGCTTGCTGGGATGCATCCCATCCTGTACTGGACCCTTCAGCCACAGGAAGGGGGATCTTTCCTGTTAATCCCCCTAGCCTCAAAAGCAAAAAAACTGCTGCACTCTGTCTTTCTGCTGACTCCACTGTCCCAGGAATTTTCCTAGGGTGGTATTTTCTGGGTTCTTCAAGATCAGTAAAGGAGAGTGAGAGTGACCTACTGCTTACTCCATCATCTTGTCTCCTGGAAGACTCAAAGTTATTCTTAAAACAATATTGCTATTACAACATACAATGTTCTCTTGGTTCTGCTCATTTTGCTCTTTGCTATTTCATGCAAATCTAGGATCACTGAGCTCATCATTTCTTGTAGCACAGCAGCATTCCATCACAATCATATACCACAACTTGTTCAGCCATTCCCCAATTGACAGGTATCCCCTCAATTTCCAGTTCTTTGCCACCACAAAGAGAGCTTCTATAAATATTTTATAATGTATAGATTCTTTTCCTTTCTCCATAATCATTTTTGGAAATAGACCTAGCAGTGGTATTTCTAGGTCAAAGAGTATAGACAGTTGAATAACTCTTTTGTTCTCCAAAATGGTTGGATCAGTTCACATTTCCACCAAGGGTGAATTAGTGTCCCAATTTTTCTATGACCTCTAAGACGACCATTAGCATGCCTGTATGGTTCGCGATCACAAAGTATTAAAAACTCTCTAGATAGAAGGCAGAGGAAGTATAATATTTATTTAGACACCAGAGGATCAAATCCCAAGACCAATAACTCTAATTTGATATAGCAGTAATCATATTCCAAAACCAGTAAGCCCACTTCAATGTAGCAACAAAGAAATTATAACACAATATTATAACAAGGAACCAAGTCATCCTGTAACTTTCTCCTCT
>CM053622.1:387641753-387675654 GCA_028646595.1 Phalanger gymnotis
TATATACATACACACACATAGAGGGCACAAGGTGAGTTGAATATGAAGGGATGATATCTAAAAAATAAAATCAAATTAAGGGATGAGAGAAGAATATATTGAGAGAGGGAGAAAGGGAGAGACAGAATGGGGTAAATTATCTCATATTGAAGTGGCAAGAAAAAGCAGTTCATTGGAAGGGAAGAGGGGGCAGGTGAGGGGGAATGAATGAATCTTGCTTTCATTGGATTTGACTTGAGGAAGGAATATCATACACACTCAAATGGGTATCTTACCGCACAGGAAAGAAGGAGGAAGGAAATAAAAAAGTAGAGAAGACGGAAGGGAGGGCAGATAGGGAGACGAGGTAATCAAAAGCAAACACTTTCAAAAAGGGACAGAGTCAAGGGAGAAAACTGAATAAAGGGGGACAGGAGAGGAGGAAGCAAAATATAGTTAGTCTTTCACAACATGAGTATTGTGGAAGGGTTTTGCATAATGATACACATGTGGCCTATGTTGAATTGCTTGCCTTCTTAGGGAGGATAGGTGGGGAGGGAAGAATGGAGAGAATTTGGAACTCAAAGTTTTAAAAGCAGATGTTCAAAAAAAAGTTGTTTTTACATGCAACTGGGAAATAACATATACAGGCAATGGAGCACAGAAATCTATCTTGCCCTACAAGTAAGTAAGAGATAAGGAGATAAGGGGAGTGGGGTGGCAGAAGGGAGGGCTGAGTGGGGAATGGGGCAATCAGAATATATGCCATCTTGGAGTGGGGGAGGGTAGAAATGGGGAGAAAATTTGTAATTCAAAATCTTGTGGAAATCAATGCAAAATTAAATAATAAAATATCTTTAAAAAGAGTGCAATAGGTCAAATGGAAAAGAAAGTACAAAAGCTAATTGAGGAAAAAAAATCTTAAAAGTCTGAATTGGGCAACTGGAAGCTGATGACTCTATCATGAATCAATAAAACAAATTCAAAAGAATGAAAAAATGGAAGAAAATGTAAAATACCTCATGGAAAAAAAACAACTAGACTGGAAAATAGATCCAAGAGAGACAATATCATAATCATTAGACTACCTGAAAGCCATAATCAAAAGGAGGACCTGGACAGCATCTTTCAAGAAATTATCAAGGAAAATTGCCCTGCTGTCCTGGAACCAGAGGACAAAATAGGCATTGAAAGAATCCACCAATCATCTCAGGAAAGAGGTTCCCAAATAAAAATTCCAAGGAACATTATAGCCAAATTTCAGAACAATCAGTTCAAGGAAATAACAGTACAAGTGGCCAGAAAGAAACAATTCAAATATCAGGGAGGTACAATAAGGATTATACAGGACTTGGCTGCTACAACATTAAAGGATTGGAGGTCATAGAACATGATATTCTGGAAGGCAAATCAGCTAGGACTACAACTAAGAATCACTTACCTGGCAAAAATAAGCATAATACTTTAAGGGAAAAATGGCCATTCAGTGAAATAGAAAGATTTCAAGATTTCATAAGGAGAGGAGAAGATCAGAATTAAACCAAAAATCTGACCTTCAATATCAAGACCCAAGACAAGCATAAATAGGTAAAAAAAAAACCCAAAACCCAAAACAAAATAGAGCTAAACTATTTACATCCCTACATGGGAAGATGATATTTATAATTCTTAAAAACTGCATCACTAATAGTACAACTAGAAGGAATATACATAAACAGAGGGCATGGGTATAAGGTGTTTGAGGGAATGACATAAAAAAATTAAGGGATGAGAAAGAGGAGTACAATGGGTGCAGATGAAGGGAGAGGTAGAATGGGGCAATTTATGTCACATGAAGAAGCATGAAAGACCTACTACAGTGGAGGATAAGATGGGACAGTGGGTGATGAGCATCACTTAAACCTTACTGTCATCGGTATTGGCTCAAAGAGGAAATCATATACACAATCAGTTGAATATAGAAATCTATTTTACCAGACAGGGAAGTAGGAGGGGAGGAGATCAAGCAAAGCTGGGGTGAGGACTGACAGAAGGGAGGGCAGATCAGGGGAGGTGGCAGACAGAAGCAAAACACTGGTGAGAAGGGAAAGGGTTAAAAGGAGAGAGAAGACTGACAGGAGAAAGAATAGGATGGAGGGAAATACAAAAGTAGTAATCATAACTGTAATGTGAGTGGGACAAACTCTCTCATAAAATGGAAGCAGATAACAGAGTAGATCAAAAACCAGAATTCTACAATATGTTGTTCACAAGAAACACACTTGAAGCAAAGAGACACGGAGTAAAGGTAAGAGGCTGGAGTAAAATCTACTATAGCTGAAATTTAAAAAAAAGGTGGGTAGCAGTCCTGATCACAGACAAAGTAAAAGCAAAACCAGACCTATTTAAAAGAGATAAGGAAGGAAACTACATCTTGCTAAAAGGTACCATAGACAATGAAAGAATATCAATACTAAACATAGATGCACCAAGTGGTATAGCATCCAAATTCTTAAAGTAGAAGTTAAGTGAGTTACAGGAAGAAATAGAAAGCAAAACTATACTAGTGGAGAACTTCAACTGTCCCTTCTCAGACCTTGATAAATCTAACCAAAAAATAAACAAGAAAGAAACTTAGGAGGTAAACAGAATATTAGAAAATTTACCTTTGGCATGATTTAGACATAAAGGGTGACACCATTAGCAAATTAGAAGAGGAAGGAATAGTCTACTTGTTGGATCTATGAGGAGGGGAAGAAATTTATGACCAAATGAGATAGAGAGCATTATGAAATATAAAATAGATAATTTCAATTATATCAAATTAAAAGTTTTTGTACAAACAAAACCAATACAACCAAGATTAGAAAGAAAGCAGAAAGATAGAAAACAAGTGGGAAACAGCAAGTGTCTTTGATAAAGGACTCATTTCTCAAATATACAGAGAACTGAGTCAAATTTAGAAGAATACAAGCCATTCTTCAATTGATAAATGGCCAAAGGATATGAACAGGCAGGTGTCAGATGAAGTAAATCAAAGCTATCTACAGGTATGAAGAAGTACTCTAAATCACTTTTGATTAGAGAAATGCAAATCAGATTGGTTAGTATGACAGAAAAGGAAAATGATAAATGCTGAAGATGGGGGAAAATGGAGACACTAATACCCTGTTGGTAGAGTTGTGACCAATCCAACCATTCTGGAGAGCAATTTGGAACTATGCCCAAAGGGCAACCAAATTGTGCATGCCCTTTCTTCCAGTAATACCCCGTACTCGCTCTGTATCCCAAAGAGTTCATGAAAAAGGGAAAAGGACCCATATGTGCAAAAATATTTATAATAGCTCTTTTTGTGGTGGCAAATAATTGGAATTTGAGGCGTTGCCAATCAATTGAGGAATGGCTGAATAAGCTATGGCATATGAATGTAATAGAATATTATGTAATAGAATATTATGACAGTTTTCAGAAAAACTTGGAAAGACTTGTATGAACTGATGCAAAATGAAATAAGCAGAACCATGAATACATTTTGCATAGTATCAGCAACCTCATGTGAAGATCGACTATGAATGATTCAGCTCTTCTCAGCAACATGACGACGATCCAAGACAAGTACAAAGGTCTCATGAAGGAAAATGCTGTCCATGTCCATAAAAAGAACTGATAGACTCTGAATGCAGATCAAAGCATATTTTTTTCACTTACTTTATTCTTTCTTGTGGTTTTTCCCTTTTGATCTGTTTCTTCTTCCACAACTGTGATGAATATGGGAATATTTTTACAGGATAGCACAGGTATCAACTATATCAAACTGCTTACCATTTTCAGAAGAGGGGAGGGGAGGGAGAAAAATTTGAAATGCAAACTCTCGTAAAAATGAGTGCTAAAAATTTTCTTAACATGTAACTGGGGTAAAATGCTATTAAAAAAGTAATACAAGAGAATGTTGTATACAGTAACAGCGATATTGAAATAAGAACAACTTTGAGTGACTAAATCATTTTGACTATTATAAGTATCAAGTTTAAGTACGAAGGACCTGTGAAAGAAGATGCTATTTGCATCCAGAGCAAGAAGTAATAGAAGTATGTATAGAATGATTGATTGTGTGTGTGATTGTGTGTGTGTGTCTGTTGCTAACTATCTTGGAGGGGGGAGGAAGGAAGAAAAAAAGGAAAAAAATTACAAGATAGCTTCATTATATATTTAAAAGGAATAGCAAGTTGTATATAATAGATGCACAATTTCATGTGCAATCATCTTTTTCCCCCCTTCCTATTCTACTATGCTATGGAAATACTTGTTTCATTTCTTAAGTTCAGAATAAAATAAAAAAGTAATAATCATTAAACAGTTATAACTTCAAAATAAATAGTTATTCTTAATTATATAAGCAACAAAAGGAGCATATGAGTGTTCGTATATTGGCATTTTATGTGCCTGTTTGAACTATGGTCTGAGATATAAATTTCAGTATTTTTCTTTATTCACATACTTTAAATATTTAAAGGGCAGAATAATTTGATAATCTGGTTAAAGTCTTTGTGTCTGCAGTAAACCATCACATAATTAACCAAAGTAGGAGGATGCTAAATATTTTGAAATCTGCAAGCTCTTTTTGTATCTGGTTTTCTCATTTATATAAAGCATTTATTTCAAGCAACAAATGGGTGATTTTGGGGTTTTTATTTTTCATTTTTAAACAACTTAGACAAGTAGTTATGCCATAGATGTATAATATAGCATCTGTTTTGAGAAAAAGTTCCACCCACAAATGTATTAGCACTCTTCCATAAAAGATTTATTAAAGGCAGTAGATGCTTCTCTTCCTGAAGATATATGTATCCCTTGACATGATCCAGATTTCTTTTAATGCTGATTCAGTCGTCCAAGTGTCTATTGTTACTATTCCCAAAAAGTCGAGGGGAAACTAACGTTAGATACTTTTTCTGAGCAAAAAAATATCTAGGCTCAGGACAGATTAAATAAAATAAAGAAAACTCAGGAAATAATATCTCAAATGAAACTTTATATGGAGAAAATGCTTATTCGTTGGAACTTACTGTTCAAGTTCTTTTCCTCTGTTTTAGTTAGGTAATATCCAGTCTTTAAAATTTCTAGAAAAGAGTGGGTGTCTCTGTGTTAATTTTTTTGTCACTACTGAATATCTTTATTCGAAGTTCCAGAATTCTATAGATTAAAATCTAGACCCAATCATAAAATTTGGAAGAATGAATTAGCTAGACAACTTTTTTGTATATTCTTTTCAAGCAATGCAATCTTCTTAACTGAGGAATTTTTTCAGTAACATTGTGCAAAAAACACAAAGCATACATGAGATAAAACTCTTAGCTAGCACCATTCCTATCAGTTTTTCCTTTTCTTAAAATCTAAATGAATATCAATCTAATAAGTTTAATATGTCCTTTTTATTACCTGCACTGTCCAGAAACACACTTAAAGGGTGTGTAATAAAAATCCACCACTGGAGGGAGTCTGGGCGCTTTCAAACAGCTCAGAGCCTCAGAAATCCTGAGGTAGGTCGAGGGAATCAGAAAGAAAGGATGTGAGAGAAAAAGCTTAATGTTGTGGTCTTTTGGAGTTGCATGTACAAGGCAGAAGTGGCAGGCTTTAAGGGCAAAATCTAATTTGCTCTCTTTTTTTCTTCGGTCCAGCCCTTCCTCCTGAGACAGAAAACTCTTGTGAGAATAAGAGAAAAAAATACAAAGGGAGGTTTGAGACCGCAACACCTCGAGAGCGATAGTCTCCAGCGGCCCCGGCGCGGCACAAGAGAACAAGCTGCAAAATTGCAGCAGTCTCTGTGCTGTAGACTCTCCCTCTGGACACAAGACGCAGATGTCCCTTGACGTCCTCAGGTGAAAACCCAGAGGCACTTTAGGTGATCTGCACAAACTTTGCTGCCAGGTTACTATGTTTCAGTAGCCAGACAAATGCAAATGTCTATGGACCTGTCTATAAAGTCGAAGAAGAGGGGGCTATATTCTTAAGAATAAAGGAAACCTTTTCTTCGCTCACTCATCCCTCCTTTCTTTCCGCACCCCACCTCCCCCCAACCACCCTGTAAGTGTTAATGACATTTTCGCCTTTAGGGAAGTGGGATTGAAGAGAGCTGAGCATTAGCCGAGAGGGGTATGAATACATTCTCTTAGCTGAAATGTACAGGGTGTAAAGTATTTCTAATCGGATCACTTGCCGCATTAATGTCCTCTCGGCTGCGGGTTTGCACTGAATTGTAATAATTTTCAACTGTGATTTCTCAGAATTTTTAAAAAGTACGTGTTTTCAGAGCACCATTTAAAACCAATTTAAAGAAATGTCTCCCTTCTCGTTTATTAACCTTTAAATCACTGGTAAGAAGTAAAAGACATTATTCTTTCACTTCTTGCCAGTGAATATCTGATTTTTCAGACAAGCAAACATCAGGAGATATAAAATCTTAAGATGAAGGGACTTATTTTATAATAAAAATGCAGCTGTTATTGCTACGCCCCAATCAGCAGTGATGGTGTCACCGATGGAGAACAGGAAATACACTTTGTCCTCTGATAAAGGGATGAGAATCCGCTCTTAGAATGACACCCCCTCCTATAACCATCCACTCCTCCTCCCCCCCCCACCCCAGCCCCGGTTGCTATGATAAAGGGTGTCGAATCCTTCGAACACTCTAACCGGAATGCAGCATCCAAAGGGTTACTCTCAGCAGTCAGGCTCCCGTAGTGGATACAGGCCACTGGATCTCCCAGTAATTCAATTAGTCAGGTTGCAGGAAGGTGGGGCCGGTGTTTTTGGAGGGGGGAGGGGAAGAGATTAGGAAAACGCCTCTTTCTCGTGTTGCAAACCAATCAGGTTGGAGTAAAGAGAGGGAAAAAAAGCAATCTGTAAGCAAACAGCAGGCTGCTCCCTGACTGGCTGCTCCTGCAAATCTCCCTTTCCCAAGTAAACTGCATGGAAAAAAAAAAAAACCACATGATCAACCAGCAGCGCCAGGGCTCTGAGCTTGCTGGCTGCACCTCCTCTGTGCACATATTCCGAAAACATACACGCATACACGCCAACCAGCTTCCAGATCGCTCACACATGCAGACATATGCATGGATATAAAATATATATGCTGCATACGTACTCGCATATGTTCGTTGCACAGAGGGCGCCCAGCTTTTGGATTGTCCTAGGTTGCTGCTGAAGTCGGATTTACACGCAGGTCATTGCGAAGGGGGCGTGACTGTTTAAGATTTTTTTTTCTCCTATAAAGCACCCCCCCCTTTTTTTAAGCTGACTTTTGCCCCCCTCTCCAGTCGTTGAAATCCTTCGCTGCTTGCCGCTGCACTGTTTATTCATTTCTTGCAGGGTACGTGTTTTTTTGGGGGGGGAGGGGAGCAGCAGTGTAGTTCCCCCCTCTTGTTGCTGCTTTTTTTTTTCCCCCTCCGGAAAGGAAAAGGGAGCAGCTGCCGAAGAACAAGATTTTCTGATGTAGTCATCGGTGAGGTTTCTCTCTCTCTTTTTGCTCTTTTTCTGATTTGAAACTGATTTATGCATTTCTCCAAGTTCATGTTCCTGGGATTGGACTCGTTTTAGCCACAGAGACACTTTGACAGCTTGCTCCGGAGATGTTTGGATCTCAGTTTATGCCTCTATCTCGATCTCAGTCCTTGTGCGGACAAGGCGACTGACACCAGCTTTTTTCAGAGTTTGTCGGATTCATTTAAAATTATTATTTTTTCACCTTTCAAGCAAAACAGTTTTATTTGTGTCGACTTGATTTGGCATCATAGCACTGCTTGGATTGGTTGATTTTTACATCTGCTGTTTCTTACACTCTTTGGTGCACCCACAGCCCAGCAAAGAAAAGAATACGGAAAAAAAAAAATCCCTATCAAGTCTCCTCCAACACACCGGGTGTCTCCTCTTCCTCTTCCTCCTCCTCCTCCTCCTGCTGCTGCTGCAGAACCGCCGCTTCATCTCAGTTACCGCAGCCAAACTCTACCGAGCATTTTTGTTGGATAGAGGAAAGGACCAAACTTTCTTAAAGGTTTGGGTGGCACTGCCATTATTCTTCAACCCAACTATTTTTTAACCATTTCCAGGACCTTGGCAGAGTGAGATTTAATTCACCAGTTTTGCTTCCCCACCCATCTTTGCTCCTCACAGCCTCCCCGAACCCGCAAGCATTTACTTCCTCAAAGACTTCTTACGGGTTTGGTAAAGCAAAGGCGAAAGGGTGGCGGTGAGGGGAGCATTTTATTCTCAGAAAAGGAACGCATACACCCAGACCAACCACTTTCCTTCGGCAGGTTTTTTTTTTTTAATCAACTACCAAAATAACTTTGAACGAAACAAGGCAGAGCGAGAGAACAGTGCCGAAGAAGAGCCACCACCCGTCAGCTTCCACTAACACCCTCAGCTGGAGGTGCACGGTCTGAACCGGGGTGGGTGGATTGGTGTATGTCTCGCTGTGGCTACTGCACTGAACTCCCGGTGAATGTGCGCGGAGCGCCGCCACCTCCTCGTTGTGCAGCCGCTGCCACAGCCCGGTTCGGCTCCCACCTCCCCCTCCCGGGGTGACCAGCCTCCTCCCACTTCTTAAGAAACAGATTAGGCATCCTCCCGCTCTCCCCCTCCCAACTACGACACACACACGCGTCTCTTCTCCTTCTTTTATTTTCTTTATTTCTTTCTTAAACTCCCCGCTCCCTCCCCCCCCTCCGGGGGGTGGGAGAGCTCTTTTGATTTTTTTTTTACATCTGTGATTTTTCTCATTACTCCGTTTACTTCTCATTCCCTCGTCCCCTACGTTCTGTTTAGAAGACCCTTCTTTTCCTTTTTCCCTCATTTTTTTTTCTTCCTCCCTTCCCCCTCCCCCCGCTCCCTCCTGTGTTTGTGTTTTTCACTGTTGGAGGGGAGTGATGATGCACGTGGAGATGTTGATGCTGGTGTTTCTGGTGCTCTGGATGTCTGTGTTCAGCCAAGATCCTGGCTCCAAAGCTGTCGCTGATCGCTACGCTGTCTACTGGAACAGCACCAACCCCAGGTAAGAGGGTGGTGGTAAGAGGGACATGATCCGGGGTCCTCGCCTCCCTAGGCCGACTGGGTAGGCGAGAGGACAGGCGTAGATGTTTGGAGGAGGAGGAGAGGAATTGGTGGGAGTGAAGAAACGCCTGAGGCGCCGACATCTCAGGAACGCGAAGGACTCTTTCCTTTTATAACTGGGAATAGAAATCCTGGCCGAATTAGTAGGGAAGGAGGCTTCAACTTCCTTCTTTGTTAAGTGCGCCTGGAGAAGCCAGGCGGAGACCAGGTTCACCTGAGACTAATGAACCTTCCCTGCCTCATTCTTGGAGGACGCGCAGGGCGAGACCTTGAAAAGAGTGAAAGAGGCAGGCGGTGGTTCTTCCATACTCGACACTGTTCGGGACAAGCGAGCCATATCCTACCAGAGCAGAATCTATAGGTGCAGAGCTGTGCTCTCCCTTCCCCCAACCCTAATTTTCTTTCTTTTCTTTTAGCGGAAAAGAATTTCCCTTGTGCACTGAGAGTCAGTCAAGCCCCTCTCCTCCAGTTGAGCCCCAAACTTTTTCAGTGCGCTCCGAGCGCACTGGCAGGGGAAGGAGGGAGTTGGGAAGCGGAAGCTTTTAGTTTTCCTTTAACTCGTTAACTGAGAGGAAATACAATAGCCCATCCATCAGTCTGGTTCCTTTGACTTGGCAGTTGTGGAGATTTCTCCCTATTCTCTCTCCCCCTTCTCCCCCCACCCCCGTCCTTTTTATGGTGGCTAAAAGTTTGCTCTAATACAAGGGTTACGTCACGTTTGCCAAGTGTGTTAATTCTCTTGGTAGCTCTGTTTGCCAGTTCGCCGAGATATGTATTGATAAACATTTTGCTACGACGCCTCCCCCCCCCCCCCCCGGAAAAGTCAGAGAAATGATAAATCTGAAGGGGGAAGCAGAAATGTAGGTTCGGTCCAGCCGCGGCTTTTTGAATGACTTGAGTCTGGTCCAGCCACTGAGTCATCTTCAGTCTGATGAGCCAGGGGAGTCTCGGTCGGGGTGCTTTAGTATTACATCTGGGCCTTCCCCAGGGGCCCACTGGAGTCCCGACTCAGAACGGACCCAAATTGACCCAATCCGCCTGGTATCCCTTCCAGCTGAGCTCCCTTATTGTCCATCCACTACTCACCCCACCCGCTTTTGCCCGACCCTTAGGTCTGATTTCTTTATTGGCCAGCGGAAACTCATAAGGTCACTGGACTGCCATACAATGAAGATAAAAGTTGAATTGAACGGGTGGGAAATAGAGAGTCCGCACGGCGCGCGGTTTCACGGGAAAGCCGCGCCAAGTACCGTGCTCTCGGAGAACCATGTGGCCGCCGCGAGCTCTAAGCGCTTGCTTCAGGAGAGGGAGGTACAAGTAGCGATCCCCGCCTCTTCTCAGTGAGTTTGCCCGGCCCTCCGCCCGCTCCATTGTCCCGGGATGAGAGGGAATTCCTGCTGAAGCCAAGGCTGCCCAGTAAAGAAGGCGCGTGTTTCTACCGCTGCTGGCCACCTGGGTCCTGGCTGAAGATGGGAGAACTGGTCCTTTGGTGGAGAAAGATGATTTCCCCTTCCACTCAACCTCGGAAAAATAGTCTCCGCCAAGCATACAGTCAAAATAGAATTGTTAGTGATAAATGCACAACACAAGGTGAAGTGCCAACAAACATTCCTAAAGCATTAAGTGTGAGTGTATACACAAACCTCTCTATCCATCTATCTGGTGGGACAGGGCAATTATTTCATTTCTGACATGGCACTTAGCACTGTTAGAAAAAAGAAAGAGAAGCCATTCTACCAGAGGAGGTGCCTTTTATTAAACCTGACAAGACAAATGGAGCAAACGCTCCAGTTGTGATGGTGTTAAAAGCAAGGCTCATTATGTAGGTTCGTTTATTCCCTTTGGGATTTATTAAACAGTGTTTATGAAACGGAGGAATTTATACTTTAAAAACTTAAACTGATCGCATTAGGTGAAACAGAGAAATAAGGTGGTTTAACAATTGGATGTTCTTTGCTGTAGTGACCATCCTCTTTTTCACATCATTCTAAACATTGTGAACCTTTTCTCTCTTGGTATCCGCTTGTTTTGATACCTGATTTATCTTTTTTCCTGGTGAAAACTGATGGTACTCCCCCAGCCCCCCCCCCCCGTTTTTTTAACCTGTCAGGCTGGTCTGAGTGAGTTTGAGGACATTTTATCTTAGGTTATCTCTGTTTTATGTTCCTGATACTGCTGTTTGGTTTGAGATTACCACATTGATTTTTGTCACAGGTCATGTTTTTTAATAGATCTGCCTTGCCTGCAGAAAACTATTCTGCTCAGTATTCCATGGTGGGTTTGAAATGGCTGAGACAAAGTTAATCTGTAGAATTTTAAAGTGCCCAGAGTTTTCTTGTCAATTGAGTATTCTAATGTGAGGCTTTTCAGTGCCTCCTTTTAGGTTACTGGACCAATTTAATACCGAAAACCCTTTACCAAAAGGCTGATGTTTTAAAAAGAGATTAGTATTTTACATTTCATGAAGTAGTGTATCCTTACCAATTTATCAACTGATTTTTTTCCCATCCCATTGAAACTTAATTTTAAAATGGAAAACATGTCACACAAATGTAAATATTGAATAAAAAGGCATATTCTATGTTTCATCAAATGTCACCAAAGAAGAAAGTTAACCAAACCCAGTAAAACAGCTTTTAAATAAAATCCAGCAGCAAAGGGTAAAAGATTATATGAGGAAATATATTTCTGTCAAATGTTTTCAATATTTTAAAAGTCCAGTGGTTTAAAATTTTCTTTCTTAAGTAATATGCATTTTGCAAAGGAAGATATCCATGCTTTTAATATTATTTTATGTAATCAAATTGGCTTAAGATTATACCAGGCCAGTAATGAAATTGCTAAGTAATCAGTTGAAACAAAATGGATAGCTCTAATTGCTTCTATAGTAGCTTTTCATTTACTGCAAGAGGGAAAAAAGTTCACTAAATGCAAGAGTAGAAACAATGGGTATTGTATAAAATGTAAGTAAATATTTTGTATCAATATGATATTACTTTAAAAATGTTTAGATAAGTTCGGAATTTAATTTGCTATCTTGATGGAAGGGTTTGGATATTCTATTGTGTAGTTTGTTGAGTAGTCAGATACAGAGAAGAAAAATATTAACTTCTTTACTGTTAAGAAAAAATTGGTTAGAATCTATGTTCATTTATCTGCTCTTTCTTGACAAAATTAGTTATTTTCTAAAACCAATAACTTTTAAGAGTTGCCAGTATTTATGGAATAGTGGACAGAATTGATTTTATGTTAATGAATAGGACAGAAATCAATAAGATAACAATTGGGTAATAGTAGCTCAAATAGGCAGTTGTGACAAGTGAATCTTATATAATTTTTTACAATTTTTTGTTAATCCTATCTAAATAATGAAGGTTATAAAAAATGACGTTCAGTGATGTACTACGAACTCTGCACTATCATCTAAATAACATTTAAAAAAATAACCTCCAAACAAAAAGGTAAACCTATTTGTGTTTTGTTTCTTAAAGAACTTCGAAAGCTTTTAAGTAATTTTATGTGAACATCTAGCTATGTGAGTTAATTTACATCTATTCCTTAGTTATTTTAAAAGTTATATGATGTAATTGTGACTTTTGGAGACTCTTAAAAATTAAGATGTTATAAATACATTAGTGCTATCAGTAGGGGGAAATGTTCTTAAGTTAAATAGAATGAGTATATGGGATTTTTCAAAGTATGTGCTGCAAGAATACTTAAAATTGTCCTCTGCCGGTTGACATTAATGTATGGAGTAGTGAAATAATGTGAAATAAGAAATCGCTCTGTTGCTAAATGTGCCTAGTATACTTTCAGGAAAATCAATTTCAGGTATAATTTTGTTCTCTTTACTTTTAGTTCATAGTTTATGTTACTAATAAGGTGTGTGGGAGCTTTCCTAAACAGGAAAGACCACTTTTGTGCATCACCACTTAAAGAATGATTACTACCTCATTCTGAAATAATCAAATTTTTTCATTGCCTTATTTGCAATCTAAGACTTCTGAATTATTTCATAGTATGATAGTGAGAACGTGACACAATTTTGCTTTGTTAATATGACATCTTGGTGCTGTGAAAATGGTGTGAATTCTATCCATTATTCAAGACCAACGCTATACTACTACTCTATGTTATATGGAGAAAAAAGTAACATCCTCCCTCCCCAATCATACTTTATTTGATTTTTTTTCTCTTGAAATTCACATATATGTCAGATATATTTTTTTTCTGAGTCATCTTTTTACTTTTTTACAGCAAATTCTTAATTCAATACAGAAATGAGCTAAATTGTCACACTTAGATTTCATGAATTTATTTTGAGGAGAGTGGAACATTGTTACTAATTTTTGAAGAGTTGAAACTTATGGAACTACTATGGAACTTAAAATAGGTTAACTTCCTTTACTTTGGGGATTTTAAAACATTTTAGTGATGTTTACACTTGTTGAAAACGTTCATAGAGTTAAAGAGTAAATGACTGTATTAGATGTCTATTATAATTTTAACACATTTTATCATTTATAAAGAGATCTTTTTATATATGTGGTGCATATTTGAAAAATAAAGCACGTACATACTTTGAGTATCTTCTTGTTCCCTGAATTTATCTGAACACTTCCAGTTATTTTCTTTATAAGTAAGACCAGGATACATATATTTGTTTTGGAACTTATATAAGCCATCATATTATGATTTTAAATTATATCTAAGTCAGCCAACCTCCTGGTATTTAG
This sequence comes from Phalanger gymnotis, assembly GCA_028646595.1. Classification (NCBI taxonomy): domain Eukaryota; kingdom Metazoa; phylum Chordata; class Mammalia; order Diprotodontia; family Phalangeridae; genus Phalanger; species Phalanger gymnotis. The sequence goes on from CM053622.1 coordinate 387,655,559, forward strand.
AAAATAGATGGGAACATTAACAATACCTGTCTTCCACTTGAAATGACAGTCTAATTTGGCATTTTCAATCTGAGCTAAAAAGATCTCAAGCTCTATAACTTCCGCTTAACTAAAAGTTCTGGAGAAGAGTCTTCACCGTTCAGTAGTAGTTCCCACCCCCAGTTAGTTGATTTCAGTGGTGACTGGTGACTGGAAGAATACCTTGTTGCCTTATGTCTTCCCACCAATGAGCAGTGTTTTTATAGGGCTCAACTTTTGAAGGGTGTTTCCGGTAAGAAGGAGCACATAGTTAAAGGGCAAATTGCCTTCCTTAAATTCTTGCCATTTTATTTTGTGCAAATGCCCTCAGAAAAGGCATTTCATTGCTTTCCACTCACTGGCCTGGTTTCCTGTTGGATGGGGACAGATAAAGATGAGTGTTTCTTTCTCTCCCCTGTTGCTATGAACCAAGCAATCTACCAGCTACATGCTGGGCTGAGAAAATGAATGAATACAATTAGTCCTTCAGGAGTCCTGCACTCTCCTGGCTTGGGAAATATATACATACATATGTATATCCATATATATATATATATATATATATATATAAACACATATGTAACCATGTCAAGAAGTATATCTTTTAAAAAGGAAGTTAAAGCTTTAATTTTAACAGGAAAATACATACAGGTTGGGACAGCACTTTTTTCTCAAGAAAGAATTTTTGTTAATGAAGAAAATTCATCCATAAAGTATTAATTTTCCACTTAGTTTTGACTCCTGGTTTGCTTTCTTTTTTTTAAAAAAAAAAATAAAAGCAAAGAAATTGCTGATTTTTTTGGTTCAACAGCTCCCCATCCTCTCCATTTTTATATTTAAGCCATCTCTAGATATTGGTACAAATATTATGTAACTATAATATTTTGTTCAAAATAAGCACTTAGCAATGACTGTCATACTTTATTACGGTGTATTTGTGAAGCTTTCCCAAAGTGGATCTGTTAAAATACTGGTCTTTATTGGGAAGTTCACAATGTTGGAGAAATAATTTCCCTGAGTAAAAAGATGAAACACTTCTACGTCCCAACTTCCCTCCCCCAAATCAGCATTTCTTACAATGCAGAAAAATTTAGTGAATATCATTCTTTTAAGTTGGAAAGTTTTTCTTTTTTCTTCTGTGATAAAGTTTGAACATTTTGAGAAACAGCTGTTTAAAAAATCACCTCAAACTTAATAAATTTTAAAAAATTTCAATGTACTTTTTATAGTTGCTTTTTTATGGTAGTAGTTCCATATAGCCAAATGTCTACAAGTATTTTTAGTTTGATTTATATTTTGTCAGTTTCTTAACCTTAAATTTTAAGCTGTTTTATGGAACAGTTTAAATAAGGCGATTGATTATTTTGGTGTTCAAATGTTTCTGAATGATTTACTTTTACTACTAAGAATTAAAAGTCCTGGTTTAAGTTTTTCTGTACTTGTGTTTCAAAGTCAGAAACATGGCAACATAATGAAATGGAAAACACTTTAAAATAAATTTATTATGGCAAATTTTCTTTGAGTATTACAGATACTCTGGGTAGAAACCATTCAGTACAGCTGAGTAGGGAAAAATAAAACCTGCTTGTATCTTAGTATTCCTTCTGGTAACCTCAACCACGGCCTACTGTATTTCAGAAAAGAATATATTATAAAATAATTGAGCCTATACTAAACTAAAAGTTTTCTGTGAATCCAAACACTGGCTTTTAAGGTTATAAAATATGGTTGTCAAATAGTGGAACAGAACATTATATTTTGACATAAATGTCATTTTAAAATAAAAATGTTTCGACTAGTAAATGTGTATATATATATGTATTGTATATGTGAATATACATATATGGAGAGAGAGAGAATATGAATGTGTTGTGAAACATTTATTGTTAGATCAGTTTTTACTCAGGTGCTAGTCTATCATTTTTAATAACAAAGTAAACCTTTGTCATCTTCAGAAACACCCTTCAAGTGCTTGACAGTTGTGAGATAGAAGAAAATGTACTGTCAGGTCTTATTTTTCATTCAAATGAGAAATAAAAATAAGTTTGACTATTTTTTTTATTTTCAAAATTACTTTAAAAGAGAAGGACACATATATAATTGATACATTTATGCTCTGCTATCTGGCATCCTAGGGTTTTTCTGTGATTCGTTTCAGTTGTAAGGTGGAACAATAAAATTATACTACAAGGAAGGATTGCCTAACAGCTAAATTTTCAAGAGTTTTATTAAGGGGCCAGGTATAGTTTAATCATTAATGGCAGAATTTTCCTGACTCTTTCTTGTGTTGTTTCTCTTCCCAATTCAAATTAGTATGCATGTATATATGTGTGTGCATGCGTATGTATATATACGTATATACATACACACAATATTGTGATGTACATATATATCGATATCTATCCATGCGTATGTATCGATCTGACAGTTCGTAGGTCTATCTGCCTTTATCAATGGCCGAATAGCACATTTCCATTACAGAATGTAATGCAATTGGAATTGTTGGGTCAGGTGACATCACCTCCTATTTGCATTGGACAACCATATTTTTAGCAAGCACCGATTAGGTGGTATTTTTCTTCCGATTCACTTTCGGTGAATAAAATCCATTTTTGTAGACATGTTTGATGGCATGAGCACATATACCTATAAATGTTGAGATGCCTTACCAAAAGGAAACTAGGCTATTTTTTTCTAGGTTGAAAGAATAAATGTTCATTTTCAGTTATGTCAGCCTCTTTAGCAGCAGCCATCTTGTTTTAAGCCAGAATTTAATTCACTCATGAAAATAGCTCAGAGTGTGAATAATAGAAAAGGACTAAACCATTTGATAGTTATTTGGGCAAGGATCAGAGACATAATATTATCCATCAGTTCATGAAAATGTTAGATAACCCTTTTTTGTCTCATGTTATAGAAGCATTTTCTTGAGAAAACAATGTTTTAATTAGCAACACTGTATTTAAATTCAAACACATGCATCTTTTAATGTTAAGTGATAGCTTGTACCACCATTCATTTTTATAGTTTTAACTACTAATATTCTTAATTTCAACAAAAATGCGTATTTTAATTGAGTACTCTGGATCCTTTTGTCAACCTCACTCAACCTCAAGTCCTTTATTTAATTTGCTCTTTGGTAGTGTATATTTGCTAATTGGCATATTTCGTAACTGGACATCACTAAAGAGCATTCTCTTCTAAGGGGGGATGCTGATGGCTACTAAAATTTAATCTTTTGAAGATTTTCAAGTCACATTATACAATAAGAGTTTTATTACAAAAACCCCTTCTGTATATTTCCTTCCATGCCTTTTTTATGTCTTTATTAGAAACACTTATGTAATTGAATTCTTTAGTGATACATTAAATTATCAGAATATTGTATGCTGATAGTACAGAGTTCCACAAAGTATTATTTTTCTTTCTAGATTTAACTGATTCTAAAATTCCAAAATAACTATTTTGGAGTTCAGTGAAGAGTTAGAAAACTTAGACTGTACTTTGTTTCATGAACATCCCTTTGGTTCTTCCAACATTGCTTTATTATAGAAGTGTAGCTGCTGTGCCATAAGATTAATTTCAAATGTAGTCCAAGTCAGACAAAGTGAATTAACAAGTCATACCCTGAACATCTGTGCTGTAGACTGACATGAATGCATTAACAGTTGTATTTCTGATGATTTAATAAAATCTGCTAATATCATTTCCAGAATTTCCAAAATGACTAAAAAGAAGTAGATAAGTAAAATTCATGGTAGTTTTTTTCCCTTTCCTTTTTTGGGGGATGGGAAGGAAGGGGGAGGATAACAGATGCATGTCTTATGATAACAAATGGGCTCCTTGTTTCAGTCCAGGTGTAAGTGTCAACAGCTTTAACACAGAAGTACTTCTGTTAGGTGGACAACCATTACTTTGTAAAAAAAAATTAACCACCCAGTAGAGAAGTCCAAACATCCAAATGTTTAAAATGACCTTTCTATTTTGAATGAACTCAAAAACATCTTCTGTTTTGTTTTCCTGCTGTTCCAAGCTGCCAAGGTGTTAGTATTCAGATGTCCTGTCAATTATTAGTGTATGTAAAATCTGTAATTTACAAATAGTATCTATTGCCCCTTTTTATCAAAATGTGTATTGTGGAGGTAAAGGAAATGGCAGTATCTCCTTTCTCTATAAACAATAGATCTGAATGAAATCACTTCATGTTTTACTTTTGTTGCATAGTTTATGTACATATTGTTAACATCCTTTGTAGTAGTGGTAGATTGCATTTTGATGTTTATAGAATCATAAGGAGCAAGGAGAGACTTGACTATAATATGGGTTTGGCCTAGATCAATTTTGTCCTTACCAAAATCAGATATGTGTGGTGGTGGGTTTTGTAGTTGAGTTTTCTATTTATTTATTTATACTTTATAAATAACAATAAGATTTAGAGAAAAATAAAGGGGGGAAACTGCATAGTTGGGAACATTTATTCCATGTGTTTAACAATTAGGTTAAACAAAGTGGGAACAAATGAGCCTAGTTCCCTTTCTATTGTTTCAGGGCAAGAAAAAAAAGAAAGATGCTGGAATTTGGAAGCAGTGACCTTCTGACACACACACAGCATGGCTATTACACTGTCACATCAAGTGTCTTGAGCCACCATAATGTCAGCCTGCATTTTTGAAGTTACTGACATGAGAGGTGGCTGCTTGTGGACTGGAGCGCCTCATATTGACTTTGCAGTTATGTTCAACTTTCCAGTATCATACTTGACAGTTTCATTTTAAAATTCTGAAGCTTATCATTCGAGAAACATGTTTCTTTGTTCAGTTTAGTCACAGATTTTGTAAGCACTATATAGATTCACTACCTCTGTAGTTCCCCTATACATACTTGCCTCCGAGAACAATTTCATTCATCTGGTTTGGGGGAAGGTATGTGGCAGAGGGAGGCTCAGATGTAGCATTCTTCCGCTAGCAAAGTGCTTGTCCGTTTTATTTGGTTAAAACCTTTTTCCCCCCAAACAGATGAAAGCAGTGGTTTTGTTAATGGCCATTTCCTTCAGACTGTACAGTCTCACCAGTAACCCCTGGATTCAGACAGACCAGGAAAGGAATGGTGTTTAGAATACTATGACATTCAAGTTTTTCTTCGTATATTTGTTTACTATTATTGCTTCAATAAACTTTTATACCTTTTTGTAGTTCTCTAGGGGCTCCATTTATAAAAAATTAGTGATCCAGCACTAAGAGGACTCTGATTCAAATAGTGTCACTTCTGACAGGGTTTTGAGCCAAACTAGAGGAAATAATAGGGAAATGAAAGCTGCCAAAATGTGTCTCCCAATTACTAATTAATCAAGCGATAAAGGACCTTTGTGAAAGATCCAGTGTCAGCTATGACAGCATCTCTGGGGCCCTTGATTTTAAGTACTGTATAAAACAAATTAGCACAATCCACAGGGAATATGGTGCCCAGTTGTTTCATATCAGCACTGAATTTTTTAAACTTCTTGTTAAGAGGCAAAACAGTTCTTCCTCCAAAAACAAACTTTTAAACTGTGTCTCTTAGACTTCCTTGTTTAAAAATGGTATCAGAAGATGGAGCTGTTCTAAATGTTTTTTTCCACTTGTTAATATGCAATACCTTTCTTCATACCATGGATAATCTGTCATATAATTTTAGATCGTTCACTCTCACCCCCTGAATTGAAGATTTTTGTGTTATCTTTTTGAGCCAAGGGCTTGGTCTTGGTGCTACATGTTTAATTCAACTTACAAAAGTCCTAACTTAAATATAATAATTTTTATCATCAGGAATCCTATGATCAATATTTTGAGCATCGTAGTACTTGAGGAATGAAATTCTTTCTGCAAATATGGATAGAACCCAGAGCTGCCAATCTCTTCTGGCACTACTCCCACTATGGCTGCTGGGCCCATCATTAAACGCCTGTTATTAGTGTATTTTTCCATAGCATTTACAACATACCTTACAACATAAAAATAAAGGGGTCCTGTGTGGAGCTCTGGATGTCAGGGGAACAATGAAAACTAATTACACACTCGGCTGTCACCACTGTCAACTGTGCTCCTGGGAAAACAGTATTGTGACAAAATGCATGGATATGTATGCTACTGCATTTAACAGTATCTAATGACATAAGTTTAGATTATAGATCTCTAAAGGAAATATTTTAAATTAAGCCCTATCTAGTTTTTGTTTTGTAATTAACAACGACATGCAAAAGGAGTACTACAATAGAGAGGGACCTTTCATGGGCTCCTTTTCCTCACCTCTTTGAATTATATGAGGACCGACTGGATACATAACAATAACTAAGATTTATTGCAAAGTGTTTTACAAATTATTTCATTTACATTAACACACTCATGTTAATAGGTATATCTCATTGTTTTGGGGATATAACCAGGCCAGTTTTTGATACTGAATTATCTATTGTTAATCCTAGATCATCCTTTATTCGAATTCTCTTTGTAGATTTTAAAATGATGTTTTTTTAATACCGCTTATATTTTGTGACTAATTGGTGATTATGTAGTTACTACTCTTCCAGTTTGTTAATTACTTTGCTCCCCCCCCCTCCCCCCCGTGGCTTTTACTTACATTGCTACCAACGAGGCTGGCCACCAGTGGATGACTATGGAAAAAGAAAGAAAAATTTAAATTAAAAATGTTTCTTTTTATTAAAAATGCCTGTAATCAGCTTTGGTGTAAATATGGTTTGGTAGAAGAGGACATTATAGGTACTAACAAAAGTTCTGTGCTCTCTCTGTTATCACATAAACTAAGATTTGGTGGTGGACAAGTTTTTCTTCCCTCCAGTATTTTTACTCTTTTAGTTTTAGATTTTCCTTCTCCAAAATTTTAACAAAGTGGAGGTAATTTCAGGAAGTGTATGTTGAATTGATTGATTATGTAGACTTTTCTAGAATTTTGTGGTAAAAAAGTGCATCAGACAACAATTTCTCACTCCTTCATTTCCCACATGTAGCATTAATCACAAGACACTATTTCTTTTGAAAGAATACTATGTGATATTGCCACAAATTTCCCAATATTTCATGAAGCATGCTATTTAAATATGTGGAATTCATTTGTCTTTCTGAAAGCCTGAAAGTTTGAGAAATATGTTTGATCCTAGTTTAGTGGAGTTACATATAGATTGTCAGTGTAGTTTTTAATTGAATGTTATGCAATATTAAAAATAAAAGCTGATAGGCCAGGAATTTTGCTATGGATCATGACTTGTAGATGAAACTGTAATGAATTATAATCATGGTCATGTTTAATTGTTATATTAATTAACCTTGACTATAAAAAAGCTTTTTTGGATAATAGTACCATAAATTTCTAAAGAAGAAATTTCTACAAAATTCTCCCCTGATAGAATATTTTTTTTTTTAGCACTTTCTGATTTGAATCCATATGGTTAAATGAACCCCTAAGTGTTCATTTTACATTTGGTATAAAATATGACTGTTTCTCTACTTCTACTAGTGGTGATCCTCCAGAGTGGTTCATATTAGTATACATTTTCTCAGGAACCATAAAATCTTTTATGAAATGCCCTGGTAGCTTCTTGAATTAGTGACAGAAGTTTGTATTGTTGTACTGGGTAGGTTATATGGAGTGTATAAATAAGCCCCAGGTCTGTTTTTTCGTAGAAAATATTATGTGCTATTAGAGATTATCAATCATAAGGAAAATAGTTAAACATTGTGAATTGCAGGTTTCTTCCTTCCTTTCTATTTGCTGTTCTTAGTGTCTTTATATACAATGACCATGCTACTAATCTCCTATCCACAGGATGTGAATTTTAAGCTGTCTGAAGCTACCGACATACTAAGCCAATGGAAATATACTTTCCAAGAACTCTTATAAACAGAGTAGTGCAAATAACCATTTTTTATTTAAAACATTTTTGTCTTTTAAAAGAGACAGATGAGATCATGGGCAGGTATCTTCTAAAGTATCCATTTTCTTTTATATCCCCACCCCCCTCGACCACACCCCACTCTGGGCAATTTGACAGTACACTGTCATTGAAAGAACTATGTTATAGTTTACTGTAAAATGGAATCATAGTCTTTCAGTTTCAAGTAGTCACAGCTTACATTTCTTAATTAGCCATTTTGATTTATTACTGAGAAAGTAGATTTCTTTAGAACAAAGCATTTTGTAGAGCTTTATAAGAACTTATTTTAGGTGAAGGGTGTATGATACAAGTTATCGACCAGATAGTTTTTGTTCACAAAGATTGTGAATTTCTAGATGAATCAATACACTGAATTCTGTTTATATTTCCTGATTCTCAGAAAAAGGATTAAAGAACCTCTTCCATTGACAATAATAAATTTGGATGTGATTGACTCCCAAAGAAAGTGTAAGCTAGGTAAGAGTGGTTACTCAGTTGGATATTTTTACTGATTAAAAAGAAAAATTCATTGTACACCTAGAGGCAAAAATAAAATACAGAAAAGTTTATACAAGCATGATTTAGATCTTTCAGTGATTGGGGAGAAGTTGATTATGTTAATAAACTCTGATGTTGCAGTCACTTTTGTCCCCTTTTCTAACAAAAATTCTTAGTAAACTTATGCTATTACATTTTTTTTTCATTTATAGCTGTGAATTATCATGGAATTGATATTTTTAGAATAATTTAGCGAAAAGTATCCATCATGGAGGTCCATTTTTATAGTGAGCATAGGCTTTAATAGTGGAATTCTTTGCTGAAGCTACCCAAATGTAAAAATTAATGTGATTACATTTTTTTAGAAAGTTGAATTCAGTCTGGCAGCCTTTGCCTCACCCCCTCCCCATCCATACCCTGAATTAACTGCTTTTCTAGAACATTTTCACTTTTTAAAACATTTAGAGGTTCAGCAATTCAGGTTTGGGAAAAAAACAAATTCATACAAGAATCTCAAAGAAGTTTGTCAGCAATATATTAATCAAATAGTTAAATCTTAGCTTCTTCAATACACCTGTACTTCATTTTACATAATAAATGCATTATTAAGGAGTTGAAATAAAAACACACTTTTATAAATAAAATGTCTCAAATGCATCAGAAAACTGAATAAAGGAAACCTATAAAGTGAAGAGTTCTTTCATGATGAAAAGAAGTTTTGAAATCTCATTTTATGTGGATTTTGTAGATCTTATTTTATTTTGAAATGGGGTACATTTTATTTTGCATTGTTATGTCCCTAAGAGGACCATAGCAAATGGATTAAAGAGGTGATTATCTCCAGAGAAAGGAGCTTAAGAATAAAGGATCAAATCTATCCTGATAGGTGAAGTTTGGGTATATTATACATCAAATGGTGATATGCTCACCACAGGTGTAGTGTGAGACGGTTTTCATCAGTTACTGACCCTGGACAAAGTGGCAAAGTAATTAAATTTTGTTTATTGAGACTTTCAAATTTATTTTTGGCACTATATTCATGACATACACCTCACATCCAGATCCAGGCACCTAATGTACTCTCTTATCTTGCCCTTTGGCTGTCTGGAGGTAGGTTTTCCACATTGCTTCCAAATCATCCCTCCCACATTCACACATATCTGTTTAATGTACTTTAATGTGTAGAGGACAGTTTTCTCTTCCTCAGAGGATATGTACATTTGAAATGAGGAGTTTATTGGTCTAAATAAATCACTCGTTGTGGAAATATATGGGGGGTGCTTTTTTATTAAGCGAGCAGACCCTTTCTGATACCCTTTGGTAATTTCTAATGCCTCTCCTCTTCTCAGGCTGGAAGCAGGGAGGCCTGCAATATGGCACCCCACTTCTTCAAAGACCTTTGCTACAGATTAATTTTACATACATATACATATATACATAGAGATGTGTTTGTGTGTATACACACACATATTTGTAATGTAGTAGATAAATAGAAGCAGATCATAGTATCATCCGTCTAAGCAAATGGTAGGTCTTTCCTAACTAACACTTATTGCTTACAATATGCTATTAACTACCTAGCAGATCGCCTGTATTTCAAACACCTGCCGAACACTGTGGATCTGCTTTGTAATCACTTTAACACTCATAGATATTTAGGTGACTGTTGAAGTACTTATATATGGATGCCTTTTAAAATTTTATTTGCTTATATAGTAAATTGTTTTATAAAGTTTTTTAAGCTATCCTTTGCCCTTGAAGGATTAAATGTCTTATTTCCTGGAAGGTGTTCAGAAGGGGAATTAGCTAAGATCCATAAAATTACATATCCTATGTTCAACAAATTAGTGAGTAGACAGTAGAATTTGGCCTATAGAATTTAAATGCTGCAATTAATGTTTTGTGTTGGAATGTTTAGGAAGCAAATATCTTATCTCTATGAACACATTTCTCTTGAATAATAAAATGTTAGGTCTAATTTTATGTTTATTTGTATATACCTGAACACTCCAAGATTTACTTTGTTTTTCCCTAATTAACTGGTATTTATTTGATATTTCTTCATCTTATGTTGGGAGCCACGTGTCCACAAAGTAAACTTGCTGTGACTTGGCCTCTGGTATCTTTATAAATAGATTTCTTATTTTAAAACATTCATAGTTTCATTTCATTTAGTTTCTATCCTTGAAATCTATCCTAAATTCTTTCCTGAAATCCAGTGTCTATCCCAGGCTTCTTTTCTTTATTCGATAACATTGTCACTTCAACAAAAATTAAGCTTATGCAGAACACTGTGCCAGGCATGGAGGAGATAAACTGTTCTAACGCTCATAGATTATACAGTCTAGTAAGGAGATTTAGCAAATACAGATAATCTGACTGTAGAATTGTAACGAAACAAATTTTGATTGTGATTATTATTTTCCTAGGATTATAGATTTAGAGTTTGAAGAGACCTTAGAGGTCATTAAGTACAACCCCTTCATTTTATAGACAAGGAAACTGAGGCCCAGAGTGGTTAAGTGACTTGCCACATAATATGTATCTCATCCTCTGTTTCTTCATCTTTAAAATATTAATTGTTCACCACTTAAGTGAGATTAAGTGAGGTAATTTACATAAAAGAACCTTGTAAATGACAAAATGCGAGATAAGTGTGAGGTGTTATTGTTAAAATATTGGGGTCCCTTCATTCGCTTTCAAGATACTAAACTGGAGTGTTCTAGTCTCCAACTCTATTGCTTTCCTAGATCCTAGGTTTGTCAGAAAAATGCTTATGCTAATCTGGGAAGTATTTTTTTAAGTAGTCATTCATCAACTCTAGAGAATGTCAACTGGCCGAAATCAAGTTAGGTTTGGCATATTTTTCTCTGCTTTCAGATTGAATATTGAATAAATAGCTGCATGGCTCTTAAATAAATTGAATATTGAGTAAATAGCTGCAAGGCTCTTCTTTAAAACCGCTTAAATGACTAGATTAAGTTATTAACACTTCACGGAATCTAGGAGTTTTAAAGGATCTCAAAGGTCATCTTATCCAACTGATGTCTAGCCAAGAGGTGTTAAAGAACTCACTACCTTCCAAGGCAGTCTATTCCACTTTTGTGTTGTTTATTTTTTTTTCTGTATGGAACTAAAATCTTCCTCTCTGTCATTGCTATCCATTGCTCCAAGTTCTTGACTTAGGAGTTAAGGGTGCTTTTCTGTCCTTTATATACTTGGAGACTATTATCAGTCCCAACTAATTCTTTTCTTCTTAAAGCTCAAAATCCGCATTTCCTCCAACTAAGCCTGGCATGACATATTATTTGATGGTGATAGTATAATTGAGGATAATAATTGAGTGAACTTGATTAACATAGACATTCAATAATCCTGCCACCCCCAACTTTCCCTTATTAAGAGAACTTTTGTCTACATTTTCTCGATGATTTTCTCAGCGGTCCACTTGCTTTTGCTTTGTAAGCAAAGCTAAGTTACTTATAGGTATTCTACTTAATTGGTTTTTTTCTTTTGATTGTTAAAGAAAAGAGTTGATGAACTGCCCTTTAGCCCCCAAACTATCATAAATGATAATTTTCAGACTTTGATACATGGGAGGTTTGTACTTATGTCTTTTCTAATTTTTTAAAACCACAGGTTTTTTTAGATCACTTGACACCTTGTAGAGAGTAGAAAATATAAAACGAGTTTTTGAACAAATCTTTTAGCATTTAAAGAACAAACTCTAGAATTGATAATAGTCATCACAGTGTGTAAAATATTTTGCAGCTTTAAAGTCCTACATAAATTCTAGCTATGATGATGAAGATGATGATTATTAGAATGGGGTTTTAATCATTTTAGTGAAGTTTTATAATTGTGATTTCAGATGAAGTTTATGGTAGTTGATTAAAAAAAGACAAGAAGAATGCAGTTTTGTTTTTGTTTTTGCTGTGGCAGCATGATATAATGGAAAGAACCTAGGACTGTGACTTTGGAGAGACTTTGGTTTGAATCCCACCGCTAGGACTTGCTAGCTATGTGACTCTGGCCAAGTTATTTCATTTATTTTTTTCGTCATCTGTCAAATTGGGATAATAGCACATCTTCATGTGATGTGCTGTGAAGATCAAATGAGATTATCTATTTAAAAGGCTTTGAAAACTTTGAACTACTATGTAAATGCCAGTTATTAAGTTCATTTTTGGGGGGAGAAATTCTATTGTCTTAATTTTTAGTATGTGCAGTGATCTAGTTTTGCAGTAAATCATTTGTATTAATGCTTTTGCCAGTGCCCTCAGTGTAGATATGCCAGTTAATGCAGAATTCTGCAGACTGAAGAAATGCATAATGCAAAGAGAGAAGGACTAGCAGGTTCTTACTCCTCCCTTTGGTAGCAGTGTTCCTGTGGGCAAAGTGCTTAACATCTCCTATCCTCAGTTTCTTCATTTTTAAAATGTTAGTTGTTTGCCACTCAAGTATTAAGTGAGGTAATTTATGTAAAAGAACCTTATAAATGAAAAAGCGCTAGATAAATGTGAGGTGTTCTTGTTAAAATATTGTGGTCCCTTCTTTCACTTACAAGATATTTGTCTTATAAATGCTATTTATCACATAATAATCCGATAGCAGGTGCCATATATTAATTGATGGGCAGCTAGATAGCAACATGGTTAGAACTCCAGGCCTGGAGTCAGGAAGATCTGAGTTCAAATTTGTTCTCAGACACTTACTAGTTATATGATCCTGGGCAAGTCACTTAACCCTGTTTGCCTCAGTTTCCTCATCTGTAAAATGAGCTGGAGAAGGAAATGGTAAACCACCCCAGTATATTTTCCAAAAAAGCCCCAAATGGGATCACAAGGAGTTGGACACAACTAACTGACAAAACAACAATAATATTAACTGATGTTTAAGACATTTGAATTGGCTGTATAAGATCAGATTGAAAATATGTGAAAATAACGATTTTGGGGCTGTCTTCTTCTAAGGACACCACATTGCCATTGTTGGAAATAGTAAGCTTTAGGTACTTGACAAGAAGATCAGTGCCCTGCTGGACAAGATGTAAAAGGATCACTTTAAATGGATTTGCATGTTGTTTCTGCCTGATATGGGAGTTTTAGAGTGTTCTAATCACCTTTAGAGGACAATCAATTTTCCCAATCACAAACTGCTAATTAGTACTGAAAAATCTAAACTGTTTTGTTGATCAAGTCTCCTTTATTATTTCTACCAAAAAAATGATGGTGAATAATTATTTCTCTATTATTTCTTTATCTCCCTCCCCCCCTCCTCTTTTAATTCCCTTTCCCCGTTTAAAAATCTAGCAACCTCCGGGGGCTCCCCACTGTTGAGTTCTGCTTGGAAGGAGCTGTAAAACAGTAGCTCCAAACTGAAGTAAATATTGACTAGGTCTCTGAGCTGAGCCCTTCTCAAAGGATCCTATTGTTCCTCCTTAGTCAGCACTCCATAGCCAAGGCTCAAGTATGCATGTGTTAGAAAATGAAGAAAGGCAGCAGAGGGAAATTAAACAGGGCACACAGCTGAACTTGTAAATGCTCCATATAGAGGAAAGGGAAACCTACAACAAAGAGAGCAGGAGCTTATACTGGACTACTGAAAACTTCGGAGACATTGGCTTCCTTATCTCTGAGCTTGGAGAAGTTTTCGATACACGCAACTTCTTGCCTTGCTATGAGTTGGGACCATCATCCTACTCATGAGCCTGTTGTGTCATCCCAGGTGGACATTAAAGCTCCCATGTTAAGAGGCTTTTAAGAAGAGTATTGTGCAAATCTGGGCTCTAAAAGTGTAATTTGCCCTAATTGATACATGTTCTGATGGTAATGTCAGCAGGAGAACTCTTGTCAGTTTCTTAAAACTGACTGACCATGCAGTCCTTGTGGGTTTCCTTTAAGTGCTTTGAGATCCCATGGACATCAAATAAGTCAAACCGTTTACCATCTGATGTGTAAGTTCTGAAGAAGGGTTTTGTTCTTTTTCTAAAAAAACTATATAAAAGATGTAAATATTTTTCTTTTAATTAAGTCATGTAAATATGTAACATTTTATCCTTTCCTTAAAAATGGAATATACTGAATAACAACTGCTGGTATTTTTACTGCTTAAGGGCCCAAACAGCTGGCTGATTTATGTCGTAATAGAAAAAACACCTAAATATGCTTATTGACTGGAACATCTATAAAAATTTTTGTGTCCTTATTGCAAAGTAAATTTCAATAAATACAGTACAAGGAAGTCAAATTACTGCATTGTATTGTTATTAATTTCCTGTTGGTATACCAAGGTTTCTGTAGTTTTAAATTCCCAAGTTTATTATCTTTTAACAGATATATTCATATTAACACTAAAAACCAAAGTGTGGGCAAATTTTTATCAGTTAGTACCATAATTTTACTCAACCACTTTTAAGTAAGATTGTCTTCATAAAAAAACATTAGTGTATTTGATTAAATAATGATGAATATGAATCTTACAGATTTGTTGTAATTTCACAAAATTGGATTTTTATAAAAAGGACAAAGCCTTTCATAAACCTCTCTGGAATTCAGGCATAGGAACAGAAAATTGGTATTCCAGTAGAAACATAAGTAGGACTTTAATGTATTTTAAAATTGTTTTGTTCTGCTATGTACATTATTCTTTGTTCAGTTGCCTGACAAATGACTAGGTGTCTGTACCTTCCTGAGGACCTTTGATTTTGACTGGAATTGTAAATGGTTATGTAGTGGGCTAATATAAATTATTCCAGTGATAATTTCTCCCCATATTCTTAGTAAAATCACAGATGCACCAAAGTGTGACGATTTCCTGAGGTGTTGTCTTAATTTCATAATTAATATTTCCATTGATTCTACAATTTTTGAATGTCAGTAGTATTTTGGAGTTTTATGTATTGAGTGGAAAGATAGAGAACAAAATATAGTTGATTCACATAGGGGCAGTCCCTGGGCCCGGAATCAAACTCCGTTCAGATCTGGCCTCAGATGCTTGTTGTTGTGTCCCTGGACAAGTTACTTATCCTCTCTTAAAAGGTGTAAAAATACCAGCAACCTTCCAAAATTGTTGGGAGGATCAAATAAGAGGATATTTTAAAAATGCTTAGTACAGTGTCTGGCACATAGTAGGTACTATAAAAATGTTAGTTGTCGTTGTTGTGATTATTACTGTTAAAACTAGCACTAATTCCCATAGTTTAGAGAAGTGGGTCTTTTGAATCTCTGGGAATTATTGAGTGAAGCAGTGATGGCACTTGCTCCACACACCATCCTTAGTCAGAATTCAGTGGGTAGCTGAGGAGGTAGATATTATTCATTTCACATCACCTCACAAGGGGCACGGAAGCCTGTGTTAACTGGGGGGAAATCAGGCTTACTCATTTCCTAAACGTCTTTTGAAAGAAGGAGTGTGAATGAAAGGGAGAAAGTACACTAGGTCTGATGCCAGAAGACCCCAAGGCTTGAAACCCTTTTTGCTACTTTGTATGTTCTTAATCTTAGGCAAGTCATACCTCCTCTGAATCTCAGTTTTTTCATTTGTAAAACAAAGTGATTGGACTAAATAAAGGGTTCTTTACCTTTTTTATTGTCATGAACCCCTTTCTCAGGATAATTTTTTAAATGTGTAAAATAAAATAATACATAGTATAATAATAGAAACAAATTATAGTATATAATTTTTCCCCATCCAAGTTCATGAACCCCCTCCAACCTATTCACAGACCCCTTGATTGTCTGTGAACTCCAAGTTAAGAACCCGATGTCCTTGCTAGCTCTAAATCTACAATCCTCTGATCCTATTGTGAAATATGTTATTTAGTATCATTTGTAGTTATCCTCTTTGACGAGTACAAGGGTACCTTAATTACAAATTTATTTTGGAGAATAAGGCATCCAAACTGTTTTTTTAGAGCTTTTGAACAATTGGGGCAACTAGGTGATAAAGTGCATAGAGTGTTGGGCCTAAAGTCAGGAAGACCTGAGGTCAACTCTAGCGTCAGACACTTATTAGCTGTGTGATCCTGGGCAAGTCACTTAAACCCATTTGCCTCAGTTTCCTCATTTGTAAAATGAGCTGGAGACGGGAATGGCAAACCACTCCAGTATCTTTGCCAAGAAAGCCTGAGATGGGGTCACAGAGAGCTGGACACGACTGAGAACGACTGAACAACAACAGCGTTGGCCAATTATATGTTACATAGATCTGTGTGTACACACACATACACACATACACACATTGTATAGAGCATGTGTTTTGTGCTAGATCTCTGCAATTCCATTGGAATGGGGAAAAGCCTCTACAAATGCAGATCAACAACTGTTCTGCAACTTTTAGCCTTAGAGAGCTGCCTGAGAACCCTGAGAGGTTAAGTTATTTGACCCACAACCTTTTGACCCACAACCTGTCAGAGGCAGGACTTGATCCTAGGAGCTTTGTGGTTTTTGAGGTCTGGTCCTCTATCCCCCTACCCCTGGTAGGCCATTTTTTGTGAGTTCATTCAGTGTTTCCATTTTTTTCTGTCAATTTGGGGCTACCTTTGTTTTTACCTTTATTTCTGACCTGTTTGGGGGAATTATACAGACTCTGGATTTTCAAATGGTAAGCCACTCCCAGTCAGTTTCAGATTATCTGTCTCCAGTAGACAAGGGGAAAGTGGTGATAGAGATTTGTAAATATTTGCCTTGAATAGAGTAAGGTTTGCTATGGTGTTGCATTTGGAATAAATGTACGTAAAAGTTCAAAAATTCATCACTGACCCCCTTTAGTATCTTGTAATAGACATGTTACATTTCTGGCACCCGTTTTCTATTACACTTATCTATAAATCGGTCATTCAGCCTTTGCTTGAAGATTTAGTGAGAGATACTTTTTGAAGTAGCTCATTTCATTTCTGGACACAAAATTGGTGGGGCGTACCTGAACACACTGGATGATAGTCAAGATACACCAAGATAATTACAAGTTAGAGCACTGGGTTGAAACTAATAAGATGGGTTTATGGGTGTAAATGTAAAGGCTTACATTTGGGTTCAGAAAGTCAGCTTCCTAAGTTCAAGATGGTGGAGGCATGGCTAATAGTCATCAGAGCTAGCACTTTAAGGTTTACAGTATTTTACAAATATTAACTCATGTAATCCTCATAGAAACCCTGGGTGTAGGCGCTATTATTATCTTTATTTTATGGATGAGGAAACTGAGCCAGACAGGTTAAGTGACTTGCCCAGGGTCACAGCTAGCAATTGCCTGGATTTGAACTCATTCTTTCTGACTCCAGGTTCAGTATTTTATCTACTGTGCCACCTACCTGCCAGAGAGCAGTTTTAAAAAAAATCTTGGGATTTTAATGTACCGCGAACTCAATATTATGGAAGCCAAAAAAGCTGATGTAATCTCAGACTGGATTAAGAGAAGTATAGTTTCTAGGAAAAAGAGGTGATAATCATAGCTCTGTACTATGTACTGCTTTGACAGCATCTAGAGTATTATGCTTAATTCAGGGCACCATAGTTTAAGAAAAATGTGGATAAGCTGCAGAGCTTCCAAAGGATGAGAACCAGAATAGTAAAGGGGGCCATATAAGAATCAGTTAAAGGGGCCATATAAGAATCAGTTAAAGAAACTGGGGATGACTAGCCTGAAAAAAAAACAAGACTCAGGACTTTAGGTATTTGAAGGACTGTCATGTAAAAGAGCTAATGTTATCTTCCCCCCTGCAACCCTCCCTTCTTCCAAACTTCCCTAGTCATCCTGCTCACAATGTAGATGTCATCCTCAATGCTTGATTCTCACCCCCTATATCCAACCTGTTGATTTTACCTTCGTAACAACTTTTGCATATGCCTGGCTTTCTCTTCTGACACTGCTGCCATCATGGTGCAGGCCCTCAAAACCTCATGCCTAAACTGTTTCAGTAGTCTAATGGTTGGTCTTCCTGCAGTCTTTTCCCACTTAGTCCATCCTCCAGTCAGCTGTCAAAGTGGTCTTCCTAAAATGTAGATCTGACCATGTTACCTCCCTCCCCCGATAAACTCTAGTTGTTATCACCTCAAACATCATGCACCGCAGACATCATGCTCAAACATCATGCAAAAATCTTGGCATTCAAAGCCCTTCATAACCTATCTTCTTTTACCTTTACAGCCTTCCTATACCTCATACTGCCCCTCCCACTTACTCTTCTGTCTAGTGACACTGGCCTCCTACCTGTTCTTCAACCAAGACACTCCATCTCCCAACTCCCATCTTCACTGGCTGTCTGTTCCTAGATGCTTTTCTTCCTCTTCTCTGCCTCCTGCCTTCCTTGGCTTTCTTCAAGTCTCAAGTAAAATCCTACTTATACAAGAAGCCTTTCCCAATCCTTCTCAATTGTCTCGCCTTCTCCTCTGTTGATTATTTCTACTTTATGCTTTATGTAACTGGTTTCTACATAGTTATTTGCATGTTGTCTTTCCCACTGGATTGTGAGCTCTTCAAGAGCAAAGACTGCCTTTTACCTTTATTTGTATTCCCAGTACTTAACACAGTTGCTAGACACATAGTAGGCACTTAATAAATGTTTATCGACAGAGTGTTCTGTTTGGTCCTTAGAGACATAATTAGGAATGATAGATTGAAGTCATAAAGAGGCAAATTAAGGCTTCATGTCAGAAAAACAAACAAACAAAAAACTTCTGACAATCAGAATTATCCCAAAGTTGAATTGGATGCGTCGTGAGGTAATAGATTTCCTTTCTTTAAGTATGTTGTAGTGGGGTTTCTTTTTCTTTCTTTCTCTCCTTCCTTTTTTACTTCCTCCCTCCCTCCCCTCCCTCCCTCCCTTCCTTCCTTCCTTCCTTGTTGAGATCCCTTCCAAATCTATAATTCTGTGATTCTTTGGCTCTGGACAGCTATCATGTCTTCTCTTTAACTTCTACCCATTGTTCCTAGGACTCCCTTGTGGGGCCAAGCCGAACAAGTATTATCTTTTTCTGCTTGACAGCCCTTCAGATACCAAAATAGAAGGATCACATCCTTTTTAAAGTCTTTTCTAGGCTAAATATTTCTTGTTTCTTTCGCTAACTGTTGAACAACATGGTTCTAAGTTGCTTGGCTTTTCTGGCCATCCTGTTTATGTGCTACATCTTGTGACTATCCTTTCTAAAGTGTAACACATTAAACCGGAAGTAATACTCCAGATAAAGTTTAACCAGGGTAGGATGTAAAAGAGTGCCTTCAGAGACTGAACTTGCTTTGTCAAATCTTTTTTTTATAAATTTTATTTAATATATTTGGTTTTCAGCATTGATTTTCACAGGAGTTTGATTTACAAGTTTTCTCCCCATTTCTACCCCCCCCAATATGGCGTATATTCTGGTTGCCCTGTTCCCCAGTCTGCCCTCCCATCTGTGACCCCACTACCTTCCCAACCCCTTTTACCTTCCTTTCTTGTAGGGCAAGATAAATTTCTGTGCCCCATTGCCTGTGTATCTTATTTTCTTGTTGCCTGCAAAAACTTTTTTGTTTTTGTTTTTGAACATCTATTTTTTAAAACTTTGAGTTCCAAATTCTCTCCCCTCTTCCCTTCCCACCCACCCTCCCTAAGAAGTCCAGCAATTCATCATGGGCCACATGCGTATCATTATGTATAACCCTTGCACAATACTCATGT
>CM053622.1:387676154-387696031 GCA_028646595.1 Phalanger gymnotis
TTTTGTTGTAGGCTCTTTGACGTTGTTGACTTCTTTTGGCTGTATGTTTTGGTCTTCTTTGTCGCCAAAGAAGGATTCCAAAGTCTGAGACTGAATCTGGGTGTGTTTTCGCTGACTGGCCATGTTCTCAGACAACTTACTTGACCCTTGAGCTTTTCAGCGGGGTATGACTGCTTGTGGACTAAAGAGATCTATGTTCCAAGCTAGGAGGTACGCGCCAGCTCTGCCTCACCAGCACTCCTCCTTCCCCAAGAACCCCCAACCTGGACTGGACTTAGATCTTCAGCACGCTCTTCACTCCTGCTCTGATCTGCCACTTAATTCCTCCCACCAGGTGGGTCTGGGGCCAGAAGCAAGTGCAGCTGTAGTTCTGTAGCTGCCCTACCTCTGCTGCCCCTGGGGCATTGGCTGAATCTCAAACTGCCTGTCCCCAGCAGCTTTTCCCACTAACCTACTCTGTTGTCTTTGGTGTTTGTGGGTTGAGAAGTCTGGTGAGTGCTGCAGCTCACTGATTCATGGCGCTAGGGCACACTCCGCCGGGCTCCTGGTCTCATTGGTCTGCACCGCCCACGCTGGACTCTGCACTGCTCAGCTCCGCTCCCCTCTGCTCCCAGCTCCTTGCAGGATAGACCTTGCCCAGAGACCATCCAGGCTGTCCTGGGCTAGAGCCCTGCTTCCCTCTTCTACCCTGGGGGTTCTGCAGTTCTAGAATTGGTTCAAAGCCATTTTTTATAGGTTTTTGGAGGTACTTGGCAGGGAGCTCACACTAGTCCCTGCTTTCCAGCCACCATCTTCTTTTTCAGATCTTATTATAGCTTTTGTATTATAGCTTGGAGTTGGAAGGGACTTCAGAAGTCAATTGGTACAACTACCTAAATCATAGAAGCTGTCTATACTGTAACATTCCCAGGAAGCACTCACCCAGCCTTCAAATTGTTGTTTAAGATGATGGAGTTACATAACTGTAATTTATCTGTCATGTTCTAAAACAGTGCTAAACCTGAAGTTTCAACTTAGAGTCAATGATATAAGTTCAAATCCCGGCTCTGTCACTTTTATTTGTATGACCTTGGTCAAGTCATCCAACAGTGATGTGATTCACTTTCCTCCTCTTCAGAATGACTGGATTCAATAATCTCTGAGGTTCCTTTTGGTAGCCTAGCTCTTAGGATCTTAGGATTCTTCATACTTTAGTTTTTTCACTTTAAACATCTGATTAAAGAAATTGTACTGAAGGGGATAGAGGATGAGAGAGGTATTATTTATGGGTGAAGGTGAAGGACAGGGGCTTGGAACTCCTGAGGTGTGGTCCTTGGAGGAGAAATCCTACTCATAATGGCAGCAGAAAGTTAACTTAAATGGGTACCTCCTTGTTCTACCCTTCTCTGAGTCTCCCTAGCCAGTTTCTTTTCTCAAGACTTATTTCTTTCTCCTCCTTCTTAAAACTTGTCCGTACCTTAATTTCCTTAGTACATGTTTTCTGTAATAAAGAAAGTGGTACAAATGAATTAATGTGGTATTCAACATTTATAAGGTAAAGGTAATCATAGAACTTATTCATTTCACTCTGGAGTATAATTGTTTTTGCAAAACTTTAAGCAAAATAGGCTCATTGATACATATTTGAGTTTTACTATCAGAATAACTGGATAAGAAGAAATCAGTAGCACCAGATAATATCACCTAGCAGTGGTGACCAGTCTGGCTCCTTATTCATTATTGATTCTTTCTGGAGTATAAGGTTTGAATGTGTGTATGCAGAAACTGAAATACATCTTTTAAAAACTTCGATATAGTCTTTATAAAGAGGCAGTGAGCCAAAGTGGATAAAGGGCCATCCTTAGGGTCTGGAAAGTTGTGTTTCTATCACTTATTAGCAGTAAGATCACAAAAAGTCACATAAAGTCCCCTTGGAAACTAAAATTAAGTTAGAGAAAATCTATAGATCTGCACTAATGGAAGTACGTTCTACTCTGGGAAATTCTACTCCAGTGATATTCCATGTCCAGATACTTCATCCACCCCCCCAAAAGACAAACATCTATAAATGAATCTATAATAATTTATAACCCTAAATGAAGCTATGCATTTGGACCTGTAAAAATACACTTAAACAGAAAGAAAAGTGATTTACAGCATGTTCTTATCATTGTCCTTGGCTTACATACTTTCATTTCATAAAAAATTGTTAAATGAAGTTAAATTTTAAAAACTTCAAATTCTGAAGCTAAATACAGTGATGTTTACAGTTTTACTAAATCTGAAATTTCTTTGACTGTCTGTGAAATAGTTTTAGTTCCAAAATAACTTAAGAATATTTCTTTAAAGTATTCTAACAGGATTTAAGAAGGAATTTTTTCAATTCTCAGCATTATTACCACTGTATATAGATTATATAATAATGTATTTTGATCCATTTTAATGTTTCCATTTATTTACCTTCTTTTATCCTTGTGCAAAAAAGTAGGATCAATTCAGAAAATGGGAAAAATTTATATGTATTGGAATGCGATATACAGATAAAAATTTATAACCTAAAAAATCACAGAAATAAGGTTCTTTACTGAGTTACATAGTCTGTTTTATCTTATTTTTCTCATGGAACTGATAAAAACACTATATAAAAACTATTCATAAGGTGGCAACAGTAGACTTTTGAATTTAAAATGTATCATTTAAAATTACAATTATCAAAAGGTAAATTGAAGAGTAAAGAAACTTGATTGTTATATTAGAAAGGAGGATTTGTCAAAGAGAGTAAATTAATTCAAGAATGTATGCAATTGCATAAAGATCATGGTTATATACTGAAAGGCTGTTTTCAGCCATTTTAGTTACACAGCCTAATTCACCTGCTATTTGTATATGCCACGCATTAGGTAGGCTTGTTATAGAGGAAAGAAAAGTTTTGTATATTTACAGACCTCCAAACCTACTTAATTGTCCATTCTCAAAATGGTTTCTGATTCAAATTATCTTAATTATGTTTCCTGTTTTGATTGGAACAGATTCAACATATTTCCTGTGATACAGTGACTTTAATAAATTTATGAAGACTAGACATTAGATATCTTTCTCACTTGAGCTCATTGCTCTAAGTAGACTGATCAGAAAACAACAATCCTTACAAAGTTAAATATATGTTTATTAATGTTTTTATATTTAATAAATTGTTGAGTATACACTTTTTCGCTTATCTGACAGACATTTGATTGCATTTATTGTCCCAAGTTTTGCTTTTAGGCAGATTTATTTCATTAGACTAGTGCTATACTAGGCTTTCAGCTTTTGAAAACAAATACTTAAAGGTAAACTGTTATTAAAATTTGCTTCCTTTTAGTATAGGATAACTTTTATATTCTTTGAATAAATAGCTTTTTCTATCAAGAAATATAATGAAAATAGGATTTTAATGTATATTTTTCTAATAAACATTGAGCTACCATCAATAAATAACATGATGAGCTTATAATATTGTTATATAGTAGCAATTAAATATTTGTGATGTGGAAAGTTTTGAGAATCTGAATTTCATGTTTCCCTGAATTCTAGGTGATGGACATAGTTAGCCACTTCACTATGATTACATTTCATTTGTCTATAAATTTTAACACATACATTTAGTAACAGATCTTGAAAGCATTGTATATAAATATTTAATATTTCATATAATTCTTGCCTTTTATACCCTGAAGATACCATTTGAAAGATTGGCATTCTTAAAATATATTATTTTATCATTGCATTGTGGGAATGGACGATACTATATGTATCTTAACTTGATAATCAGTTTTACATGGATTTTTTTGGATGCTATGATAGGTTGCTATAATTTTAAATCTCAAATTCATTGGAGAATTAATATTAAGGATCATACTGTCTCTGACTGGAGCTGTTATAGTTACAATGAAGGTTACTTTATGAAATATTTTAATCGGAGTTAAATTTATTTGAAGTTTATGAGATCACATGTTATGAAACCTTTTGTAATAGAATGTCTACTCTGCACTAAACAGCATCTGAAATTAGTTTTACCCATTAAGATTTATCTGAAAAGTGACTGCATACTAGTAACCAGTGTTAATATGTTGATCTAATGTAGGCTAATACCCCAAACTGAAGAGAACAATTAGCAACATCATTAACTAAGGGACCTGCTTACAATTTTGCATTGCAGGATTGCATTGAGTTTCAAGTAAATATTCATTTTTTTTAGAAAAACCATAAACTCCATGTGTAAATGAAAATTTTGAATTTTAAAAGGATCTTTAAATTTCACACTTTTTTTTCATTTTGTATAAAGGGATTCAGCTTCAGTCAGTACTACTTTCTGGTTAACACTTGAAGAGACAGCATATTATCTAAATTAACATATAACCATTATTCATAGTATAAATTTAAACAGGATTTGTTGCTTTACTATATACTATTTGGCTGATCATCCATAGAATCAAAGCATATTAGTGCTATGTGTAGCCTGATTGTTCATCACTCTCATTTTACAGATCTGGGTCCCAGAATGTTGATTAAAGACTTACTCAAGTTCACACCACCAATTAATGGTAAAATTGGGACTAGTACCTAGGTATCCTATGCCATCCAGAGGAAAACAAACCACTATTAGATAGCAAGACCATGGCAAAATAATAATTTTTTTCTTTTTTATTAGTGTGCATAAGTACTTTGGTTTTAAGTCACACATTACATTATTCATTAATTAGGATTATTCATTATGCATTAATTATTATTATGGGATTATTCATTAATTAGGTCAAAAATAAACATTCATTGTTAACACAATTTTACTTTTTAAAAAAAATCAACAACAAATAAAAACCTTCATAATCTTTTTGGACTATTTCATATACCAGCAATAAGTATTTATGCCGTATGTGTTAAAAAGGGAAGTTTTAAAAAAGGTTTGTTTAAAATTGAAACTTTTGAAACAATTTTACTTTTTAAAAAAAATCAACAACAAATAAAAACCTTCATAATCTCTTTGGACTATTTCATATACCAGCAATAAGTATTTATGCCGTATGTGTTAAAAAAGGAAGTTTTAAAAAAGGTTTGTTTAAAATTGAAACTTTTGAAACAATTTTACTTTTTTAAAAAAATCAACAACAAATAAAAACCTTCATAATCTTTTTGGACTATTTCATATACCAGCAATAAGTATTTATGCCGTATGTGTTAAAAAGGGAAGTTTTAAAAAAGGTTTGTTTAAAATTGAAACTTTTGAAACAATTTTACTTTTTTAAAAAAATCAACAACAAATAAAAACCTTCATAATCTTTTTTGAGTATTTCATATACCAGCAATAAGTATTTATGCCATATGTGTTAAAAAAGGAAGTTTTAAAAAAGGTTTGTTTAAAATTGAAACTTTTGACTTGACGAACTTTTTGACTTGACAAACATTTGAAATTAATATAGATAATGCTTTATGATCAAACATTTCATTAAAAAAAGATTAGATTGAAGATCAAGAGTTGGAACGGACTGTTGTGATGTTTTATATATAAGAAGAAAAAGGCACATTTAACTTATAAAAGGAGACTTTTTTAAATAGTGGAAGAGTTGCATGGCTATGTAACTGTTATCTATTCAAAATTACTAAAAGTTTCTGGGTAGTTGAAAGTATGTTTTGCAGAAAAATCCCTTAATAATATGCTATAAGAAAATAATGTGTGTGGATTCATGTTCTTTTAATTTATAAATTGTTAAATTATATATTTACATGTGAAATTTCTTTAGGTAAATTTCTTTTTTTTTTTTTGCTTTCTCAAGTCTTTTACCCTTGACTGTTAAAGCATTCAAAAGTTTCTTTTAATCAAATTGTCTGTATAGTAAAATGAAGTAAAATCTTCCCTCCACTATTAAAATAAATTTAAAACAGTAAAAATAAAATAAGAAAAATTTGTATGATCTAAAGCTTTCTGAAGGTTAACATATATTAAGGCAGAGTAGCAATTGCAGTATTTGCCTGAGAAATTTGAGCCAAGGTATCTATTTATCTCTAATGGAGGATGACAACTAAGGATTTAAAAAGTCATCCCCCTTATTGTCTTCAACACAAAAACCTTCCGACTGCATCTTTCAACGTTGCATCACCACTTCTAAAGGATCCATAGGCAAACTGCTGAATTTTTATTAATCAGCTTAACCTAATGAGATGAAAAGACCTTTTGAAAAGAATGAGGAAGAAGGGAGTGACAGAGAGGACCATTTTCATATTCTTTTCCACCAACATTTTCCATACAGAAATTTCAGAGCTACTAATTTAGTTCCAGTTCTAGCTAATTCATTCGGTCAGTCTTCCTCATTTTCATCCAGTTGTGGACTTTCTGTAGTCATGTGCTGATGATTTTTTTCTTTTTAAAGCAGACAGCTAAAGGGAAGAATTAATGAGAGTTGAGGGGGGAAATACCTTTGGGAAAGGAGGCAGGAAAGCTTAGGCTGATAAAACATGACTCTTTTTTGATGGGGGCTCTGTTTGGATAACTTGCCCTTTTCTAAATTCTTCTCTCTTCCCGCCCTCTTTTCCCCTCTTTTTTCTCTCTTGTCAAACCCACTTCATAAACGGTAGCAGCTGGAGATCTTTTAGTGGCATTCAGGGATTACTGCCCTTCAGGATTTTAATAAGCTCTGATGCTTGAAATGCCTGTAAGGGTGCTCTCTGAGACAATTACCATTCAGGACTGGGGATTGAGGACCCTTCAGTGGCCCAGATGGTTAGGGTTCTGTGCACGGGGAGATAGTGTTCCAAGAACAACAGATCACTGAAGCAGAGCATTTATGGGGCCAAGGGGGACTGCAAAGGGACATGGCAGAGGAGAAGGGGAAGGCAGAAGAGGGAGGTGTGTGTTTCCACCACTTCACAGCTAATCAAAGATGCGTTTACCCTTCCTCTCATAGATGACTGGATTTCAATCTATGACCCTTGGAATTGCTACTCGTAAGGTCACACAGCCTTGTGGTTAACGTAAGCAGAGCAGAGTGTAAGATGACCATGCTATGTAATTTAAAGGTTACTACTTTCATTCATAAGGAGATCTCTGGAAGAGCTGTTTTTTGAGGACCCTGTGCTGGTTGTGTTATGGACATGTGTGGAACACTATTACATATGCTGAACTTCTTTTGAAGTCTAAGGATACTGGGACACTTCTGTGAAGTATTTAAACTGTATTTTAAGGCTCTTAGTAATTATCATAAAGTAGAAATCTCTTTTAAGGTCACTGCT
The DNA here is from genome assembly GCA_028646595.1 of Phalanger gymnotis. Lineage (NCBI taxonomy): Eukaryota > Metazoa > Chordata > Mammalia > Diprotodontia > Phalangeridae > Phalanger > Phalanger gymnotis. The sequence goes on from CM053622.1 coordinate 387,683,397, forward strand.
TCTAAAAACTTTCCTCAATTACTTAGAGCCAGTCTCAGATTAAGACAGTTGAGGGTCCAGGGCCTGCCTCTGATAAATGCTGGCTCTGTGACTCTGAGCAAGTCACTTAACCTCTGAGTGCCCCTGCTCTAATCCACTATATTGTTGAAGAGTTAGAGTTTTGCATCGGTAGAGATTCTTTACTCCATGGGAGTTTGCTATACTAATGAGATCACAGGTCTGCCAACCCACTCCATTTCATCCTATCCACAAAAACCAAAACAAAACTAATTTATCCGAGTAAGTAGTTCTTTTAAATTCATCTCTAAGAATGGATGGAGAAAAACAAAGTTATGAAATAGTCATTGAATTTATTTGTTAAGAAGGAAAAGAAAGGACATTTATCTAACTATAGATGATACAGGATATAATTATTTATGTTAATTTCCAGTCTCAGTAAATAATTCATGGTACTAAGCAGATTGTTAGACCTGCACAGGATTTTGGAGATCAAAGAGTCCAACTCCTTTGTGTACTTAGTTCTTGAGAGATTAGATAATTTAGGTAAACCCACTCAGATATCTATGTCTTAGGATCTTAGATTTAGAGTTGGAAGACACTTTGTTGTTGCTGTTCAGTCCTGTCTTTGTGATCCCATTTGGAATTTTATTGGCAAAGGTACTGGAATGGTTTGCCATTTCCTTCTTCAGCTCATTTTACAGATGAGGAAACTGAGGCAAACAGGCCTAAATTACTTGCCCAGGGTCACAGAGCTAGTAAGTGTCTGAAGCCAGACATGAACTCAAGAAGATGACTTTTCTCGACTCCAAGTCTATCACTCTATCCACTGCCCCACCTAGCTGCTCGCGGAAGAGACCTTGGAAATAATGGAATCCAGTACCCTCAGGTTTGACAGCTGAGGCTTAGAGAAATTAAGTGACTTTCCCTAGAGGCAGAGACAAGATTTGAACCAATTCTTACTGACTAAGCCGAGCAATACAATTACATATTGATACAGCTACACCATAAACATATCTATATTATTCTTTCTGCTTTCTTAGACAGCTTTCCCTATTACTTCACTTTAGACACCTGAAATGTATTAACTTCCTCCCTTTCATGTTACTCCAGAAGATAAAGACATATTTCTTTTTTCTCTCTTTCTTTCCCTCCCTCCCTTCCTTCTTCCTGCTAAATTAGGTTGCTGGTCATGTTCTGATTTTTTTGAGATATCATTTGAAAGTTATTTGGGGCCCTGAGAGAATAACACAAAGAAAATCATTTTTCCCTTTGAGACTACCTCCTGTATTTTCAGACATTCATCTAGTGCTTAGTACTATGCCTGTTTTCTAAGACAGGTTGTATTTTGTCTTTGATATAATCCAGAAGACAGAATTAGTTTATATTCTTAATTAGGGAATCTTCTCCTGTTGCATCCTGAAGTGGGAGAGGCGGTTATGACTTTATTTCAGCTCAATCTTTTTTTTAGTTGCGCAGTTGTTGGATATCAGGTAGAAATATTAAGGAACAGCTATTCTTTGTCTGGATAGACAATCATTAGTTTTTTAATCCTTGGACCATCTCATGACAGGAAAATCCATTTGTGCCTCTTTAGATTAAGCTTAATATTTGTGATTCTAAGTAAAAATACACAGAACAGGTGCTTGGGCAGGTGCTTTGGTTCAAACTATATAGTTTTTATTTTTTAAGCCAAAATAATTTAAGAAATGAATGTATCATAAAAGACAGAATAGAATTGTTTCAGATGAAATGTATGGCCTCAGAAAACTCCTGGTAACTGATGAGTGACTGTTATTAACAGGTAAATTAACCCAAGTGTTGATTATTTGGATTTTTCATTACCTACATTAATCTGATTTGGTGAGATAACTTTTAGAATGCTTGCAAGGTGTCCAGCAAGGAAAAAAAGCAAATCTTTTAATTCTAGACATAATACAATAAAAATGATGTTTTAAAAAAATCTATAAACAAAGACATTGTGCAACATATATAAATAGGTATATGTTCTAGGTAGCTAAATTAAAACCCATAAAAAAGTTTCAAAAATATCTTAGCATACCCTCTTTACATATCATGACGGTCTCTCTATATTTTGTTTAGGAAGAAGTAAAAGGTTGATAACTAGGGCTCATTTTGAATGACCTTGATTTCAAAAACATGCTAATTTGGCTTTCAGAAAGTGCCTGTTTGCTTCTATCCATGTATAATTATTTATAACTTAGAAGCGGAATACCATGAGACAGTTAGCTTACCTGAAGATAATATTTCATTACCCACTTTCAGATTGAGAAGGCTGGCTGTTTTCCTATGTTCCTCCTTGAAACTGAATAATCAGATTTGTTAATTATTATTTGTTCATCATTATCAGTTCAGGTCACTTTCTCTTCCTAAGAATTTTCCCCTTAGGTCTTAATAAAGTAACATATAGGACTTCAAGATCTGGGAGAATGAAGAAAGATTCTGACATAATTAGAAGTTTGATACTTCTTTGACCTTGGCACAGTTTGACTTGAAAGCAAGTACTTTTCCACATTCCTGAACTTACTAAACAAATGCTGATTTAGCCCTCATCAGAACAGGGGAGTATTTTCCCTTTTTCTTCAAAGCAACGGTATTTTAGAAAGGATAAATCACTTAAAGCATCTTTATTGAAGCCTCATGGTGTTATGGTTCTGTTATATAAAACAGGTGAGGTTACGGGGTGAACAAAAAAGGTAAAATAATGCAAAATGCTCGGATTTTCGTATTGTGCAGTTAAAAATTCATTTAGAAATGGAAACTGAATTCTTAATCACCAGTGCAGAACTCTGTGCAAACTATGTGCATGGGGCTTCTTGGATCTTTGATGGAATCTACCCTGAAAAATAAGTCTTAAAAAGTGGTTTTTTGATGAAGTGTTATTAAAAAAATAAAAATGACCTACAATTGAAGTTCTTGGCACATTAGCTTGTATTTCTGTTTCCATACTGGTAATTCAGTTTTATGAGAGATACTTACGTACTGAGTGACAGGAAGTAAATATGCCTCTCAGGTAGGACTTAATATTTTCCTCCTATCATGAATCTTTTCAATATGAAGTTAATTTTTTTCTTCATCTAAATTTGATGTATTCAATACCCCAAAGTTAAAAAATGAGAACTTGTTACATTTTCAGCTATGTGTATATATTTGGCTCTGAACTGTAATAATATGTTTCTTCCTTCCACAAGATTTATTCATCTCATGTTAGCATTCTCCCATGAATTGAAAGTTAGGTTTGTGATTTTCTTGACAGATGCTGGAAGCAGCATGGAGTCACAGGACTCCTCTTGTCATTCTGAATATCATATATTGAAAGGACTACTTTAACCAAAAATTTCATTTGAAGAGGTGGAGGGGGTGGTGAGTAGATAGCCATAATTTCAGTTTAGAGGGACTTTTGGTATTTTTAAAACTTTTACTTTAAAAAAAATGCCTCTGGTTATGGGTTAACAGAAAGAAGGCAGCCAATAATGAACTCATTTACTATAGTTGGCATAATAAAAGATATTTAAGCTGCCCACACACAATTTAGGGATAAAAATCTTTGCCTAGTTCAGCATTTAAATATTTGTAGTGGTCGTTATTGGCTTGGTTAAAATAAAATAAACAAAAGAAAAGCAAGCTTTAGAAAGATTTGTAGTAGCATATTTTTATAAAGCCAGAAAGTTTTAAATCTGGCTTTTCCTTCACTCTCATATACTTATAAAATGCTGAATAATGTCATACTTTTCTCTTTTGGCTTTTAGATTATTGCTTTGTGTGATTTTTAAAAAATCTTATAACATACGTAATTTATTTTCTGTGTGGCTCTCTTTGCTGCTGATTCTCGATTTTCTAATTCAATAAATTTTCATGAGATTCACCTTTCAAAATTTTCTTATAGGAAAACTTTTGTTTCGTAGGCCCAGAGTTTGAGCCAAAATTATTAGTGTATGTGATGGTGAATTCCTTGAAGAAAAACTGGATAAACAGGTATTCAAAGCTTCAGGAGACAATAAATGGTATGATATGGTTCTTAAAATGATCATGGGGATCAAGAATCATAAAGTAGGCAGATCAACAATCACAGTTTCAAAGTGAGTTTTTTTTATTTATGTCAAAAATTATTTAATAAATGACCTAGAAACATCTGAAAGAACCCATGTCATTGTCTTAAAACTTGCCAATGTTCTCTGGTGTTTTTAGTTGTGTCACTTTATTCATATGTGAAAGATGAGATAAAGCATTTTCTTGTATTGAGTTTGAACGTACTTTGTGCTTTGGGCCCAATGAAATATTAACTACAGCTTGCAGTCTTACAGGCTGGCAAATCTGCACGCATACACCAAGGGGTAAAAATTGAGGTCAAGGCTCATGGACTTTATTTTTTATTATAAAGCAATGCCATTTACTTGTAATGGGATTTTTTTGGTACTGGATGGTAATATTACTATTAATTTTAGTTAGAACTGCTTTATAATTCCTCAGCATGAGGAAAAAAACCAATATTAGAAGTTTAATGAAATATATAACCAGTATTGTAATTTAAGGGGGATGTAGTTTTAAAAAAAATCAGAATGCCCTTCATCCCATGAAAATGAATAGGAATTAATGGATGGAAGTATTTTAAAGTTTTCACTGATTCTTTTAATGGTGTGGTCAGATGTTACAGAGAATATTTATTTTCTATAATCTTGGTTTACTCAAAGGACTCTTGAGCCCATTGCCTCACTAAGAAAACTCTTTAGTTAGTAGTAACTAATTTTTACTTGCAGAACTTACCTGTCAATTTGTATGGAATTTATTGTATTTAGAGACTTTACTTGGTATTGTACATTTTACAATTGAGTTTGGCCTTAAGTGTACTGAACCCTCTCATGCTAAGGTTGTCTATTACCTAAAGCCCAAGACCTCTTATAACTATTATTTCCCTTAAACGTCCATCAATACAATAAGGCACAAAATATTTTCCTTAAAAGGTTAATCCTGCAGAGATTTCTTTTTTGGGTATGTAAGCACAAAATAAAAACCGTGTGTGTGTGTGTGCGTGTGTGTGTGTGTGTGTGTGTGTGTGTGTGTATGTGAGAGAGAGAGAGAGAGATAGAAATGGAGGAAGGGAGGGAGAAACACAGAGATAAAAAGAGGTGGAGAGAACAAGTTATTTATACACTGTAAAGTGGTGAGGTTGGGGTGGGTGGAAATTAGTAGATTGTACATCAGTGGAGCTACATATACAGATATTAGTGTGCTCTGTTGAACTATTTTGGAAGTATAAACTCCCCTCACAGTCAGTAGATTGACATTGAAAAAGCAAGAGCCTACCTATTACATGACAGAACTTGTTTGAAATATTCACACAGTAGCTGTATTTTCCCAGTCAAGAATGATACATCTAATGTGAAAAAATCCTCAATTATAAATAGTTGGCTCAGAGCAAATAATGAAATCATATCAGAAAATAACTATGATTATTTATTGGCTTTGGCCATATCAGTTTGTTAAATCATATGGATATGATTAAGTAAAATTGTTATTTTAAGAAGCTTTGCTCCCCTTTAATTTTACATGACTAAATTGGAAACCTTTTTTGGAAACCACATAGAATTTTTTCCCTGCTCCTTGAGTTTCACAGACTTACTTAGTGATATAATATTAGTTTTTATATAGACCAGAGATTAAAATTGGAATACTTCTAGATAAAGGCAGCCTGTTATCAGGAGTTGAAATGAATGCTTCAATTTCATGCTAGTCCCTTAGAATCCATTTATATATGTATGTATGTATGTTTTGAAGGACAGGTTTTGATTTATAAACATCCCTATTGCTACTCAGTTCTGTACAAATCAGATGGATTAACCTCATATTGTTGCTGTGTTAGGCATGCTAAGTTTAAGTCATACTTTAGCAAACTGTGGAATTGAGGCAATTTTTTGAATATTTTGGGTTCAAATACATCTTAACCTCAATTATCTGAGTATTTCAAGAAAAAAAAAGCTCAGTTTTGTAGTTCAGGAATGCTGACTCAACCATTATATGTACATAACATTGTAAGAGCCATAATCATTTTTTGAAAGTTTTGTGTCATTGTAGTTGGACACAAGATTCAATTTGAGTCACATTTAACAGTTTTTGATCGACACTAGTTTTGACTGAGATCATTGAATTACAAGGGGAAATATAAAAATCCGCAATGTCTGAAAATGTTTTTAAGGCCAAAGTTAATAAAAAAATTTTGCCACTACTTGAGATGTCAGTCTTGTCAGAAGGCTCTTTGGGATATAATATTGTTAAATTTTGGGAAAAATATTTTAAAATAAAATTTGACTTTTGTCTGGAATCTTTATAAGGCAATCTTTCATCTTCACCTAAAATTATATAATGACTTTTATGTTTTACAGTGGTAATTCACTTTAATTAAGATGGAAATATGTCAGGTTATCTTGACCTTAGTAATTCCAGAACTTTTTAAAATTAAACTTATGATTGCATTTTAAAGTATTAAAGGTATTTTTTTCATTACATCTTGAAGACAAGTAGTAAACAGGAAAGTTCACCAATGAATTTATATTTGTTTTTTCCCAAATTAACAGTCTATGTGAGCCTTCAAAAATAGTGAATGACATTGCATAAGCCTCATATCATTAGTAAAAGTAACACGAATGCAGGTGTTTAAATTATTTATACTCATAATCGGCCTTTATATTCCATGGTCTTGCCAGGTCTCTGTTATTCTAGTGCATAATTGATGGTGCTCAGAAGTGGAAAAGTTAGAAAAGCGGAAATAATGTGACGCCAAAGTGCAGTGAGGCAGGTTGGGTTGTCAGAGACCATGGGGGCTGAGGAATCCACGGCCACAGAAGAAGGAACATTGGCATGATAACTCAGGTTGCGTTCCAGAATGAACAGGTTTTCTTTTTGCATCTCAGCAAGGGTTTTTTTTTCTTCCTTTACTTATTTTTCAAGGTAGAGGAGTTATGAAAGGTAGGAGGAATTGACATCTCAGATATTTGAAGCCATGTGCTAGAATTGAACTGGGCCACTTTTAATGATTTTCACAAAACACGTAAAGCTTGTGCAAAGCTTGAGAAGGGGTTTAATGTAATTAAGTGCATAAGTTGGTGTCAGAAGACCTTAGTTCAAATCTCAGCTTTTCAATTGGTTGCCAATGTGACTTTTGGACAGCCTAATCCAGTCTAACCTGCATTTGAATACTTACCATGTATAAGGCACTGTACTAGGTGCTGGGGAAACAAAGGCAACAGTGAAGAGCCCTTACCCCACCCCCCAAAAGAGCTTACATTTTCTTATGAGTGGTAATGGTGTGTGTGTGGGGTGGAGGAAGAATATCACTTGCAAATAGATTTGGGCAAATAGGATGCTTATTTGGATCTCATTTTTCTATAAATGATGGAGTTGAACTAGATGGCTTCTAAGGTTCCTTCCCCCACTAAACCTAGTATATGAAGTAGCTGGATCTACCTAATGTAGGGCTCAGTGTCTTTATCATGATTTTGATTGAGATCAGTAATTGGATTACAAATATTGAAGTCATATTTCACCTTTGTTGAATTTAATAAAAATATACAGAGATTTTTTAAAAAGCATTGTATACCCTGGAACTTGGAATTGTACAGAAAATATGGAATGTTAGTCAGAACAGAGCTAGATGCCATTAGAGATCAAGCCTCTAGTTTAACAGATTAAAAAACTTGGGCCCAGGGAAATAAAACAACTTCCCAAGATCATATGGCTTTTAAGTAGCTGAACCAAGGCTGGGACCTAGGTCTTTTAACTCCTATTCCAGTATGCTTTCTACCGAACTGTGTGTGCAGGTATTGTATGCTTAACCACAGTAAGGATGACAAGGAATACGGTAGGGAAGGAGAACAGAAAGGAAGGAAGGGAGAGGAGACAAAATGAGAAAGAAGACCAGCGATGGAAAGATAGATGAAAGGAAGAGGAAGAAGAACGTAAGAATGTCAGGGAGAAGTGAAAAGAGAAAGAAGGAGAAACAGAAGACAACAAATAGTTTAAAAGGGGAGAGAGAAAGGCGAAATTGTATATTCTTTGGAAGCAGGATTTTGCCTTTTTCACTGTTGAATTGAGGAAAGGAGAGAGAAGAGGAAGTAGGGGGAGAGAAGATCATGGGGAACAGGAGAAAATAATGGGAGACAAGGAAAAGGAGAAATGAGATAAGAGAGAGCAAGAATAATGGAGAGAGGAGAAAAAATGACCGAAAAAAGGACAAGAAAAAAAAGGGAAGGGTTAGCTTTGGAGAACTGTTGGATTTCCTTCTGTAGTACTACCACCTGGAGCTGTCCTTTCCCTCCCGCTGGTTCATGACCTTTTCCCTTGCTCTAGTTCCCCAGGTCTCAGGGCTGCATTAATGGCAGCTGTACTTCTATATAACTCACTGTAATAACAGCATAGGGATTCCTTTATGGGATGGGGGAAACACCTGCTTTGTTTAGAAACAGGCAAAGTTGGAGGAAGCATCAATTGTGGTTTGAGCCATCATGATAATTCGGTGAAGTAAACCTGAAGCACCTTTGAGATGTACCAGTTGGAAAACAGTCTTAGGAGAAAAATAAAAGAAAATTTGATAAATTCATTACATCTACTCAAAATAGTTGAAGATTATTCAACTGTAGATTCTGCCTATTATGCGAGGTGTGAGAAATTAAGGTAGGTAGATTTGTTGTTTTCTTTTAATAAAAACTTTTTCAAAAAAAGCTTTTAAGTGTTTTTAGAATAAGACATTTTATCAGAGTGATCAAGTTTGTATCTTGGACATGGTATAAGTAAGGGTGCAGAAAATAGAAGTAATATTCATATCATCACTGTAAAAATGAAGATAGTATATTTCTCACACAGGATTAATCCTCAGTATTTCATCAAACTTTTGCTCTGAAGAAGGTAGTCAGTTGTTCTGAATGCTATCTATGACATAGTAAGCATGTAATAATACTTGTTTTTAATTATTTTTCATTTCTTTTGGAGTAATTGATGATAATACAAAGCTATTTAATGTGGTAAAGTTTCAATGTTGGATCATAAAATCTATTAGCCTTTGGAACTTATGGATTATGCTAAGTGAAAACAGTTGCTTTTAGCATGAGAAAAAAATTATTCCAAATTGCAAATGTATCCCTTTAAATATGGTTTCACATTTTTTTTCTTGGCACATTGTTATGTAATATAGTTTGTAAAAATGAAAATTTTTAGTTACTTAAATGCAAAGTGATGTTAGCCAAATATTGTATTATTTTGCTTAATTTGAGTAAAACATTCTGATTTTAGAAAAACATCCAGTGAAGAGACTGAAAACAGATTTTCTTATTGGGATGTGAGAGTAACTTTTTCCCTATTTTTTACTTTCTTTGCCGAAAAGAATATCAAGAATATGCATGTGTAGTGGTTTGTATTTGTATGTGTGCAGGCATTTTAAACATTAGTCATTTAAACAGTTGGAGTTGCAACATACAAAACATTTGCAAAGCCCCTGCCCTCCTCCCAAAAAGAGCCTGCATTTTTATTGGAAGACCGCATACTTTGCTGGGTACCTAAATACAGAGGATCTGCTTAGGTTTTAGTTACTTTCATCGTAATCATGCTTTTCCTACAGCCTTGATATATAAAGTGTTAGGAACATGGATCCTTGAGGTAGAAGGAAACTTAGAGATAGATCATTTAGCAACCAGGGCACCTAGTGGCACAGTGGATGTAAATGCTGGGCCTGGAGTCAGGAAAACAGTCTTTGTGATTTCAAATCTGGCCTCAGACATTTACTAGCTGAGTGACTCTTGGCAAGTCACTTAATCCTATTTGTCTCAGTTTCCTCATCTGTGAAATAAGCTGGAGAGGGAAATGGCAAATCACTCCAGTATCTTTGCAAGAAAACCCCAAATTGGGGTCATGAAGAGTTAGACATGATTTAAACAACTGAACACCAACAGCATAACCTTATTTTAAAGATGAAGAAACTGAGGCCCAGACATGTAAGGTGACTTACCTACGTTTATGCAGGTTGTAGAGCTGGAACTTAAACCCAGGCATTCTGATTCTTGTATCCATGCATCTCAACTGCAATGGGTAAAAGATAATGTGGGAATCTGAAAATTATATGTGAAGTGTTTTCCTGCCCATAAGTTCCTAGTTTAAAATTTAAATAGGAAACAGGGAGAACAGAAATATATTCAGTACAGCAGCACATATAGACATCAAGATATTTCTAGAATAAGGAGGCATGGAAGTCTTGGGTATAGTCTGGATATAGGAAATCTGTTCATGAAAAGTTTGTTTTAGGCGAAGTGACAGTTTGCATTATTTTTATGTATTTGGATTGTTTTTTAAGGACTGTGTCTACTAACCATTTTCAAAAATACAGCATTGTGGGTAGTGTTCACCCTGTTATTAATTGGAGAAGTAAATAAAATTAGAGTTCTACTAAGGATGCTTCTAAAGAAAGCATTCCATCTATAAATGACTTCTGGTACTGTAGATACGGCCTAATTAGTCATGGTACATTGTTTCCTTTTATTCTCCTTGAGTACTGATAATTGTTTTAAGACAAAGTATTGCTTAGCTATGATGCTGAAAATAAATCTATTTCATAAGTAGTTTTAATGAACAGGAATCTTTCTCCTCTAGTGAAAAGTATTATAGTTTGTGTAAACACCATTGTAATAAAAATGAAAATTCATTACGTTATAAAATACATGACAAGTAATGAAGCATTACCATATATATGCATATCTATATACACGCCCATGTACATATATTCATATCTAAGAATTGGTGCCTTATGACAGAAGAACCATGGTTAAATGTTCTTTAATTGCTATTGCATTCTAGTCCTGAATGATACAGCGTCTTGGGGTGTGTGTGTGTGTGTGTGTCTGTGTCTGTGTCTGTTCTAAATGACCACTCACTATTTAGCTAAACCTCTGCTTACATTACCTCTGAGGGAGAAAGTAGAGTGAATGTAGTCATTTACATTCTAAATGGTCCCTTCGTGGCAATTCTTCAGGTGATAAAGTAGCTAATAACTTTTATTATTATTTCTGTGCAGAGAAAATGAATGCTTTATCCCCACTCAATAGGAAGAAGAGAGTTGAGAACTCATCAATTCATCTGGGTACTTTAATAATCCTGCATCATTAACATTTCTAATATTAATTCCACCAAAGAAAACAAACTGATAAAAGAAAAATAAAGGAAATCACACAAATCTTATGATGACAACAAATAAACAACAGAGAAGGGGCACACAAATATATTTCTCATAGAAAAAACAACTTTATAACATTTAATGAAGTAATACAAATCCTTACGGTTTCATTAATGACGGTGCTATAAAATATAAACCATAAAGAAAGGAATCTCAGCTCTGTTAAATAAGAAGGTATCAGTCAGGTGTCAAAAACATCGATATGCTGGAAGCTAAGATAAAGGTAATTAGATTCTGAAGAGGAAACCCAAATCTAACTGCTTTTAATTCTTTTTGCACAGTCTTTCATGAGCTACAATTACCACAAAAGTGAGAAGAAACATGTTTTGCTAAAGTTAAAAGTGAAAATCCCAAACATAGCTTAAAAAATAATACAAAAATATTACATTTAAATTATTTATTTTAGGTTTCTGCTTGCTATCTTTGTGCCAAAGTTAGCTGCATATCAGGGCTAACGACCGGATGTTAGATTAGGAACCAAAAGAGACAACGTCCATAGCACAGATGAACTGGCAAATTTATCAAATACGGGTGTAGTTTTCATATCTCTTACCTAGGATAATATTATATGTCTTTTAAATCAGCTCTTTCACATGCATTAAAAGCTCCTGTCTTCAGGTGAAAATATATATTTGAATTTCCTAAGTCTTTTGCTTTCTCAGATAGATATAAATGCAGACAGTGCTTTGTGTAATAATGTCGGTAGTTAAGGCATAAGATTTTACTTAGGCAAACAAATGACCATCCTTCACAGATAGAGGATCTATAAATTTGTTAGCTATTTTTGCCTTCTACAGACATTGGCTGGCATTGAGTCCTTAGCCATTGCTTGTTTAGACAGCATTAAGGTTGAATGAGGGCTTAAGTTTGATCAAAATACATACATACACACACATATACATATATATATATATATGTCATTACCATGTATTCCAGTAAAATAAAAAGTCATGCTTAAGGTAAAGTGATTAACTTTCCAAGTAATGATCAATACTATTAAATTTTCATTTGCCAAAGAGAATGAAGAATTCAAGTACTGTAGCATGAATAACAAAAAGTGCAGTTTTTAATTTTACAATTGGGTTTAAGTGGGGGGCGGGGCCAAGATGGTGGCTGGAAAGCAGGGACTAGCATGAGCTCCCCGCCGAGTCCCTCCAAAAACCTATAAAAATGGCTCTGAACCAATTCTAGAACTGCAGAACCCACAGAACAGCAGAGAGAAGGAGGGCTCCAGCCTAGGACAACCTGGATGGTCTCTGGGTAAGGTCTATCCCACATGGAGCTGGGAGCAGAGGGGAGTAGAGTTGAGCGGAGCAGGGCCCAGCGTGGGCGGCCTGGACCAACGAGACCAGGAGCCGGGCGGAGTGTGCCTTAGTGCCATGAATCAGTGAGCTGTGGCAGTTAC
>CM053622.1:387696531-387741878 GCA_028646595.1 Phalanger gymnotis
GAAAAGAAAAGGGGATGGGAGGGGAGTGGGGTGACAGAAGGGAGGGCAGACTGGGGAACACGGCAACCAGAATATACACCACCTTGGAGTGGGGGGGAGGGTAGAAATGGGGAGAAAATCTGTAATTCAAACTCTTGTGAAAATGAATGCTGAAAACTAAATATGTTAAATAATAAACTGAAAAAAAACAATTGGGTTTAAGTGTTGCAGCTATTTATAATGATTTTATATTGTAATGTTAACTATTTACTTTTACAACATGGATTAAATACTGGTAGGAGCTGAATCTGCAGTTTTTCCTTGCCACCATAGACTGTTGATTATGAAGTAAAAAGGAAATTCACTTTTAACATGAATAGGAACTGAGGGAGCATGGTATAATAGATAGAGAACTAGCCTTACAATCACAAAGGGCTGGGTTTAAATTCTGCTTACACATACTGGCAGCCTTAGCCTGGGTAAGTCACTTGACCTTCTCAGTGCCCCAGGAGACTCTCTAATACTGTAAGTCACTTCCTGGAAATTCTCTATACCAGTGTTTAGGAAACCACAAAGGGGCAGAGGTGGGATAGAATTAGCATTAAAATTTCAGTTCTTTAGTTCAAACTCATATGTTGGAGTTGATTTAAATTGTTACTAGTATTTAGATATGTATTCTCATGGGCAGCCAGGTGGGGCAGTTGATAGAGTGCTGGACCTGGAGTCAGGGAGCTTCGTCTTCCTGAGTTCAAATTTGACCTCAGACACTTAACTAGCTGTAGGACCCTGGGCAAGTCACTTAACCCTTTTTGCCTCAGTTTCCTCATCCGTAAAATGAGCTGGTGAAGGAAATGACAATCCACTCTAGTATCTTTGCCAAGAAAATGCCAATTGGGTTCACAAAGAATCTGACACAACTTAAATGACTCCTTATGTATGATGGATTTTTTTTACATGAACTAAATCTGTCTTAGAGACGTTTATGTTTTGGGGAAACTTGATTTATAGGTCAAGTTTGGGAGATGGTGATTGCCTACGCTGTGAGTTATGGGTAATTATGTAAAATCATAGAATTCTAGATTTAGGAGTGGAAGGAACCTTACAGATCATGTAGTTTAGTGAGTTCCAACCCTTTTGTGTACAAGGACTCTCTTTTAATATAAAATGCTGCAACCTTACCATTTGTTTGAAGTCACATTGATAGAATATACCAGGGCTGAGTTTTGAATCTGAATTCTCTGACTCCAGTCCAGTGATCTTTTTCAACAATACAGCATCTTTCATAAAGTAACCCTGTTTCTAGGGGTGTGTATATGCATACATATGAAGAAGTTCTAGCATCTCACCCATCAGATTAAAAGGCATTTTGCCATGTCTCTGCTCCGCCCGCACCCACCAAAAAAACCCTGATGAATTTGATGAGTTCATATAATGAGTTGGCAATCACTATGTTTTTGTTATATAGGATAAAGATTTTCTTTTTCATTCATACTTATTATAAGTACAGTTTTATCACATCCTGTGTTATATTTTGAGAGGCAGCATAAAGTATTAGCTAAAGTGTTGGACTTGGAATGTGGAAGATCTGAATTCAGTTTTGCCTCTGATATTTAATAGCTTTGTATAACCACAGGAATATCACTTACCTTCTCTGAACCCCAGATAATTCTCTTCTACCAAGTTATAGAGAGTTCTTGATCTATACTGGCGCTCCACTGGTAAAAGTTACAGATTCGTGATGTGTTGATACAAAACAGGTCTACTCAGTAAAGATGAAAAATGTTGCTGAGACATTAAAATTAACTTGGTACACATTCTCTGAAATTAATTCGTTAATAACATAGCATCTAACTAAATTATAGCTTAAAGTGGGTGTTCTCCCAGATGAAATACCTGTAATGACTAGATTTTTAAGTGAAAAATTCTTTTGCTGTAGATATTTATCATTACATTTTCTCCAGAAAATTTGACAAAATGTTTTTGATCACCAGTCTATCAGTGTGACCTGCTGTGTTTTCATAAGGGTCGCAGAATACCAGGGGTGAACCTTCTGGAGAACGTGTATTTAAAAAGTAGGAAATAACAAGTAATTACAAAGTGAGTCCACATTGTAGTGCTGTCACACATTTCAAGAGAGCATTATTCTATCAACTAAAATACTGTAACATGTGTGACATACTTGAATTAACCTTATAATTTACTTTTAAGCAACCTGCATATTAAATTTCAAGTACTTATTATATAGCACTGTTGAAAATGTCATCTGCCCTCTGTTTCGCTTTAATTTTTTTTTAATTTTGTAAGAGGAAATGAGAGTGGGGCATTTTTGATGCGCATGGGAATATGACCCTTTTCCTCTTGTTTTTAAGAAATCATTTATAGTTATTGGTTATTATTTACCTTGTGCTTACATTCTAGTATTCCATTTCATTGTAATACTGATTATCGATGTAATCTTGTTCATTGAAGTGATGAATGCAGGATGATAAGATTGTGACTGTTCTGAAGCATAGGTTAGTTGCTATGGTGATGTCATTTGTTATTGCAAGAAGGCAAATTGCAAAATCCATTTAGTGTGGGTAAAGTTATTTCCTTTAGTCTATTTATAGGTCATTTTGGGAATTTCACATTCTTAGAAAAATTTGGAATTATTTTTTATTTCATTTCACTGATGTTCTTTACGAATTTCAATTAGTAAACACTGATTAAGCACCTGCTACATTCAGAGTACTACTGTTCCAGAAGAGATTACAGATTTAGATAAAGTGAGGCTCTTGCCATCATGGAGTTTACATAAATTTGGTAGATGAAGTAGAAATAAACAAAAAAGAAACTTACAGCTAATCATCACAAAAGAACTTCTTGCCTTTGAGAGAACAGAAGGAATTAACAAATTCTCAGGAAAATAAGACAAAGACACAATAGACACAATAGACACAATATGCTACAATAGATAGAAAACTGGCCTTGACACCTAGGTTCAAGTTATGCCTCTAATATATACTGATTTTGTGATCCTTGGTAAGTCAGTTAATCTCTCAGTGCTCTATCAACTCACTAAGATAGGAGTTCTTAAGTGTCTGTGTGTGTGTGTGTGTGTGTGTGTTTTAGGGATCCATTTGGCAGTCTGGCAAAGCCTAAAGTGTCCTCAGAATTATGTTTTTTAAAATGTGTGATTGAAGGAAATACTAAATTTCCGTTGGAGGGTAACAAAAATAAAAATGTAAATTTTTCCCCATATAATTTCATAGATCTTCTGAAATCTATCTGTGGCCCTCAAGTTAAGAACCCCTGCTCTACAACTGTAAACTGTGGAGAAGGTTCTGTCTGCCTTGGTAGGGAAAGCTTCCTGATCCGAAAGTTCCCTATGACATTGAAATCACAGATCTAGTCTCTGTATCCCAGAAAATAAAGTATTTTTTCCTGCCAAAATAATTTATAGCATTGACTAAAGTTTGTTTTTGGTAGCTGCCAAGCATTCTTTTTTATGCTTATGAAAGTAGGGCTGACTTATGAATTATAAATTATTGTAGAAGTGGTCCTTTTCTAGATATCTGCCCATCCATTCATGCAACATAGCACTTTATGAAAAGTTATGCCTATCGTTACTTAATGAGCACTTAGGCTTGGCGTGTTCTCAAGATGCTTTGATAGACTGTTAAATTTACAAATGCCCTGTAGCTATAAATCATCATTAAAGGTAAGGAAAGGAGAGAGAAAAATAGAGACTGAGAAAAAGAGAGGAGGAAGGAGAGAGAAAGGGTGCTTAGGCACATAATTTCTTATAATTGATTTAACCTACCTCCTAAATTAGTAGTTGGACAAGTGGAAGAGGGATTTTGCTTATGATATTTGGTAGCTGCTGAACATGGCCTGGAATTTTGCCTTCATATGGGGAATTCTGGCCTTGATCTGAGAGAGGTTTTAATGAAATAAAAAATTTGAGTTTCATTAGTACCTACTTTAATGATGAAATGAAAATTGTTTTAGTTCAGTCCATTGTAGTGTCCTAAGATGAAAAAAAAGTAATAGTTAATCCTTGGTTTTTCAGTCTGATTATCTCTGTGTATTCCATATTCTTTCTGTTTTTTTTTCCCATTCCTCTTTTTTTCCCCTACTGTTCCTTGGCATCTTCATTGAAGGGTGGCCAGGTGAAATGAAATGAAATGAAATTCTCATCGGCTGTTGTGTCTCTGATATTCTGGTAAAAGGTTTGGTGAGAGAAGTACTTAGTGCACTTTACAAAATATTTTGTGTCTCTACGTTTTAATTATACAGATGTTTTATATAAAAGTGTGTTCATAGTTAGAATACTAATTTGTAGTTTACATAGTAGTTTATAGTAATTATGCCTATATTTCTTCTTACTTTCCTTGTTAGATTGTAAGCTCCATGAAAACAGAAGCATTAACTAACATATCCTCCAGGGTCTAACATGATGCCTTGTTCATACTAAGTACTTAATTGTTTTTGAATTGTTGGATTTTTAAACTTTTATTACAGATATTTCTCATCTTATCTGAATAACAGTATCTATTTAGATATACCGAACTTCAAACTTACAAAATAAGTGAGTAAATAGTTTAAAGAATCACAAGCACTAAACTTAAAAGAATTCTTAATTTGGAAATTTGTAACTTGACACTATGAAACATAGCATTCCAAGATAAAAGGATATGAAAGTCAGAGAATTAAGTATAGAGTTAAAGAATGCTTTTCATACAAGGGCAAGAAAATACTATTCATGTTTCTTTGTATTCTCCAAAGTATTTAGCACCATACTTTTCACATATAGGTACACAAGAAATATTTGTTGCTTGCTTGTTTTCTTGCCTAATTAACTTTGGAAAGAAATATTGCATGCAGCAAAGGACACTACATTGCTTCTATAATTGCAATGCTCAGCATTCAAAATAATTGGTAACCGTTGCTTGCATTGCTTCCAAACCAAAGTTAGTGTATTGAAAATTGATTTTTGTGTATGAGTGTGAGTGTTTGTATTTTGGGAATACCATTTTAATTTTATAATGTAAGAAGATTGGAAAATGATTTATTTTACAGACTTGAAACATTTATTTCATCAAGTAAGAATTGCCCGTATTTTATAGTATTAACACTTATTAGCATACATCTCCTTTTTATGTATGTAACTCTTTTTTATGTATGTATTTACAGTCTTTAAGTCAATACTGGCTAGAGAAATTTGATCATGTTTATTGGACTAATCCAGCTTTAGTGTCCAAAGCCAGAGCTTTTTTCCGTTGAACTCAGCTATCTGCTATTTTGTTGTAGTTGTACATATAGGAAGAGCATGACTTTGCCTGAACGGAGGGGAAAGCTTCATGTACTTTGGCAGATTTGGTCTAATCCTCAATATTTACTCTTCATTACCCTCCATATCCAGTCAGTTGTCAAATTCCGTCAGTGTGTACCTCCATAACATTGCTTGTATCCCTCCCTTTCTTTTCACTCACACGACCACCACCTTAGGTCAAGTCTTCATCAATTCTTGCCTGGACTATATCCTCCTAATTGGATTTCCTGCCTTCTTGCTCTTACTTGAAACCAGAAGTGAGAGCCCCTTGGGGCTTGTCTTCTCCCCAGTCCCTAATTGGGGAGAAAACAATCAGGAAAATGTTGTTTCACTAGCAATGGGCTTACCTGATTCCTTGGAGTGGGACCTCTTTCTGGATCCCCAGTGGGGCCTGGAGGCTCTGACTTATTCTGTACTTTTCATGTGTCTTCACCATGCCAGACTAGAGTCAAGCCCAATGGGGTGTTCTCTCATTTCTCCTCCATCCTATAGGCAGCTGTCACAATAATATTCCTAAAACACAGGTGTGAGTTGCCTCTGAGATAAAATACAAACTTGTCTCTGACATATAAGGACCTTCACAATCTGTATCTACTTGATTTTTCCAGATTTGTTTCACAATAATCTCCTTCAATATGCTCCATTTTAGTTAAACTAACCTACTACATGTCCCCCTTATGCAACATCATCTTCCTCACCTCTCTGTGCTTTTATACAGGCTCTCGTCTTGTGCCAGGGATGTTTTCCCTACTTGCCTCTGACTTTTGGGATTCCTTCCTCCCTTCAAGGCTCATCTCAGTTTCCCCTTTCTAAAATAATGTTTTCCTAATTTCACCAGTAGTTGATGTTGCTTCAGCCTAATTGCTTTGCATTTATTTTGTAATATTTACCTGTATGCATATTGTTTGCCCTAGTAGTATGGAAGCTCTTTGGGGATAGAAGGTCATGTTTTTTTTTGTGGTAAACCTAGTGCCTGGCACATAGTAGGCTCTTTTTAAATGTCTGTTGAATTGAGTTGATATAAAGAAAAGGAAAAATTTCCCAGCAATTAGAAATAACTAGAAGTGGAATTGGCCGCCTCTCCTAAGAGTAAGCCTATATTCTCATCAGGTATATTGTAGTGGGGATTCCTTATCAGGAATGGATTGGACCAGATCACCTGGGAAGTCTCTTCCTATTCTAAATTCTTACCAATCTTTTACACTTCCTACAAGGAGAGGTGTGACAAGAAATTGGGTGAGTTGGAATCTGGATTGCATTCATGTGTCTGTTTACATGTGGGCAATCCACATTCCAACTCATCTAATTATTGTGAGTGACTATTGAAGGATGCATTTTACTAGCTTTTTTTGTTGCTATTTCTATTTTTTTCTGTATAGTTTTTATTACATACGCATAAATAGAGCATATTCACATATTAGGCCTTTAATTTTACAGATCAGATTAATAGTTTGTTATGTGATGTGCTATAATATTTTATTAGTGAAGCCAGAGGGAGAAATAAGTAAATAAGTTATGCTTTCCAAATCAAATGTTCGGGCTTATTTGGATCAATACTCTCCTTCCAACCCCTGCCTTTTCTTGTCCCATCTCCCTTTTTCAAGGCAAATAAATGATCGAGTAGTAAATACTCATATATATGCTGAACGTGGTTGATTCTGGGGGACTTTGCTGGCCTCTCAGAAAATTAGGAGCCCAAGAAAAGTCAACTGTCTATGTTATTGTGAAAAATATCCAATTACATAACTGTGTTTGGATACAAATTCCTTTTTACAAAGAGTCGTGTAACTTTTGTGTTTTCATGCCACAGCAAATCAGTCAGACCTAAACCATGAGCTAATCAAGCAGCTTACAATGCTAGTCCAGAGACTAGTAACCTAGGCAAACTAGTTTTCTGCAGTTAGCTAAATTTTTTTTCAAGAAGAGTCTATAGTTAAGGACAAAACTAAGCATTTTTTAATGTCTTAATGTCCATCTGATCATTGATTCCATCTCTTCCTTTCAAATCACTTTAAGACTGTCAAGTATCTACAAATATACTTAGATGCTCTGTATTTTAACCCACAAAAAATCCTCAATGCTATCAAAGGATTTCTTTGTTCCCTTTATAAGAATAACAAAAGCACTTAGGAAAGGATGAGATGCTATACAGAAAACCTAGGGAAAAGACTAATTGCATAGGCAAAGAACTATAATTTACAGGTAAATATATTTCTCTTTTCTTTAATTGACTTACATGTGGATTGTATGCTTGTTTATACAGGTTTAGTAATTAACTTAAAAATAATTCTGAGTTTTCTGTTATATCACAGTCTGTCACAAAGCTATGTAAATGTGAAGCAGGTTTAACAAAAAGCACAGTTTAGTTTATTGGTTATTTGTAGTATAAATACTGACAGACTGCTCTGGTTAGTAGTAAAAGTAAATGAAATTTGTTCAGGATGATTAAGAGATGGTAGAGAATGCTACCTATATTTATTGGGGCGGGGGAAGAAGGGGGAAAATGTCAAAATAGTTGTAAAACTAAATATTAATATTCTTCATAATTGCTGGTAAATCTGTGCACCTCCATTTGTAAAGAATATTAAATGCAATAACTTTGAATTTTGGAGATAATTCAGGAAAATTTGGCAGCAGTAAAGTAGCTTTTATCTTATATTTAAGAAGAAATTTGAGGCTCAACGTACAGTGTGTCTGCAGAAACTTACAAGCCTTTGGATAGAATTCTTTTGAATTTCTTACAATTGGGAGATTTGTATGGAGACATGAAATTTTGTTCTATGTTGATAACATTTAACTTTGCACCCTTAACATTGTAGCCAATTGCTAAACTTATCTCCAAAAGAATTATACCATCTCCGCAACCCATTATCTCTTAATAAATTCCTGCCTGTCTTCCACAGCTGGCCTCCCAGTAGCTATGGAAAGCTTCAAACCTTTCTCTTTCTAAACCAGGTGTCAACTCCTTAGTGCAGACCAGTGCTACAGAGAAAAGCAACTCTTTCTTCCCACCCAACATATCTCTTCAGATCACCTTGTACTTGTGACATGGGCAGACTCTGCTTTCCAGGCAGTGTCTGGCAAAGTCCCCCCTTTCCCTTTTTGTGGGAAAAGTGTGAGCCATACAGGATAAGCAAATACATGGATGAGTTGCAGTGTGCACTGAAGTTTTCATTACCTTATCTTTTCCCCAAAACCCACTCTTCTTGTAAATTTCCCCAGATCTGTTGAGAGTACCAGGATTCCTACAGCCTCCCGGATTCTCTACCTCCTCAGTTATACTTTACTCCTGGCTCAACTGAAACTTCTCTCTTCAAAGATTCCAATGACCTCTTAATTGACAATCGATCACCCTCTTCTCTTGGATACTTAGTCTCTCCTTTCTATGTTGCTGAAACTAATGTAAGAGTTTCACCTCTAAAAGCTATTATATCTGCATACTTTAAAAACTTGAAAACATAATTTTCTAACCTCCTTAAAACTTAACAAAGTTTCAGTGGATTTTGAATATATTTGTTAAAAATATAAAAATGTAGTACCTTCTGATTAGCTTGCAAGAACAAATGATTGACATAAAGGAAGGTAGAAATTTACTAGTCATATTTCAATAAAAATTTTGGCATAATTGGTGAATGGGATTAAAAATCAGCATCATGAATTAGTAAGCACAGGGAGCCGTGTGCTGCTTCTATTTGGATCTACATGTCTTTTGGAGTTAGCTTTTTCAGCCATGACAACCAAGTATTAAAAGAAACTTCACTTAGAATGTGACATTTGAACTATTGTGTTACAAAATTAAACCAAGATTTTAAAAAAGGAAGCACATTTAATAACCTTGCCGACACCTTATCAATAAAAGGTTTTTTTATTATGAATAAAGCAAATATTATTTCATCTTTATATCTAAAATTTCTAAATTTTATAATGCACGTAATAATTTGTGCAGTAGTTTGTAAGTAAAAATAGATTGAGAAGGCTTGCTAAAAATTGCTTTTACTGATAGGGGTTTGTGATCAAAAATGTTTGGAGCCTTCTTGTCTGGACTATAGATTAAATTTTGCTTGTCCCTGCTGTCAACTTATTTGTTCAAGATAATTTTACATCATATTTTGATACAGAAGTGATACAATAATAATAATAAAAATAATAATACTATTTCTATAGTGCTTTAGGCTTTACAAAGTGCTTTACAAATGTTATTTCATTTGATCCTCACGATAACCCTGGGAGATAGCTGCTATTATTATTTCTGGTTTACAGATGAGGAAACCGAGGCAGAACTAGGCCAAGTTACTGGTCTAGGGTCACATAGCTAGCAAGTGTCTGAGGCTGGATTTGAACTCAGGTCTTTCTTGACTCTAGGTCCAGTGATTTATCTGCTGTACCACCTAATTACCTTGTGAATAGCCATTTGCAGTCCCACAATGTTTCACCTCTGGCATATCTTTCTGTACTCTTTTGGGCAAGCAGATTTTCTCAAATGGAAATATCATAAGGCTCACTTTAATATAGTGACTCTTAGTAATTGTTTTCTAAGTTGTTTTACTATTAATTTGATAGGTAGACAATTCATAACGCCTCTCGTCATAGACTGGAATGTATTTAATTCATTTCTTCTTGTTGGATATCACAATCCCTTCTAAAATAATGGACAATTCCCGCCCCCACCTTCTACCTTGCACTCTTAAACTTTGGTGTACTAAAACTGTCAGAAAGACTGTACCCATATTGTCATCCCCAAACATGACATTTCTAAAGATTATGCCAAATGTATTTTCTGACATCTTTCAGTTGATTCAAGCCGAGGAGTATGTCTTATCTTTTGATAGTCTACTGGCCTGAAAAATATAGTTATGGTGATTTATGAGTCATATGATGTATAGAAACTGAATCACTGTTTTCAAGTGCTGTCAATTAGTGTTTGGAAATGAAGGGAAGGCCAATTCATGAGAATGTCACAAGTTCATATATTGAATGTTGTTTAAAATGAATTTTACACTCATAGTAACATGTTACTACCAACATAATTTAAGACTGAAATAACTCTAGACTTTGTTACCAAATTGGTACAGGAATACTGTATTTTTTGTTATTAAAAGGTAACCTGTATGACCTGAGTCATTTTTTCTTGGGTTATTTCATTTTTTTCTATTTAGGAAAGATGGTAGATTTTCTTGCAGTGTGAACATTGACTTTATCCAAATTTAAGTCTTTAAATTACATTTTATTTTATAAATAATAAAGTTCTTTTCCCAGATGTTAATTTTAAAAAATTAGATATCATCTTGATTCTTCCCTCTCCCATCTACCTCCTTAGTAAAAGTTCTGGTTAGCAGATTTCTTGGAACTGTGCTTGAGGTAGGAGGGAGAGAATATGATTTGCGGGGGGGATGTTGGTTCATTTAGTGGCTTTAATTCTGTTTTTGAGCAAATGTGAACCACTCTGGCTCATCTCTCTAATTCTATTTTTCTTTGGCCTTCTTTCCTTCTCTTCTACTTCCACCTCATTGAAAATGAGATTTGTAATCTGGCTTTGGGGCTGGGATCTAGAGAGAGTTGTCAGGGTCAACGGAGGGGGTTAGGAATAGTTGTGTTTGCTTAGAAAGATACCTTTTCCTTTTAGTTTTCTTCCTGAAAAGTCTATGTTACAATTAGTTTTCTCTGGATTGAAATCTGATTATGAGTCAAAATACTGTGATCCTGTGTCCAATAAATCCTAGTTAATTTTTCTTGCTTCAGTGTCTTTAAGATTTAGCCTATTTAAAAAGTTTTTAAGTTTGTACATTTAGTTAATTGTGCAGTAAAGGGTAAACAATTATGACTTCAACCTTTTTAGGACCTTTCCATTCAGATATTCTATAGCACCTTGTTTTGCACCTCTCATATATGTTATCATATATTTGTTACATATTAAAGTTATCTAAATATATGTCTTATTTCCCTTAGCAGATTCCGTAAGCTCTATTTGGTCAGGGAATGTCCTGTTAATGTTGATCTAATATTAATTTGTCTATTGTTTTCCCTTTTATGGACATTAGGTGGCTTTGGCCTTTTGCCATAATGTGTACTAATAACACAGTATGTCTAATTTCTGACCTGTTTAATATAACCTATAGTTTGTGGCATAACTAAGGAAAAAATCTACTGAAAAAAAGTGTTCTATAGTGCACTCAAGCTGATTGCATTTCAAGGAAAGTGAGGTTTCTGATGATGGACGCGAATAGTTGTTAGTCAGATTTCAACTAAGTGTAGCCTTTTGAGTCCAAAGAGTATTTTTTTTCTTTTTGGTATTTTCTTTAGAAACCTGAGAGGAAAGGATGCATAATGGGATCCCATACTTGTGCATTTCAGCAAAGATCTAATCTTTTTGAATTCATTGCTTGTGAGTTATTATTTCTAATCATACGCTTGATTGACTCCAGCTAAATGACTGTCTGACTGAAAGGCAGGGGTGTTAAATCTAAAACTGTAAGTACGTATTTTAACTGAAAATAGGGATCATCACGGAATGCCTTCTCAATCAGTGGTGCCTGACACCCCTTGGAATATATTTTTAAATACAAATTCCATTGCATCCTTATGTAGGAACAGAGCATCACAGAGCATGATTGAGCTCTGAGGGAGAAGATTGAAACCCTGGAGGGAATATCAAAATGATAAAACTGAGCCTTCAATGGTGCCACGATGAGTATGGTTAGCATGCCACTTTAGTCTGACAAGCCAGTTAGGTACCCCTTAAAACTCCTTGCTGAGATTACTTTGTCATTTTGAAGACTTAAAAAAAGGAAAAAGATTAGTGGGAGAATTATTATTTAGAAAGATGATTCGGACACTTCTATATACCTTTTGCATTAGAAGCCAACAGACACTGTATTTTCTTTCAGTTGATATCCAACAGCAATAAATTGAAGAACCCAAATATCTCATTTGCTTTTATTCAAAATAAAACATTGAAAATCAGATAAAAGTACAGCAAGAAAACAGCCATAAATTGTATTATTCTTTTACATAATGTATTTTTGCCAAGTACTTGACTTTTGCTTAACCACTTGACTATATCCTTTATGTCAAATTCCGTAATAGGGCGAGTGCATTTATTTAACAAAAATGATTACTTGATCACCATTAGGCATTCTTCAGATACTTCTTTCTCAATTTTTTTTTGCTAAAGAATATAATCATAGCCCCAGTGTATGCCTAGTTCCTTCATGTTTATACCAATAGACTGAAATTAGTAGTGATGAGTTATTATGTAAGGATTTGTGCAGATATTCAGTGATTGAGTGTGTGTTACCTTCAAAATAAAGACTAGACTTCAAATTAAATATATAAAAAATATTCTGATGCAAGGATTGTTTCATTTTTGGTTTTGTATCCCCAGGGCCTAACAAAGTGCCAGGCTTATAGTAAGGCTTAGTGAATGTTTGTTGATTGAGTGATTGATCGAACACATGATTTTCCTACTTGACAAAAAAGTTCTTCCAGTCAATGAAGGGTGACTATGTTACTAGTCTGTTTTCTCAGCATATTTCAAATGAAATGAGAAAATGGTTATGACAAAAATAGTTGTATTTTTTAGGGCAAGTGTGGGGGGCATTCCTTATATATCATTGGGTAGGGAGATCCCATTAAGGAAATTCCTTTGAACAAAGAAAATTAGTCACTGTTTTGCAACTTACAGTCTCTGAGACTGGGATACTAAAAGGTTAATTGGATTGCCTAAGAATTCAGCATCCACAATGTGGCAAAGATAGAACCTTGAACCTAGGTCTTCTTGCTTCCAAAGGATGCCCCTTTTCTATCCATCTAGGGTAAGATACCAGTCAGAATCGCATCTTAATAATGTGCATGGGGTTTGAAATGCTTTAAAACTTGTGGGATGCTCAATTAGGTTTTTAAAAATTGTAAAAAAAAAACCCAAAACCCTTTGCATACTGAAAATTAAAACAACATAAAAATGCTCAGATCAAGGATACCTATCAAATTCTGTCTCAGGTCTTGAAAGAATGTAGTGGAGTAAACTGAAGCCTGCTCATTGGTCCATTGTGAAATTTTATTCATGATAAATTGAGAAGAAATTCTAATTACATATAATAAATGTGCAGATTGCCAAATGTATAAGAGCTTGATGTTAATCATTTTATGAAGGTTATTTGATGGTGAGCAGGGACAGGTGCTAGGATAGCTGTGAGTCCTCTAGGGATCAAAAGGTTAGACAAACTGCCCCTAGAATTTATATAGTGTAGTGATTTTCATGTCAGTTTAATTATCCTTGTGTTTTATGAGATAGTCAATCAAGTTGTCTGGAAATCTTATGGAACTGGAGGATCTTATAGCTTTAAGGGCAGAGTTATGATTGGTTTGTTTGGTAATCATTCCTTTTGAGATAGTCTTTGTGGAAGTGATGTGCTTTTAGAACTACAGGGCTTCCTTAGTGCCAGAAAGAGATTTAATCAAGCCTTTTATAATCCAGTGAGGAAATGCCTTTAAGACTAATGGTGTTCATATGAATTTACCTGATAATTTAGTAATCTCTGCTTGGGGTCTTTACTTTGATTTTTTAATGTAGCACTTCAACTTTTCATATGCTTTAAAATGTTTTAATAGTTATAAATTCATTGAAATTATTTAATTTAGTCTATAGCTGTAGACATATCAACTGTCAAGAGAATTAGAGGATTAAAAAACCAAGCACAAAATATCATATTGTGCCACTCAGTCATCGATTTTAAAAAGAAAACAAAAATCTTCAATCTCTTCTTTTCCAGCAAACCGAAAATAACTCGTTAAAAGCAAGAAGAGAAATAATTTTAACATGATCTCAAAACAACCCCCAAATGTTTGGGTTTATTTCTTTCATGAAGTATTTAAGATTATGTTTTTATTAGAATGATGCATTTAGAAATGAGTAGCTAGCAAATAAAGTAGGATTAAAAATTATGTTGTGGGTTAATAAAATATCAGAATTTCCAAATTATTAATATTATTTATTTTTTTACTGTAGAAGAAAATTATTAAGTTTAGGTAGTTTAAAAAAGACATTTGGGATGATGTATTTGTATTAATTGGTTGACATTTGAAGAAAATTAAGTGTAGTTTGTGTATTTTGCAGAGGGATGAATGAGCCTGTCAGAAATGATATATGGAATATCTTTTACCAATTTTTCTTTTTTATTTGTGTAGTCCTGGAAGGTTCTTCCCTCTAGCCTTTATTCTTCTAAGAGAATTCTGAGATCTTATTATTCATTTTACACAAAACTTATCCTTTTATCATCTCTGTTTTGATAGCAATTCATTAAAAGTTTCCTACAATATTAATATAGTGACTGACAAGAATGCCAAAACTTATGCTTCTATGGAAAGAGGCTCTTTATTCTTTTGTTGCACCTTACATTGCTCTCATACTTTTTGCATCTGCGCAAACTTTAAAATAAATAATTTCATGAATAATTTTTCAGTTATATTGCATTACCAAATTGCCCAATATTCATATTTCACAGTACCACTTCTGTTGTAATATCAGTTTCTCATAATCACACACAAGCTGCAAACTACTACCATACACATAGGTTGATAATATTTGACAATTTCTGAATTTTTAAATAAAACTCAATGAAGGAGACTGCTATATCAACCTGGTAATTTTTTTTTACTACCTTGGAATATGCAAGTATGTATGTCCTAATAAAAATAAGGCTTTCTCATAATCATCAGCTTGAAAGGACAGTTTTAGCTTTAGCAATATTGCCATAATTAATATTCCTCAAATACTTGTGTATTTTACTGATATTTCATCACATTATTTCATAAGACATATAATTTCATTAACGATCAACTTTCCCATAATAAATAAGGTATTAATCTGAATCTATATTCATAAATGAAATTTAGCTTCTAAGAGTTATTTAAAAAGAATAAAAGAAATAAAAGTTGTAGCTTATTAGTTGTTTTAGAGAAACTTGTGATGCATATGATCATAAAACAGAATCTAGCTATTGTAGATATCTCTATAGGATGTTTTAATTTAATGCATTGCCTAATAACAAAAGTAAAATGCTTTGCAAAACCTTTTACAGATCAGTCCTTCTCCCTCCTTCTCCTCCTTTTTCTTCTGCAACTAGGACAATAACTACTACTACCACTATAGGGACTGAATGTTTTTTTAAAAGAACAACATAGAAAAGTTTCCTGGTCTGTTGATCGAGGTTTTATGGCCTCATTCTCCCACGGCATTCTGACGTTATGGACCATCAGCAAATTTGTTATGTGGCTAGCTATGGAAGCATTATTTCCCAAGTGATTTTTTTTAAAAGATATGGTTCAAAAATACAATCTCATACTTGCTGCTTAATTTTAATAACGTACTTGATGTTGATAGATCAATGGGTCCAGTAGACTAGATGGTTTCATTATGTGGCCAGACAATAATTGTGACTCTAGCTAGATTTTTCACAAGTCTATGTTCTTAAAACTGTGTGAAAGAGTGTGAATTTAGCAACACATTATCCAGGATTGCTATAGGAAACAGAAATATACGCCTTCTTAATAGTAGGAACGGCCAATTTCATATATAAAAGGAACAATATATGTACGTATGTGTATATCACTGTCTGTCTGAAATTAGGAATGATAAAGTATTTAGAGAAGAATATTTTTCTCCATATTTTATTTTATTTTTAAAATTTTATGTTTTATTTTTAGAAGAAAATTTTAATAGTCATTGATGTAGTTTCACCTTCCTCTTACAAGTCCCAAAGCAAAACTCAATTTAAAAGTCAAGGCTAAACTTCATTAAAAAACATGGATGAAGGTTATATATATATATATATAGATATACATATTTATATATATACATATATATGTGTGTGTATGTATATATATATCAATATATCATGCTATTTGCTTTTATAGAATTTTGCAAAATCATGTTATGCTTGGCTCACTTTAAGTAGAGGTAGAGAATATACTAGAAGAAAGTTTAGTCCAGGGTGAGTGCAATTTCCAACAGCAGCCATTTTATCTGCGTGTATGAATCAGTATAAGAGGCATTTTTTAAAAATGGAGATTTGCTATTTTCCTTAAAACCTGGCTTTATCTATTTGATTTACATGTCACTGTTGCTATGTGGGTGCTCCTGGCATGAAACCTAGAGTTATGAAACTGAGTTGGCAAGTAGCTAATACTGGGTAAATGCTAGGTAGAGCTTTATGTGGCATTTCGTGCAAGGTTTTGTGTCTGTCACTGCCCCATTTTCATGCTTCTCTGAGTATGGAAATGATTTGAGACAGAACATCATTGGGAATGGACAAATAGATAAGTGCTCAGCTCTTGTGACCATATATTGCATCATCACAAGCATCTCTATAAAACTGATATTTTTGGCACGCAATGTGCAGAGGGAATAAGAGTGAGAGAGCAAGATTGGAAGCTGCATTTCCAGAAAATCCTTCACTCATTCTATGGCTTTTTGAGCATTCTATCTTTGGAATCATTTCTGTACCCAAGTTCTAGTAGAATGTGATCAAGACTTCTATAATGTCTAATAATAGTGGAACAATAAAAATGTGAAGAATGCAGAGAGAGGGTGTAGATTGTTTCTTTTGTTCTTAAACTTTAAACATTAAATTTTTAAACATTGTATGTATGGGCTTATTTTAACGTATTCAGCTTTTTTTAAAAAAATCAATCCAATGGCAACTATTCTTCAAAAGGGGAAGAAAGAATCACGAAACAGGAAATAAAAGGCATATGATGAGTTAGTAAAAGGACATAAAGAATGCAAGAAAAATTTAAACCTAGACAGATTAGCCTGAAATAATTTGATCTACTCAAGACTATGGTCTAATTTTTCCTAAAGTCTTAACAGTTCACCAAGAAAACTGTTCTTTTGCTTTGTAGGGCAGAATGCTTCTGAAGATTTATTCATATATATGTATATATGTACATATATATATGAATAAGGTATTGGAATTGCTATAATATATATCTTTTTGATTTGCCAAGCTGCCTGCCGCCGTTGGGATTCTCACTAGAAGAGTATACCCTGTGAAGCTAGTATGTTCAGTATTTCTTCATAAGTGCTACTCTCATGTTATGCCTGAAAACTCTTGAATGTTATAATAATGTTAATAGAAATGGAAAACTCTGAATTCTTTATAGATGCATAAAGAATTGTAATTTCTCTGTGACCTGAAAACTCTTCAAGTCACTGTTCTCGTTCTTTGAAAGAATGCAGGTCTACTATAATGCTTTGTGTTCTTTCAATACTTCGCTATCTGTCTATTTTAAGATTGGAAATAACAGGATAGAATTTAACTCAGGGTTATGTTTTGAAGGACAAGTGGGTTTTTTTCTCCCTTTCCCCCCTTTTCATTCAAAAGGGAAAGTGTCTATCTTTCCTTCTTAAGTGGGAGGTGATCTTGTTGATGAATAAAATTAAAGGATAATACAATTTTGCACTTATTCAGACTCTTCCACCTTTTGGTGTTGTCCTTTTGAAAATAATAAATTGGATTTGTTATCGCAACCTTTCAAGGGGCACATTTCAGTTATAGAATTTTAATCGTTCGGTGGTAGGGGCATGCTGGTGGTTGGGAGTAGGGAGCCATCCTAGTAGAGGGAGAAAGAGTAAGGTAGATTCTGAAGAGCTATGTGCTGTGCTGGAGAATCTTATGGCATGGAGTAAATCAGAGAGAGGGTTACACATTGATTAATCTGAAGAAAATATTCAAATAATGTAACTTCTGTTGACTCGAAGCTAGTTTGTAGACCCTCAGTGGCTATTAGATTTTTTTCTCCAGAGAATCTGGAGGTCTGATTCATATGCTAGGGTGATTTTGTTTTCTTCTCTGAATATCACAGTATCTACTCATCCTGTGTTTTGAGCACAGTTTCACTTAGGAATTATTTTTCTCATTTTTACTTGAATCTTTTACTTCTGCCACTAATATAATAACTAAGAGAGGAAGATCAAAAGGGGTGCAGCCCCAGGAAGATGGAAGTAGGGCAATTTTAGTTGGCATAAAATACACTTTTAATTACTAGTTTTATATATAATTTTAATAATGGTCCTTTTTAGTCCTTAGTTAAATGAATGTAAATTATTGACATTGAATTTTTTATTTTTTCCTTTGTGTAATATTGAATACTGGAAGATTCAGTATTCAGTTTTTAGATGAGAACAAAAATTCAGAGTTTTCTTATGAGGACAACAGTTTAATAGAAAATTCTACTGACATCATTTGCATAATTTTAATTGATTTCATTGGTTTTCATATACTTTTAGTTATTTTCTTAAAAATATTTATTGAAAAAGTTTTTTGTTCTTTTAAAATTATCATAACAATATATGACCAAGGGTGGGATATAAAAATAAAATGTACTCACAGAAGGAACATTCATTCAGCTCAAGACCAACTCTGGGAAGGATAAGGATGTCTATAGTGCTGTTCAATTGTAGTAGTTTTATTTTTAAAAAATGAGTAAATAAAAATAACAAAATCACAACCTTTCCTGTTTCTTCCTTTTCTCACCGAATTGACAATGTGCATATCCTCTTAGATCCTTTTGCTAATACGGAAATTCCTTTTCAAGCTAGGGTCTTCTTTCAACCAGAAAAAGACTAGAGTGAGGAGCGATCCATCCCTGTGATGGTCATTAGTGCCATTAAGGATCAGGGATAAAATGTTTTTGGACTATTTGACTCTACTGCCACATGGTGGAAAATGAGGCCTGGCTTTGACTGTCTTGCACAGTAGGGAGGCAAAGCACAGCCCTGATTCCACGTTCCCTTGCCCCTAATTTCAGCCGAATTACACTTTGTTCCCCTGGAATACGAGCAGCTGGCTGACCCAACATCAATGTTATTCGACAGCTAATGTCTTCTAGAGAGAACATTATGTCCTTAGTCTTTTTGACCCTTTGATCACTGATTATGTTGCAGAAAAACAACTTTTCTTGATAGACCAATCAAAGAATACACACACACATACGCAGATTTATATACACATACGCGCGTACACACACACATTCATACAAAGGCATATTCTGTGGAATTCTAGCTAGACAGATGAGATCTGCTGAGATACACTATGATATTTCAGTATATGTCTATAAGAAGGTAAAATTCAAGTTTTGAAAAATGCTGTTCTATGGTAGGTGGTGAATGGGGAATAACATTTAAAATTATTTTCGGCGTTGTGGTCTGCATCTTGAATCTCTGGTATCATTTGTTTTTCTGTGGATTTTGTCAATTCCTTTTATACAAGATCTAAAGAAGAATGCAGCTTGAAACAAAATGAGAGGTGATTAGAGCACACTGCACATCTGCAGGTGGTTTTCAGTAATAAACACCAGTTGTAGGTTTGTTGAATGTTGAGCATGGCTTGAGTTAGTCATTTGGCTTTTAGACTTTGCTTAAGTTCAATTTACATGTGTATTCATTATAAATGTAGCTTATATTCACTTAATAGGAAGAAATGTATCCTATCAGCTTGGGACATGTCATAGGGCTTTGCTTCTACACTACTATATGAAAGGATCCCAGGACAATACATTTGGTAAGCACTGATTTATGATTCATCTTTGCATGACTTATAGAGGTGCATCATTTTTGCAGGGTAGGCTTGGGAGAAGATAAGGGCAAGTAGAAAATCTGCTTCAGGTAATTCCCATTCACATCCTGTTCTTTCTACACTGTTAGCAAAGTAGCATTGTTTGTGACAGAAATTTATTTCTGCTTGTCTTGTTCCCCCATCCTCACTGCACAAAAAGTCTGTAAGAGTGATGATGGTTCTGCTTAGAAGCAGGGAGTCTTTGGATTTTAAGCAGACAAGATATAAAATTCAGATACAACATCTGATATTCTTTCTTTCCAGATGACATTAGATACACTGTGAGTCAAGAGTGGTTTTTTTTAGCTTCAGTGATATAGGTTAGTGATATCTAAACTTGGATTTCATGAAGTCAAAACAAAACATTGGCATGTTGAAAGCTAGTATCTTAGGAAGCTAGGTGACTAGAATGAGAAAAATACAGTTTTTCCTTAAAATCCGTTTTTTCTCCTTGTCAAGTGTTGATTGCAAACTTTTGGGTCAGAAGACTAGAGAAACTCAACATAACTCTAAAGGTACCGTGATTATATGTGCTTGTCAAATCTGACTCTTTCTCTTAACTTAGCCAGTCCACTATTTAATCATTTTTATGTACTATTTTTGTGATATACTTGATTTTGTGAAAAGTCTCATAATTGCTATTTTCTTAGCATTGTAATGTGTTGATATGCTTAGTAGCTTTTTGGTTAAGAAACATAGCATTTTAGATTTAGGGCCAGAAGAAACTTCTGTTTTTCCCTTCTGGGCAAAAAGTCCTAGAATAATTATTATATAAAGTGGGTCCCTATAAATTGGGTATCTTATCAATAGGAAGTTACAGTCTAAACTTTTCCATTTTGATAATTATAGAATTTAGGACAAAATAAAATATTATTTGGGGCAATAAGATCATAGATTCAGGAGTAGGAGGAATGAAGGAGGTCATTTAGTCTAACCTCCAGATGACAGATGAGGAAATTTGATGCCAAAGTAAGTTACATGACTTGTCGAAGGCAACGTAAGTACTAATAAGTCACAGACTGGTACTTAAATTCAGGTTCTCTAGTTCTGAATCCACTACTCTCTTCATATACCACAAATTTGCTTAATAAAGAATAAGTATTTATAAAAGAAGGAGTAAGGAACACTGAGACAATCCTTCTTAGCAGACCATGTCATTTTGGAAAGCTGAAGCTCAGCCATTTAGGAAGACAAAGTTTACGATGTTGCCTAATGTCAGCATAGTCTTCTACTACTTTCATAGAAGGTAGAAAAATGGTATCTATCACTGTATTATAATTGCATGGTCAATATTTATAGCATATTAGAGGTTCAGGTTATGTATATTTTTGTTTATGGATGAAAGGCAAAGTGGATGTATAAGCTAGAGCATGTAGTTCCAAAATAGGGGGAAAATAACAATGGTCACATTTTGCCTTAACTTGAGTCCTTCTAGTCACCGTGGTTTTTATTCATGTGGTTTATGCACTAAATCATGTCACAGCAGCTTAGATCTCAGTAGAGCATATTCACAAGGTGCTGTGTGGCCAAAGAAATTCCTCATCTGGAGGCTAGCCCTCTGCTGGAGAGATTGCAGAAAGAGGACATTTAAATGGGCCACGGTTGCAATTTGCATGCTCATGCTCTGAAGAGAAGGGTAAGAGTTTTTCAAGAGTTAAGGAACACCTCACTTTAGTTAATTCTTTATTTTTATAATTATTTTAGAAGATCTAAACTTAAGAAACACCAAGTAAAGTGGGCATTTCCATACACAGTATATGCAGAGAATTTGATATATGAAACGGTAGATCTCTATTACGTATACCTTCTTTTCTCAGACATAGAATAAATTCAACAGCTTTCAAAGCTGTCTGTCTTGTATGTGATACTTTTTTGCCTTCATTCTGTTCTCTTCTGTGCATTTCTTTACTTTGCATCATGGCTAAGCAGTTTCCTCTTTTTCTCAGCTCTATAGTTATTGTAGCTTAGCTGCCCTTATCAAGTCATGTAATTTAGAGTCAATTCTTCTACATTTTCCTGTTGTTTAAAGTGTTAATAATGCTAGAGGAAGCCAGTGAAAGCTGAGGAACTTAAAAAAAAAAGTATTGCAGATAAGGTCTTTTGTACTGCCGTGCTGCTAGATTTTTTATGCTTTCAAGGAGGCAGAACATTTAGTTGTTAGCATTTTTTTAAATATATGGAATGCAGGGATTAGAATAGGGTAGAGGATGGTGGAGTGTCAGCTATGCATTGAATTGGAACATGAAGTCCATGCCTTCTGTGTTGTCTCTTTTTCTTATCTGTGTTTTTGATATCCTTCTCACCCTGAATTGACCTTAACTGATACTACATAAGGAAAGGGGGTTTATTGAAAAAGGAATGAAACTTCATCCTCTGGGGATCTAGCTTACTTAGTGCCAAGAGACGTAGATATTAGAAATGCTTCCCCTTCCCCCTCATCCCTTTCTGTTCGTGTCACTCCCACCCTCTTCCTTCATCCCCAGCTTTAAAAGGAAAGAGAGAGAGTCTGCTAGTATGTACAATATGAGCCAAAAAAGGGGTCAAGGGAGGGTAGGGGAAAGAAAGGTTCTTTTAAGAACAATGCATTCTCTGTGTTGTTCTAAATACTGTGTAACATCTATTCTAAGTTAAAATTGAAACTCAAAACCTCTTAAAATATTTGTGTATAAACAGACCAGACCCTCTTTTGCACCCCAAAAGGAAAAGGTGCTGGCAGTATGCCATGTGGAAATTTTGTGTTGAGACTTTGAAGCTGGCATGGGCGGGGGGGAAGAGAGAGGTCAAATTGGCAACATGATCTACCATTCATAGAACAAAAAGTAAACCTTGGGTCCCCATTTGGCTTAGGTATATTGCTTCTGCAAGAGTACCCTTAGTTATCATGGCTTATAACTTAAAAAAGCTACAATTTTCTGCTGTATTATTGTATTTAGGGAAGAGAATTATATTATTATTATTATTGACTGAAGTTCTATTGCAATTGTGTCTACTTCTTAGAAAGTGACTTCTTTCTCAAGCATCCCAAGTTACAGTGAATTGACTCTCTTTTTTTGAGTCTTACTTTTATAATATACACAAGGGGCTTTGAAGCTGGAGAAGAAGAGGAATATAAACACAGAAACCACATCCTGACAGCTGCCTCGAGTTAGGTCCATTCTTTCCCTTAGCTTCTAAATCTTAAGAGTAGTTCTTAATTTGTCACACATGGCTCTTCTCCCAGTGGAGTTGTTGTCCGTTTCCTTGCTGCCTTTATTTGGTCCAAAGCAAATAGTTAATGAAGAATAAACCAATTTATGTAGCAGTTATAAGTCTTTTAGTTTTCAATGTCTGAATGAAAAGAAGAAAACACTTTATTTGTGGGTTATGAAGTGACAAGAAGGTCTGAGCAAAGTCTAAAAGTTCATATTGATTGAAGTGAGGTCATAATTTTATGGTGAGCTTAAGATCACAGAGTCATAGATTAGCACTAGAAGGGGCTTTAGAGAGCTTCTAGTACAGCTTCTTCTTGCATAAGGAGTCTGAGGCTCTGGGAGTTTAAATTCATTTATTCAAAAAGTATTTGTTAAATCCCTGTTATGTGCTAGGCATTGTGCCTAGGTGCTAGAGATGCAAAGACAAAAATAAAAACAGTTCCTGCCTTCAAGGAGCTTATATTCTATTGGGGCAGATTTTATATATGTATATATACACATGTGTGTATATGTATACACACATACATACATATATGCTTCTTCCAGTAATGTTCAGCAGCATGTGACAAGGAATAGATGATGAGTCATTTTGGTGGATCAGCTACCATGCTAGCTGATTCTTAAAAATAAATTTTGTGCATTTCCTCTTGATAACGCAGACTAGAATTTTACAGAGTAAGATTATGAGTCAGAGAAAAAAGAAAGGTGAGCAGGCCATATTTTAAAACACTAATTCTTTATAATGCTTTACTATTAACATGTAGTGTAAATTTTTTTTTACCAAAGATAGGAAGAAATTAATGTATAAAAATGTTGGATATTAAGTTGGTGGTGATTGATAGTTTGGCAGGATATGAGGGAAGTGAGTTTAATGGAAGAATCAAAATAAAGAGTGAATGGATTAAATTTCTATTGATAAACATAGATAACTTGAAGAAGAACTTGCCAGGGTGAAAGTACTTTGCTCTAGCCAGTTAATCCTGGTTAAGTACATATGCCTTATCATGGCAATGGGATTCAAGACAGTGATTTATTATGCTACTTGGAAAAGTTGCCTTACTTTATGTGACAGAAGATGATAAAATATTGTCGTAATATTTTCTTGAATGGGAAGAAGTTATATAATAGTAAATGCATATTTGAAAAATAAGTTTTTATTATTTTTGTTTTTTATATCACCATGGTCCCCCGTAGTATATTCCCTCCAAGATTAATTCAATATAACAAATAGTATTTAAAAAAAACAAAATAATAAAAAGAAAAGGAAAAACTCAGCGTAACTGATGAGTACATTGAAAAAGATTAAAAATGTGTACAATGTGCAACACTTGTGGACCTCTATCTTCTGAAAAGAGAGTGGTTTGGGAGTGCCTCCTCATATATCTTTTTTCAAGCCATGCTTGTTCTTTATAATTTTGATTTTTATAATTCAACTTTTGATTTTTTTTTTGGTGTGTCATTCTTTCTATTTACATTGTTGTAGTCACTTACATATTCATTTCTTAGTTCTATTTACTTCATTCTGATTCAGTTCAAGTAGATTTTTTCCATGCTTCTCTATATTCATTGCAGGGCAGTGATATTTATCACAATCATGTACCACAACTTATTTAGCCATCCTCCAGTCAATGGATAATTGTTAGCTATAGCAATTCTTAGCTATCACAAAAAAAGCACTGCTATAAATATCTTGGTGTTTATGGATTCTTTCTTCTTATCAGTGACCTCTTTGGGATACAAGCCCAATAATGGAATCTCTGGGTCAAATGGTATGAATATTTTAGTCAGTTTATATGCATAATTCCAAATTGCTTTCTAAAATGGTTGTACCAACTCTCTACCAATAATGCACCAAAGTGTTTATCTTCCTACAGTTCCTTCAGTATTGACTATTATAATCTTTTGTCATCTTTGCTAATTTGCTGGGCGTGAGGTGAAACCTCAGAATTGTTTGGATTTGCATTTCCCTTGTCATAGAGGCAGCTGGTGGTCCAGTGGACAGAGTGCTAGGCCTGGAGTCAGAAAGATCTGAATTCAGCTCTGGTCTTAAGACACTTATTAGCTGTGTGACCCTGGACAATTTACTTAATCCTTGTTTGTTTCAGTTTTCTGAACTATAAAATGGGGATCATAATAACATTTACCTTGAAGAGTTGTTGTGAGGATCAGATGAAATAATATTTGTAAAAACCACTTAACTCAGTGCCTGGAACATAGTAAGCATTCTTTCATGTGGTTGTTAATGCTTTGCAATTCTTTTGAGAAATGTTTATTTGCATTCTTTGGCCAGTTTCTGATTGGGAATGGCACACACACGTATATATTTATATACATATATACACACATATATATGTATATGCATTTATATGCACACATATGGTACATATACATTTATACACATATATGTTTATTGTTTATATATCTTAAATATCAAACCCTTATTAAAGAAAAGAGAATCAAGATAAAGAATTTTTCATATCTGACCACTTCCATACTTACCCAAGCTATGTCAATTTTGTCCGGGCAGAAGCTTTCCATTTTCTTGTAATCAAAGTTAAGCAATGTGCATTCTGCTCTAAACTTAATAAAAATCCATCAAAAGAAAATATAGTTTTTTTTTTAAAAACTAAGTGTATTTTTAAAGAGAATTAGTTACAGTAACACTCACTTATCTAACATTGCTAGGAAAAGAGGTATTCCAGATATCTAAAATTCCAGAAATATGATGCTTAATACTTTATCACTGAAAAATCTAATTATACCATATTAAGTGGAAATCTTCCTAAATAATGTTTTGGAGGCATCAACAATATATTGAATATAATTTAACTTTTCCCTGCTGATTCCAGGTCTTCATTATTGACATCAATTATGGATTCAAAGAGTCATTATGTGAGGAGCTTTTCAGGTATTTAGAGGTCCATTTCATGACATAAAGGTAATTCCTGGATTCTCAAAGGCTATGAGATGAGATGGACATAAGGTCTTCTAAAGTAGAAAGCCTTTAAGTATTTGCCTGATGATGGACTCTGTGTCTTTTTTCTAAGGACCAGTCTGGACAAGTTTAGAGAGATCCCTCACCAAAGGTCATGAGGTTTGTGTTTTTTGTTGTTTAAATTTGACTCTAGCAGGTCGTGCTACTTAGCCGTTTGCTAAGGGGTGGAGGGATTTCAGTCTGCACACTATTTTCCCTTATAATGGTGTAAGCTCCTTGAAGACAAGGACTTTTGTTTTTGTCTATTTCATACTTCTGGCATATAGAAGATGCTTAATAAATGCGTTTTGGTTGAATGGAGGGAATGTCCACATGGATGAAATTATGACCACTAAAATAAGGGGTTAGTTAGCTCTTCTAGTGATTTCTCTCAGACTGCTGAAGTATTTTAGTCAGTTGTTCCTTCTTCTTCTTAGTGATACCCGCCTTAGTGGATAAGGCTATTTTTCTTTACATCGTATGGCTTCTGATGACTGTACTTTTATTGTTGGTATTTCATGTATTTCTCTCCTTACAATTGCATTTCATTTCACCATTTCAACCTGATTTTAGCCACCTTTTGAGTCTGGCTCCCTGATAATCTTGTTTGTTAGTAAGGTGAAAACAATTCAACATTTGAATACCTACTGTTTGCAAAACAGGTAGTCTCAAGTTTGAATAATAGAGGATGAGATATAGAAAATTAATACTTTTCCTTCAGAAACCTACAGTCTGTGGGGTGAGCAAATATGTGCACATAAAATAACATGAGAATATTTGCAAAGTGTAGTACAAACAAGTACAAGTTAATAAAAAGAGACATCTCATTCCATTAGTAATAATTCACTATAATAAAAATATTTTTAAATTATGCCTGACATACGGTAGATGTTTCATAAATGTTTGATTGAATTTGGCAAGTAAATTGGCGACCTTTGAGAGCATGGTTTCTATAGAATGATGAGGATGGAAACCAATTGTGAGGAGGTAAAGAAGGAGTGAATGGTGAGGAAGTGGAAGTTGATTTTCTGGAAGAGAACAATGATATCTTTGCAATTTGGCCTAAAGAAATATAAAATAAGGGAGTTTGAGTTGTCTGCCAACATTGTACACATTTGAAAAGAATATTAAACTTTTGAAATTCAGTAGCTGCTTCACTTTACTGTCCAGAGCCTGGCCTTTTATGAAATTCCTAATTTTTGTTGTATCCCGAACATACCCTCTATTCTTGAGGGCAGAGACTACACCTTTTGCAAATAATATCTCTCCCAGGACCTAACACAATGCTCTACACATTGTAGCTGCTTAAGCAACTTACTGATAAGTGTATGTAACCGCTGACTCATGGTCACTGAACTAATGTGCTATAGAGAGACAGTATGGAAATATGTGTCTGTCTATCCATCGTCTATCTAATCTATCATTTCTTTATCTCGCTACCGATCTACATATGTATATATAAATTTGCATTTTTAAGAAAGTAGATACATTAAGATTTCAGGGTAAAGATGAGTCAGGATAGAAGAGGACATAGTAGTGTACCATTGACACTCAAGAAACATAGCTATGGAGAAGTGCTATGAATTTGGAAGTAGATCAGAAAGGGAAAAGTACCAAACTCTTAATTTGCTCTAGCACTCTAATGAATCTGTAATCTCATTGAAGCATATATTCTCTCCTCTAACAGTTAAAATTATCCATACCTGCCCGTCTTCTGTGACTCTTGCCCATGCTGTCTGCCCATTCTCCTATAAGTTTATAAGTTTGCTGCTGGGGGCCTTCCTCAGTTTTCTTGAGATTGTGAGGATAGTAGTGGAGCGCATGGGCTGTCCATTGGTTATTCCTCTATCTCACAATGTGGCCAGCCCATTTTTCTCAAATATGCATCTTTTTGATGGCATCCTGCATTATATTTCTCCTCATTCCTCATTTGCGCTGTTGCAGCGTGCCCACACCTACCAAGTAAGCTCTCTTTTTCGTCTGTATGATAACTCATTTTAAGGTCTTTGGAGAGTCTAATTAATGTCTTATGTCTTAGAGCTATACAATTACTTTAGAAGAATGTTGGTGTTAAAAAGAGAGGCCAGAAAGAGACTTGGTGTTCCTAAAATAGCTTTGCAGCTTCTCAAAGTCACTCTCCTCCTGTTTGATTTTGAGATCAAACCAGAGGTATCATGGTACTATAAAAAGAGTGCTAATTTGTATTACTGAACTTGGCATCACCAGATGAGAGAGAGGTGCAGTTGGAGGCATCCTAGTGTAGCGGGTAGAAGACCAGGCTTGAGATCAGGAAGACGACCTCAAATCCTGCTTTATAGATATACCATATGACTTCGGCTCAACTTTTTTGGACCTCATTTACCTCGTCATACAGTGTAGGGCTTGGACTCAGTGACCTCCGAGGTCCTTTGCTGCTCTATATCTGCCATCCTGATCCTATGATTTGCGTTCAAATCCTGAGTCTGCCACTTAATATCTGTGTGAATTTGGGCAAGTTCATAAGTTACATAAACTCCCTAAGCTCTGGTTTCTGCATCTTTGAAATGGGAGTTGGGCTACATGACCTATAATGTCCTTCCCAACTCAAGAACTATAATCCTGTGGTCTATTTGTGGAAATTGTACAGCATATTTGTCCTGATGGAAAAGTTTCACCTAGACAATAAACATTTTTTTTAATTCAATTGATTTTTTTCTTTATTTATACCTTTTCTTTCTACTGCTCTCGTTCCATTTGTTTGTGACCATTTATTGAAAATTTTATTCATTTGAAATTCTAGCTCCATCCTTTTTACTGATTGATGCACTGATAAGTTGAAGTATATCCACAAGTCAGGTGATGAGAATTACTACTAATAGCTAATAGCT
The DNA here is from genome assembly GCA_028646595.1 of Phalanger gymnotis. Taxonomy (NCBI): domain Eukaryota; kingdom Metazoa; phylum Chordata; class Mammalia; order Diprotodontia; family Phalangeridae; genus Phalanger; species Phalanger gymnotis. The sequence goes on from CM053622.1 coordinate 387,725,469, forward strand.
AACATTTTATAGCACTTAGTGTATTCCAGGTGCTTCGTCGGTGCTTTACAGTTATCTCATTTGCTCCTCACAGTGACTCTGGGAAGTGTTTTTACAGATGAGGAAATTGAAGCAAATAGAAGTTGAATGATTTACTCAAGGTCACACAGCTAGTAAGTTTCTGCGGCTGGAGTTGAACTCAGGTCTTCCTGGCTTCAGGCCCAGTGCTTTAAATGTCCTTGATAAGAATGTTGAGAGGACTTAAGAACATGCCATACAAAGATAAGTTTGAGGAACTGTGGATGTTTACCTTGGAATAAGGTTACTTTTGAGAATATTAAGAAGTGGTCCTGTGAAAGAGGGTTTAAAATTGATCCTTTTGGCTCTAGATGGAAAATAAGGAACCGTAGATAGAAAGTGCGAAGAAACAGACTTACACTTCATCTTATGAAAAGATTTCCTAATGATTAGAGTACCTTGCTCCCTCACTGGGGAGCTTCAGGCATAGTCTGGTTGACTGCTTTGTGGACATGTTATAAAGGGGATTTACGTTCACTGAATATGTGGCGTTTGTGGTTGTTTCCAATTCTAAAATTCTGTGACAGTATATTTAATGAACACACTCTCATTTTACGGAAGTCAATGATGAAGACATTAAAATAGGACAGAATATAGAATATGAAGTCCTCAGTAGTACTTGCACAGACCCTTCCCTCTTATGATATCCTAATTTGTTACTTTTATGTGATGATTATCGTCATTAGAGTCTGAAAGACCTGGGGTCAAATCCTGTTTCTAACATACATGGGATGTATGGCCTTGGCCAGGTCATATAAGCTCTCAGTGTTACAAAGTAACTCTCTAAGACTCTTAAGATGCACAGGTAGAGGGATATTCTCCTTGGGAGCTTCATGCACTGGTGGAATCACAAATCCATTAAAAAATAAACATAGTTCTCATCTTTTTTTAAAAATGGAAATCCTATAAAAGTCCAAGGACAATTTGCTATCCTGTTATTATTCTTTTATATTTAGTGTTCTGTAGCCTATTACAGAAGTAGATAAGAAGCCTGCTGTTTTGCGAATGGAAGAAGAAAAGTGAAATATAAGTTCATCTTCTGCAGAGTTATTAAAACATTTTATGTATAATTACATTACATGACAATATGACAGGGATGGCATGTACCTCATTTTTTTCCCACCTGGTTTTAATATCTTCCACTTGGTGTCTGTATTTTGAAATGTTTAATTCCATGTAGTTTGAACATTATTATTCGATAAGTTAATGTCTCAAAAATATTAGTTTTAATTTTTTATAAATTAATTTTGAGCCCAAATGATTGTGGGCAAGAATCCTAACTATAATGATATTCTGACTCCAGCACCATTGATTTGTGGAATTATCGAGGATAACCGGATGTTTATATTTGTTGTATGAGAATTTGTCATCAGCTCATCCAGGATAGTGAGCTTCTGGTGTATAATTTTATCCAACTGGAATCTTTCTAGGTTTATTGTAGATGCTATTTTTTAGCAACCTGCAGTGATATAATGTTGCCGTTTTTACCACTTCATTGAATAATCTGAATTGGTCAGTAAGACTGGCCTCCTTAAGGATAAACATTCTGTAATTTACAGTGGCCATGACTTGCTCCTGAATGGTTATCACTGAGCTTTATGTTTCTATAAGTAAATCCACATGACTCAGCTCTTTGTTTGATCCTTCTTTGTTGACATATTGTTGGTTAAGTTCATGTGCATGTTGCCTGTGGAGCAGCTTTTGAATACTTTCTTGGATCTTAGCCATTTCAGAGGCCCCTCCCAGAAATAAACTACTTTGGGTTTCGTTCAAAAAAATCTCATCACGTATGCTTGTTATCAGGCTTTTTTCTTGCTTTCTGAAGTGAGATGTATTTGTTTCAAAGTATTTCTTTACATTTCAATCATTTTGTTATGTGTTCTAAGAGAACTATTAATCCTCTTTCTCTTTTTATGGTGAGGAAGTATTAATATTTAATGGCTCTCTGGGGGTGAAGAACATTAGATTTCATTAAAATTTTCCAAGAATTTGTTTAGACATCTAGTTCTGTTGTCATTTTACTGTACTCAAAGTATACATTAAGACTGATATTACATAGGATATTAATTGATTTGTGTGTTCTTTAGCTCTGACTTGAAGGTTACAGTGTTTTAATTTGCAAAGATAGCTATCTCTTTAGCCTTATGCTTGATGTTTATTGTCTGAAGAAGACTAAGGTACTTGTAAATATTTCTGCCTTCTTTTTGAATTTGGCCTCTAAGTTCGAATGCAAAGACTTTAGTTTCTATTATTCCTTGTTGCACATTAAGAATTTTACACTTATCCAGTCCAAAAGACATTCTGATACCATTGGATAAAGTTCTCATAACGTGAAATAGGAGGTTAATATGTTTTTCCAAGTGAAGCCATATAACTAGATGTCATCCATATTGATTAAGTGATTAACACGATGATCAGGTACAACTCCCTCTTTTATTAGAAAGCCATATTGAGTTCTTTTCAGGAGTGATGATAGGCAGAATTGCAATAGGCTTAAACTGTGTTCCTGGAAAAAGCTTTCTTTATGTCATTTGTTCTTGAAAACTGTGTTGGTGGCATGTTTTAAGTAGTGTAAATTTTCCCACATCGGCATCATCTATTCTAGCATTCTTGTTATGCTTGGATCTGTTTTATATATTTGGAATACCTGTTGTAAGATGTGAGAATGAAGCTGAATCATAGCTTGGCAATAGTTAAAAGAGGTGGTGTAAATGTTATGGTTCTTTCAGGTGGCTTCTTCAGTAAGTGATAATGAGTTGTTCTTTTTAACCCATGGCATTTTTGACACGCCCTTTTTGCTCCTTGGGCAATATATTATTTTCTTAAACATATACATATATACATATATATATATAGTTTTTCTTAGTCATATAAGCTGTGAATACCTTTCATAAAGAACATAAACATGTAATTGATATGTATTTGGAGAGGTCACAGATATTCTTATCTTTTTTTTTTTTTGGAGGGGGGAAGGCAGGGTAGTTGGGATCAAGTGACTTGCCCAAGGTCACACAGCTAGCAAGTGTGTCAAAGTGTCTGAGGCCGGATTTGAACTCAGGTCCTCCTGACTCCAGGGCTGGTGCTCTAGTCACTGCGCCACTTAGCTGCCCCTTTTCTCATATTTTGATTAATAAATCATTTTGGTAATAAATTCTTATTAAGAAAGATGAGATCAGGCTTGCATCAGAGAAGAAGATGGTAAAGTTCTTTGGTAGAAAAATCATAATTGTGAAGTATTTGAACCAATAATTATGGCTATTATCTAAATCTTCTGCTTACTAGAACCAGTCACCTCTCTTGATAGAACTTTCTGGCATTCATTGTAAATGGTATGCAGGCTTTCCATTTCACATTTGCATTCTTTATGTTGCATTTCTTTAGACCATCTAGATGATCAGAAATTTTCCATATCTTCCTTCTTTGGGAGGGGGAGGCTTTTCTCTCCTCTGATTTCTTTGTTTCTGAGATGCTAAGTTATGTGTTTATAGATATGCTTATTTACACACACACATACGTATATGTAATTCGTATTGAATTATTTATTTTGTTCAGACTGTCTTTCCTTATTTTCCCTTGCCCCATAGCCTTTGCAAATGGTGGGGGAAAGAAGGGGACCTTTAGTAATAGAAAAAGGACTTGCTTTTCTATAATGTCAGGCCAGGTAACATTTGCAAAAGAGAACAGCAAGGGTTTCTGGAGGAGAGCAGGGGATTGCTGGAAGGGGGAACCATGAGACAAAAAAACAAACAAAAAAGTACAAAATTTTTTTAAAAAATTAAAAAAATAAAAATAATTTTTTTAAAAGTATAAAAATTTGACCCAGTCAAGGGCTGTATGTAAATCAAGAAGTTCCATTGGTCTGAGAGTGAAACTGTAGACATGGACTCCACCACGAGTAGGGCAGTGTTGCTATAAGGCTGTAGGCAAGACGAGTCTGTAGCTAGCCAAGGGATCAATTTTGCTGACCCCCAAGGTTAGAAATGGAGCAGCAGATAACAATGCAGAATCTATACTAACCATGTTACCTATCCAATATTATACTCTGGCCTAGCACATAGTAAGCGGCTAATAACTGCTTGTTGCCTCCCTCCCTCCCTCCCTCCTTCTTTCTTCCCTTCTTTTCATGAGTTGATACTTATATGGTGAATGGCCAGACATTTTTCAAATGGCATCTAGGTGGCACAATGGACAGTTTACTCAGCTGTACAGTGGCGACAATAATAGCACTTATTTTCTTGGGACTGTTGTGAGGGTAAAATGAAATAATTTTCATAAAGTACTTTATAAACCTCAAACCATTATATAAATGTTCAGTATCATCATTATCTTGTTCTTTTCTTTCTTTGGCTTCCATGACCTTTAAAATATACATTTAAAAAATTGTAATGGAGTTATTTTGTTCTTTGTGCTGCTTTAAGTCCTGGTATTGCTTTAGCTTCTTGGCTTTTGCTTTGTATCTTTGATTTTTGTGTTCTTAATGTTTCTTTTTTCTTAGCTTTAGTTGGGCAATATTGTATTTTAGTTTTCTACTGCGTGGATAGGCCTTGAAATGTTTTGAATACTTTCTATCAAATATTGGAGGGAAAGTATATTTTCATGATCATTATAGCAGATACCAGCTTTTAAACTTACTCTGTTTCGGCTTAGTAGGTCGACTAGTTGAATTTGTGTCATCAAAGTCAAAAAAGGCTTTTCAAAATTCCATCTTAAGTATACCCACTTCCTCTTCAAAATCAATTTTATTATTTCGTTATTAGGTAGCATTTTCAGAGTTTATGTTAAATGTAGATTTTTAATTTCCTCTGTGTTCAGCTTTTCCCTCTTCTTAGTTAACTAATTGTCAGTTTCCTTTGATTTCATCTAATTTGGATTTAAGAATGAAGTTATTTCTTACTGTTGCCCTGCATTGACATGTAGTATATTGTTATATAACTTGGAGCTGAGGATACCATAAATATAAAGGAATTTGAAGCCCCTGCTTATAAGAAGATTTATTCCCTAGTTTATTATAATGTTATTTTGACACATAAACCATCATTTAGCAAACAAACATTTATTGAGTGCCTACACTGTGCCAGGCACCATACTAACAAAGTCTGGGGAAACAGAGTAGAAGATAGTCTATACTCTCAAGGAGACCCCAATTTAATGAGGGAGGCAACGATATAAACAGCTATCTATGAACTATATATAGGATAGTTTGGAGGTGGGACTTGAAGAAAGTCAAGGGAGCCAGGAGGTAGATATGAGGAGGGAAATGAAAAGTTGTGCTAGAAATCAATATCACTGGATCTCAGACTACATAGGGCAATGTAAAACATCAGGATTGAAGGGTGGGTGGGGTGCAGGTTATGAAAGACCTTGAATGTCAAGCAGAGGTAGGAGGTAATAGGGAGGTACTGGAGTTGACTGAGTGGCAGGGGTAGATGGATGGTGTGACATCATCAGACTTATACTTTAGGAAGATCATTTTGATAGCTAAGTGGAGGATGGAATGGGAGTAGGGAGAGACTTGTATGAGGCGGACCAACTAACAGAACATTTCAGTAGTCTAGGCATGAACTGATAAAGGTAGGGCCAATGTCAGAAGAGGTCATAGATGAGAAAGGTTACAAAGGTAAAATTGGCAGGCTTCGGCAACAGATGGGATTTTGGGGGATGAGGAAGAGTAAGGAGTCAGTAAGTAAGAAGGAGTCAAGGATAACACTTAGATTGTGAGCTTGTGACTATGAATATGGTAGAATCTACCTTGATAGTAAGAGGGTAGTTAGGAAGAAGAGAGGGTTTGGGGAGAAAGATAGAACTTCAGTAAGCAGTTGGAGAAGAGAGAATGGAAATCAGCAGGGAGATTAGGGCTGAATAAGTAGATTTGAGAATCATCAGAATAGAGATGATAATGGAATCTGTGGGAGGTGATGAGATCATCAAGTGAATGGTATAGAGGGAGAAGAGGGCCCAGGACAAAGTCCTATTCAGTACCCATGGCTAGTTGGCATGATCTGAATGAAGGTGCAAAGGGCACTGAGAAGAAGTCAGATAAGTAGGAGGAGAACCAAGAGTAGTGTCACAGAAACCTAGAAAGAAGAGAACATCAAGGAGAAAGTGGTAATGCCAGAAGATGCAGAGAGGTCAAGAAGGATGAGGGCTGAGAAAATGCCATTAGATTTGAAAATTAACAGATCTTTAATAACTTTAGAGAGAACAGTTTCAGGTGAATAATTAGGTCAGATTCCATACTATAAGGACTTAAGAAGAGAACGAGAGCAAAGGAAGTGGAATCATCTATCACAAATGGCCTTCTGAGCAGTTTAGCCACAAAAGGGAGGAGAATCATGAATGCTAGCTAGCCAGGATGTATGGTACAAGTGACAGGTGTTTTTGAGGATAGAGTAGACATTAGCATGTTTGTAGGCAGTAGGGAAGGAGCTAATAGATGAAGAGATTGGAGATAAGACAGGATGATAGAAGTGACAGTCTGCTGGAGAAGAGGCATGGAATAGCATCTGTGCACCTACTGAGTTTGCTTTGACAACTAAGAGAGGTCCCTCATGTGAGACAGGGGTAATGGTGAAAATAGTGGAAGAAGGCCGTGGGGTGATGCGAGTTGAGGAGGGAGGAAGAAGAGGCAGCAGTCGATGAATGGTCTTAATTTTTTTCAGTGAATTATGAAGGCAGATTCTCAGTGGAAAGGATATAGGAGAGGGAGCTATGGGAATGCAAGGTTTGGAAAAGGTGCTGTAGTGAGTGGATAGTGAGTCTAGCAGGGGTGTCTGAAAGAGTGGTCTTGTTCAAGTGAAGGCCCACGTAAGATTACATGACATAACTTTGTGGGTATCTAACTAGGTTTCATGGTTTTCTTCAGCTTCATAGCAACAAAAACTTTGATATTCTCAATCTTTTTTTCTTGCACACTTGTAGTTTGTTCTCTTTATTAGTGGTTGGTTCCATCCACACCCAAGCATTTCTAGCAGGTGGAGAGTTGGTATTTCTAATTTGTTCTATTGTATCTTGCCTTCTTGTAGGCCTAAATAATGGAGCACCATTTACTCCATCCTTATCTTTTTTCTAGTTGATCATCACAATGGTTTTGAATAGGGCCAGCTTTATGTGGCCCTGCTTATTTCTTAGATTAATAGAAGCAGCTACATCACATTGGCCTTGAGATAGGAATCCAGTCAATTGTATCTCCGGAGCACAATTGGCTGCCATATCAGAGTTCCTTCCGGGCCTTAACATCTACCGTAGTCTTCTCAGGGCACATGAAGTCCCTTCTAGATATCATCCTGCCTGGCATTCTGTTACTTGGCTCTTACCCCTTTCTCCTGACATGGGTAATGAATTGGGCTGTGTAGCCTTTATTATAATTATCATAATCATTATTGTTATTACTGAGTCTTAGTATTTACCTTGTGGACTCCATAATAAATTATTTGACTGTTTTATACTCTTTCTCATCATGACTTTAAAGGAATTATGTGTATTGCATGTGTGTGTGTATATATATGTATATGTATGTCTACATATACATATATACAAATATACACACATATTCATTTATCTGGGCTGTCCTGGTATGTGATTTGTTTGGTACTCAGATATTCAAATGATATAGAAGCATTCTTTCCAGTGATATAGATCATACCCCATCCATGCTATCCCATCCTATGCAGCTTGCTCCAAAGGATGGCCAAGAAGGGTCCATTCAACATATTGGTCACCTTCTTTACTTTCCCTTGTTATTATAATAATACAAATGGAGCACATTGTCTTTCCACTGTTTATTCCCTCTCTCTTGCCAGTGTGACCAGTCTATGTTCACATATATATGGATATACATATATAATATGAAGATATGTAAATATAGACAGAGATCATTCATCCAGTCCATACATCTGTCCATCTATCCATCCATCTATCTGTCTGTCTATCTACCTATCCATCTATCTATTGCACTATCTGTGTAGTCACATATATTTCTTTGATTACACCCTTTATGCCACTCATCCTTTCAAATGCCTTATTTGTAATTTGTTATATCTGCTCAGATCTACTCTACCATGTTACCTATGGATGATATTCTTGTATTTAGTACTTTTCTGTTTTAAAAACAGTTCATTAACAATTCTGTCAAGATACGTACTAATTCCAATACCACATTCTCATCAGCTAAAAAAAAAATCTTTGGGTTTTTTTGCTCATCTTATGTTATAAACCTCTAGTTCCTGGTCTGTTAAAATTCATACGACTATATTAAAATGGCTCTTCTAGAAGGAGCAACAAAGCAAAATAATGTTTTTGTGTATTTTTTTAAACTATGGTTAATTTGATGTTTTTCTTTTGATTCCTTTTCTGTATTTTTTTTTGGAAATGTTTCATTTTAATCTTCCCTTCACTTTTTATTTAGCCAATTTTTTCATTTGTGAAAAGTGTTATGTTTTTAACCAAGTTCAAGGTCTCACACACACACACACACACAGCGCTTCAGGAGGTTCTTTAGCCCGAGCATCCACTTCCTGATTTAGAATACTGACAAAACAGGATAATTTTTCTGGTAATGGGTCAGTGCCGGTTTAAGGAAATAATTTTATAGAATATGAATTTGTTTCCAGGTACTGTCGACTGAGTGGGAGCTTACATTGGTATTTGCTAGATTGTTTGACAGAAACTAAATATGACCAAGCTAAGAATTGTATACTTCGTGTAAATGTATGTGCCTGCACGTTTGCCTCAGTACCTTAGCAGATCTGAATATAATGAGCTCTTGAATACCTTTGTCTATGAGTTTGGAAAATAATATTTATAATTTTAGACTGATATTTTGTCCTTAAAGATGATCCTCATTATAATTTTCTGAAATAAATTTAATTGTGGGAGTTCTTATTATATTAGAAGCCAAATGTATATATCTAGTAAACTATATCTTAGGAGTTCATTCACCTGGGGTACAAAATATTGATAAATACAGTGCCAAGAAAAGTCACTATTGTTTTCCTATTGTATAGCTCAAGTCATGGATGAGTTATAGGGGAAATTAAATGAGCATCTTACAACCATGAAAAAAAATTCTTTTAAATTATGGCTTCACAAATTTTGATTTCTGAAGATATTCTTTCAGCTAACATGTTATATTACTGTATTAAAGTTTCATTCAGTATTAACAGAATTTGAAAAAGATACTTCCAGATTATTGTTCTTTAAAAAAAAAACCTTTTGATTTAAAAAGTCAATTACTTTGATTTGAAAAGTTGATTATTTTGTTCATGAGAAATTAACAAAAATAGGTGGAAACATTTCACTATGAAAATTACATCTTCTTGATATTTATTTGGTTGATATTTATGAAGTCAATTAAAATAGAGCTTTTTAATTTTTTTTAATCTTTTGGAATCTAGTTTGTTGAAAATTCAGTTGAGGGAAAAGCATCTCTTAATGAGTGAGAAAAACACTTATTCATCACAGTCTTTTTGCTTATTGTCCTTTTTTAGAAGTATATGGTTATCTTTGTTTAAAGAGCAAGAATAACATTGACAAAGAGGAGGCAAAACTATTCTTATTTTTGGATGACATGATGGTTGACTTAGAAAAAACTGAATGAGTCAGAAAAACAAAAACCAGTTAAGACAATAGCTTCAGTACTGTAGCAGGGTACAACCCCTCCCCCAATCATCATAAATTTTTATATGGAAGAATCAAAATTCATAAAAAAATAATAGGAAGGGATACCTCATTCAAAAGAACTCCAGAATGAAGGAACAGTACAACAAGCAGTCCGTAGACATCACTTTTACTTGATCTAGTGCTAAAAATGTTAGCTACAGCAGTAAAAGAAGAAAAAAAATTAAAGAATAGAAATGAGTAAAGAGAAAACAAGAATATTCCTTTTTCCAGATAAAATGATTGCATATGTAGAAAACCCTAGGTATTCAACTAAAATATTATTTAAAACAATAACTTCAGCAAAGGAGGTTATAAAATAAGACCAGATAAATCATTACATATTAGTATGTATTCTTACTATTGTATGTATCAACATTATCAATATGTTGTGTGTATTTTATACATATAAATTCAGTGGAAAAAAATATAAAGAGAACTACCAATCAAATACAGCATGTGTTAAGTATTAGCTAGTTTATCTACCTGTGAAAACATATAGGAATCATATAACTATCTCAAGACACTTTTTCACAGAAATAATGATAGACTAAAATAATTGGAGAGAGATGAATTGCTCATGATTGGGCTTGCCAGTGTAATAGTACTGACTAAATCAGTTTAAAGGTTCAGTGCCATACCAAAAAAATACTATAGAAAAATGCATCTGGAATTCATTTGGAGAAATAAACACTCAAGAATCTTTAGGGAATTAATTTTTAAAAGCTAGGAGGAAGGAGACCTAGAAGTACTATATATCAAAATATACTACAAAAGAGCAATCATTGGATCTATTTGTTACTAGTTAAAAATAGAGAAGTTGGATAACAGACCAGATTAGGGATATAGCATACAAAAGTAAATGAGCATAGAAATATGTGGTCGATAAACACTGGCCTCTGTAAGGATTCACTCTTCAACAAATTGCTGGGAAAACTGGGAAGCTATCTGGCAGAAATTGGGTTTCAATCAGCATCTTACTCCATACACCCAATGTATGCCTGACCTAAATAAAAAGGTCACCTCATACATAAATTAGAGGAATAATACAGGATATAGGTTTACAGTTCTGTTTAGAGAAAGAATTCTTGTCTAACCAGGGCTTGGTTGCCCTGGTTTGAGTAATTTGAGTAAACCAAATTGAGTAAAAATTCACAGAATTACTTAAAATTTAAAACTTCTGCACAAATAAAATTGGTGCAATTAAAATTAGAAGGGAAATGGTTAATTCAGGAAAAATAATCTTTGCGATTAATTTCTCTGATAAAGTATGAAATTGAAGCTTATTTATAAAGGGAACTATTTCAAATACATAAAAACAGGATCAATTCCCCAATACATAAATGGTCAAAGCATATGATTAGATATTTCTGAAGGAAGGTAGTCCAGTCAATAAACAACCATATTAAAAATACTCTAAATTACTGATAGAGAAATATGGAATAAAGCAATTAAGATTTTTTTTACCCATCAGATTTTTAAAATAACCAGAAAAAGAAAATGATAGTTGTGACAGCAATGGTAGTGCACTATTTTTTGGAGCTATGAAGTGGTTCAGACATTCTGGAAAGAAAATTGGGCCTATGCATGAAAAAAAAAAAACCCATCAACTTGTACATAATGGTTTAGTCCAGCAATACCACTAATTAGGCATATACTCCAAAGAAATTTTAAAAAGAGGGAAAGGACACATGCACAAAAAATTTTGTAGTAGCATTTTTTAATGGGCAAAGAACTGGAAAATTGGTGAGTGGACCCAATAATTGGGGGATGGCTAAACAAAGTATAGTATGTGAGTGTTATAGAATATTATTGACCCAAAGAAATGATGACTTCAGAGAAATGTGGACTGTATGAACTGATGCCAAGGTAAGCATAACCAGGAACAATTTATGTAACTATAGGGCTCTGTTCTGAACCTTCTTATCTTCTTCCTCTATGTACTCACTTAGTAATCTCATTAGCGCCAATGAATTCAATTATCTTTATGCTGATAATCCTCGAATCTAAGTATCCAACCCTTGCCTCTCTGCTGACCTCCTGTCTTCCATCTCCAATTGCTTATTGGACAATTTAACTGGATGTCCTGTAGACAGCTTGTATTTATCATGTCCAATATTGAACTCATATTTTTTTTCTCAACTGTCTCCTCTTCTTAACTTCCCTATTCCTGTTGAGGGCACCATCATCCTCCTAGTCACCCAGGCTCACAATCTAAGTGTCATCCCCAACTTCTCACTCTCTTTCACTCATTTTGTTCAGTTTGTTACCAAGAACTGTCTTCAGAGTACAGCCACTCCTGTCTCCTCTGACATTGCCACCACCCTGATACAGGCCCTCATCACATGACACCTGGACTACTGCAATAGTTTGCTGGTTGGTCTGCCTACCACAAGTCTCTCTTCATTCCAGTCTACCCTCCACTCAGCTATCAAAGTGATCTTGACAAAGTGCTGATTGAAGCATGTCACCCCTGTACTTAATAGTGAAGCCTTATCACCTTCAGCATCAAATAGCCTCTGTTTGGAATGCAAAGCCCTTCATAACCTTCCCTTCATTTTTCTAGACTTAAACTTCCTACTACTTCTCTGTGTACTCTGCAATCCAGTGAGACATAGGCCTTCTTCTTGTTCCTCCCACAACACACTACATCTTCAAACTGGAGCATTTTCACTGGTTGTTTTCTTCTCCCTCATCTGCTCTTCTTGGCTTCTTTTAGTCCCATCTGGAATCTCATCTTCCCCAGGAAACCTTTCCCGATTACCCCCTTCATTATGATGCCTTCCCTCTGTTGATTATCTCCAAATTATCTTGTATGTAGCTTGTTTGTACATAGTTATTTGCTTGTTACACTGTGAGCTTCTTGAGACCAGGGAATACTTTTTACTTTTCTTTGTATCCTGCTCCCCTCTCCCCTACCCCCGTACTTAAGGTGATGTTGCTTATTGACTGACATTGGAAAAGAAAAACAGCTTTGAAAGGCTTGAGCACTTTGATGTATGCAGTGACCAACATGATTCCAGAAGATTAATAATGAAGCATGAAGTTCAGAGTAAAGTCAGATAAGCAGGATGGGTATGAAACTAACAAGTTGATCCATTATATACATTTAAAAGATAAAGGTAATATTCACAATTTCATATGCAGACCTTGAGGGGTTTGCAGATATATTTATGTGTAAATGTTCGTCTTCATCAGAGTTTGTCAAGTCCAGAATTAAAAGAAAAAGAAATGAATATAATGTAACAACCAACCAGTCATTCAACATCCATTTGTTAAGCTACTATGTGCCTGGTGGGGGGATACAACAATGAATGAAATAATTGTTTCTTGTAAGGAACTTACATTCAAACAAAAGGGTCTCAAAAATGATATTTTTAAATATAAAGAGAAAAGGTGGTTGTAATTTATACGATCATCTACAGTGTATTAGATTTTGTGCCCATCATTTTGAAAGCTACAGGCTTATCCCTGAAGTGTATTTTGTAGTTATATAACTTATTGAGTATACACAAAAGATTAAAAAAAAACTCCGCCTTTCTTGAAACTTTAAGAGAATATTTTCTTGTTTTCTTTTTTTTCTATGTTGAATCATATTGAGTAACAAAGAAAAAAGAGTATATGAAGAAAAATTAGAATTTTAGAATTTTAGGCCAATAATATAAGAAATGTATGGTTTGAATGAGATCATGTCTCTGCATCATTGTGTTTCACCCTTTTACATTGAGCATATCACTTTTTAAATAGTCTGACAGTCTCGTGTGTGCTGCAATTTTTAAATACTACTAGAAAACCCCTTTGAAAAGTAACATTGGCTTTTCCTTTTTCTGAAGATGCAAATTAATATTTTTTTGCTTTTAATTAGTTTCCAGCTCCTTTTCCTGCTTTTCAGTCAGATGTAGTTATTTATTTACAATCCCAACCAACTCTTTAAGGAAAGTTTGACAAAAGATTTTGAGGGTTGAGTTTTCTCTTGGTTACATGGTATATTAGCCCAAACTAATCAAGGTTAGTACAAGTGATTGAGTTTTCTCTATCCCTGTCTTTAATTCTACTTTTCTTGTACTTCTGTTTGCCATGCTGAATCAGAACATGTGAAAGACACAACAATATAAAGGACTCTAGGGCTCAGCCAGCCACATTTTGGTTTAAAAACCTGCTTAGTAGCCAGATCGTTGAAGTGAGCAATAGGAAACATTCAGTTGCTTTTCCAAGTCTCATAAGAATGATATTCACTATTTTTTATTCATTTGGATGCTTAAGCATATATGGTATAAAAAGCAGGGATTTCCATGCTTTGTGGACTATATATGGGGGGCAGTGGATGAAGAAATGCTTGGAAGAAAAATCTTTGATTTTGTAGCTAAAGTATTAACAAATGTTGCCCCACACCACAGGCTGAGTAAGATTTGATGATAGGGTATTACTGGAACATTTTATTAACTTTGGTTTTGCTTTTTAAAAATCAACTTTTCAAAAAAAATTGAGTCTTTGAAAGCACATATAGATGAAGTTGTTTGACTTATAGAGAGCAGTGATTGCAGTAGCTTTCAGAGTTAGCCAAAGCCCTAAAGGGGTATTTTTTTACTTTGCTCCTTACAAGAATTATGATGTGATAGTATCTATTTTTCAAAAATTGCAAGTTAAGATCGCTTCATTGATTCATCCAACTAGAAGGTGCTTTAGGAGATAGTAACTAGGGCTACATTTTTAAAAGATGCAAATCCAAGATCCTTGTACATTGCAAATTTGTTCTTTCATAAATAAGTCTTGAAATCTCGATAATTGCAAATCTACTTCAGAAAAGTCACTTTTAGATGCCAATGTCTATTCCCTTATGAAAGAAAAGAGACTGTAGGCTAACTATATTGACAGGAGTCCAAGCATACTGTATTATTTGCCTTCCCACTTTAATTTGATGTTTGAAATGGCCTGTAACGAAAGGGTAAATTCATGCTTTTCTTACTAATCAAATGGTGAGAAGCAAAAGCAGGTAGGATGGGGTTTTAGCTCACAGGCTATATTAAACACCTTGAATTTACTCCTTACTCATGTTTGCCTCCCAGGATCCTTGTGTTCTTTCAAGACCCAGCTCAGGTACCTCTTTCTACCACAACCCTTCCTTAACTCTCTTCAATTGTTAATGCTCACCCTTTTTCCAACTTGCCTTGTATTGTATTTATTTGTGTACATGTTATATTTCTTTCTCCTCAATAATGACAGTTCCACAATGGTTGCACATAGCACACAGTTAATAATTGTTTGAATTAAGTCAAATTATAAATGACAGAATGAATGATAAGAAGGGAAGATAGAATGCAGAACGTATATGGTTCAGCACTGGAATTAAATCTGAGAAGAGTGGTGGGAGACCCATAAGAAATTTTATTCACATGGAAATTATAATTTTATTTTCTTCTGTTTCCTGTCTCATTCTGTCCAAGTCTCCTCCCCCTACCCCCGCCACCTCCTCTTTTATTCTTTGCGTCCTGTAGAGTACTGAAAGTTGCTGACCTATCTGGGCATGCATAAGAGTCTTGGACAAATTTCCTTTTAAGTCAGAAAGGAATTGCCTTGATATCGACTATACAGTATAGCTGGACATCTCCCCTTTCCCAACAAACAGACTGATCCCAATAGTACATACTGCTGAAATATTTTGAAGTATTGCTAACTGGTTCTATGCTTCCAGCCTTCTGTCAATCAGTTAATAAACATTAAACAACTACTGTGTGCCAGGCACTAAGTACTGGGGATACAAAAAGAGTTGGAAGACAGCCCCTGACCTCAAAGAGCTCACAATCCAATGGAGGAGATGATAAGGAAACAAATATGTACAGACATGCTATTATATACAGAATATATAGTAAGTAAACAAGAGAGAGATGGCACTATAATTAAAAGAGATTAGAAAAGGCTTCCTATAAATGAGGAGATTTGAGTTGGGATTAGAAAGAAGCCAGAAAGCTGAGATGGAGATGAGGGAGAGAATTCCGGGCATGAGGGACAGCTAAAGAAAATGCCCAAAGCTGGGAAATGGAGTGTTCTTGTTTGTGCAAAAGCAAGGAGGCCAGTGTCAGTGGATCAAAGAGTATATGACAAGGAGGGGATTAGATTATGACGAGCTTTGAATGCCAAACAAATGATTTTTTATTGACCCTGGAGACCACTGGAGCTTATTGAGTGCCAGGCGGGGGTGACATGGTCATACCTGCAATTCAGGAAAATTACTTTGGCAGCTGAATCAAGGATGAACTGGAGTGGGGAGAGATGAGGCAGGCAGATCCCATCAGCAGACTATTGCAGTAGCCGAGGTGTGAGGTGTTGAGGGCCTACACCCGAGAGATGGCAATGGCAGAAGAGAGAAGGGGTCATATTGGAGCAAGGTAGCAAAGGTGAAATTGATAGGCCTTGGCAACAGATTGGATGAGGGTAGGGAGAGATAGTGAGGAGTTGAGGATGAAACCTAGTTGTGAGCCTGATGGAGCACAGTGTTGTCCTCTACAGTAAATAGGGAAGGTAGGAGGTTGGAAGGTTTTAGGGTTTGAGCTCATGAGACATGTTGAGTTTAAGATATATACTGGACCTCCATTGTGAGATATCTGCTGAACATCCAGTGTAAGATGTCTGAAAGTTAGTTGGAGATGTGATTTTGCAGGTCAGGAGAGAGCTTGGGGCAAGCTAAGTAGATTGGAGAAT
>CM053622.1:387742378-387827596 GCA_028646595.1 Phalanger gymnotis
ATACTTCAAAAGGGAGCCCTTTGTGGAAATAATTTTCCACATTGAGGAAAACAAAATAAATTCATATGAAAAAGGATAATTTTCTCCCTACAGGGAACTTATCTAGAGTGTTTAACCAAAGACTGGATGAACACTGTTCAGATATTTTAAAAATGAGATTTTTTTAAATAGGCATTTTCAAATGACAAGATTCTGTGATTCTGTTATTTTATGCATTATTAGTTATATGTTTATCTAGAGTCAAACTGATTGCCTAAAAAACTGTAAGGTGATAACATATTTATTAGTCAGGAACATTGAAACTACAGCCCAAATGGATGCTTGCCATACTTGTATGTCTGAAGCCACTTTTGAAGGAGCAGCAAAAAGCTGATAATAATCTTTATATGGTCAGGGCCTGAGGTAAAGGAAAATGTGGAATCAATCTTTTCATTTCTATGATTATGCCATTTTTTCTTATGATAACATAATGCCTGTGATTAGAGATCCCAAAGAATCAAAATTTGACATCAGACTTTTTTTTCTCCCGTGGCCTTTGCTTTAAAAATTTTCAAGAATGATAATTTTAATGGTATCCTTTAGAGGGTAGAAATTAGAATACAAGAAATAACTACCTCCGAAAAAGGAAGCGAATTGGTTTTATTTATGTTGAAGATTTTTATAGACAAAGATCTTGATTGCCATCAGTATTAGTCATTTAAATTTTCCCTCTTCAGAGCCACAGTATAAAATCCAGGAAATTAGTATAAGTGTTACTGAGTCCAAGGTTGCTGGGTCTTACTAGGGTTGGAATTGAAATCCCCAACACACTTTTATGTGACTTGTTAGTCCCTCTCCTCCTTTCTGAAAAATTGTTAAGCTGAAGTATATATCTTAGAATTTCTTTGGCAATATATAGCTCAGTAAACGTGGAGTAACTGTAGTCTCTTCTCAAGTCAATACAGAGTTGCTCATGTATTTACATAAGACAGGGGACTATCACTATTCATTGTTGAGAGAAGGCCAGAGTCCTGAGGGAATTCTTTGCTTTGCAAGATTGATAAAACTAGAAACTTAGGAATTAGGAACTACAAGGAAAGGAAGAGAAAAGAAAAAGAAGCCCTAAGTTATTTCAGTTTACTTAGTGAGGGAGGGGGAGGAAGGAGGAGCCCAAAGCAAACAAATGCCTTAGTACCTAAGACCCTGTCATTCAGAGCAAAATCCTCTTCTCTTCTTCTGGGATTAACATCAATAACCAAAGTAGAAAGTCAACAAGGAAGGTTAAGGGCTGGTTTCTTTTAGATTTTTCCCTTCAAGAATGATAATGATAAAACAATAGTGAAACTGGAAGATTGTGTCCTCTTTTCTGTGACTGGTACGATAGGGGTCTTAGAGAAGAAAGCATGGTTGAAACTAGTATTCTGCTTCTTTTACTGGGAAGGGGCTTTTTGCTTTGTCATAATAGAATTCAATAAGATTCAGCAAACCTTTAAGCGCCTGTTCTGTGCAGGCTGCTGTTTAAGTGCTGAAGGTGATTCATAATCGAAAGGGAAAAAAAACCCATAGTTCCTACCTCAATGGTACCTCCTTACTTTCTGTAAGGGAAATACAACACATTCCTGTAATATATCATATTACATGATATGTATATTAGAGAGGTGCAAAGGATAATGTGTTTGAATCAATTCTGCCAACAGATGCCTTACATAGCTTTTTATGACTTAAGGAAAATATGTTGGATTACAATACTTTTGGTATCCTTCTTGGACAGTTTTGACTATCTCAGGATCTTTCTCTGTTGATTGAAAAAAGGGTCAATTAATCCACTTGGCTTTCTTTATTATACAAAGAGAGTTCATATTTGATCCAAAAGGTAAGGTAGTCCCTGGTGTTTACTGAGTTTGCTGCCTTTAAAAAAATAATTTTGGTGACTGTGTAGAGGGGACAGACTTGAAGCAGGGAGACCAATTAGAATTAGTTATTGTAATAATCCAAGTGAGAGGTGATGAGTGTCTGAACTCAGGTGGTGAGTGCCTGAGTGGAGAGAATGAGGCATATGCAAAAGATAGGTTCACAACCTTGGAGTAGTTCTTCATTCTTGACTCACCCTTACCCCATATATCCAGATCTGGGTGACCAGAGAGATAGATGGTGGAGCCCTTAATAGAAGGAAACAGATAAAAAAGTACAAGATCTCCCAAGTGCTTGTGAGTACACTGTTCTCATAAACTGCAAAAGTCCTTTTAGATATTGGATTGATTGATCTGGACCCAGAAATTCTCTAAAATATGCAAATAGTTCACCATTGGCATGGCTCCTATGAGTAGGCGATAGAACCATACGTAGCATAGTTTCAACAGGTTGTTAGTAATTCTAGTTCTGGTAGGAATGATAATCAGATGTGGAGGCAAAAAATGGTGGATTTCTGGATTTGGGATCCACAGCCTGGAACATGGGGTGTTGTATGAAATGGTCCTCAAGAAGGTTGATAATTCCTCTTCTCTGAGCTGTTTGGTCATTGATGGAGATGTTTGACTGCTTCTAACCCGTTGGAATGAGCGGACTCAGCAGCCAGACCTTTCAAGAACCAATGACACCACTATCCCTGATTGTCTACTCCCAACTTTGCCTTTACTTCAGCTCTCCCTGCCACAGCTGCATCTCTCTTCGCTGTTGAGACAGCAGAATCTTTGACATTCCCAGTAACTGAGTGGGGAAGGGGCAGATGTTTCTATTCTTCTGAAGGAAAATGATCATTGGCCTGAAGAAGTTTAAGTTTTCCTACCCTTGTTATTGTTATACCCTTTTTGTCTCTGTTCTGAATAGTTCCAAAAGGCGGGGAACTTTTTTTTTTTTTTTTAGTACACATAGAGTGCCTATGGTGTCCTGCACGTAGTCCAGAGTACTGTTGACATTAATGAGAGTGAGCGTTGGAAAGCTGTTTTAGTGCAAGGTTGAGCACTTTTTGTTCCTTTTATAGAAGTCAGAATAGTGTGCTAACTTCTTTCTCGCTTTACACTGCAGCCAACGCACCTGTTCGGTGAGAGGAATCAGCTAAATTACTAGAGGTAATTGATGTTTGTGCAAAACAGAGAACATTTGTTTTTCTCTCCTTGTGGTTAATGCTCAGCGTGATAATTTAAATGAGCCTTTTTCTCCTCTCTCTTCCTCATCCCAACATGCACACGGGTTTTTTTTTTAATCCCTTAGCCTTTGTCTCATGGGTACTAACGGTTGCTAAATGTTTTTTATTGAGGATAATATCCTTAGGAAACATTTTCCATTTCAGATTTAATGATACCTATCCCCTTTCTATAGTCTAGGAAATGGAATGCAGATATGATACAGTTATCTTCCCCAAACTGAGTCATTTTAAAGCATGTGCATGTAACATAGAGTTATTTTTTTAAAAATAATCTCTCAGCTTATAGAGCATAAACTGGTCTCCCAACAAGGACAACCAGATGAAACTTGCTTCCCTATAAACACGACTCAAGCGGAATCAACCAATTTCAAGGCAGATTAGTATCAGGGCAGAGAGACCAGGATAAGGAAAATACAACTATAAGAAGAATATCACTTGAGGAAAAAAGAAGTCAGCAGGAGATTCCCTTTTGGGATGTGAGAATTGTGTCCATATGACTATGATTTGTCTCTTAATTCTCTAGTCTAAGGATAAAATAATGTGCCAAAAAACCTAGTGTCCCAGTTTTTTTTCAGACAGATCATAAAATATGATTATTTTACAGGCTACTGCAGACCACGTAAGCAGCGAGTAGAACATGAACATTTCTCCGAGACAGTGGTTTGGTCTGTCTGACTAATTTCTTGCCAAGCCATGTTTTTAATGAGTTCATGCTTGAGCCAAGGATAAGGGGTCATTGCAAGTTTTCAGCTTCATCCTTACACATGTTAAATTGTTTAAACTTCACAATTTGTCTGGCTTTGATTAAGTTTTCATGTGCACAGTGGTTTGCCTTTTGGTGATTGGCACCACTAGGCCTGCTGCCTTTGGTTTCAGCTCTGGGGGTTGACCTATCTCCCTCTCTCAGCATCTTTTGCTGCCTTGTTTATTTTTCTGGTAGTTAGGGAGTGCCAGCTTCAGAAAAGAGAACAGCCAGTTGTCACATCTCAAAACTTCAGGTGGCAAAAAATGAGTTTAAATTGCAGATCTAATCTTGGAGGCAGAGCAGGATCACTGTTTAATTGGTTGGCACCTTAAGTTTTAAGTGACTACTTTTCTGTCCTAAAGATATTCTATGTAATTTCTGCTTTATCTTTTGCCGCATATGACTAGGTCAAGAAGTTTCTTTAGTCTGGATAGAACTTTTAGATGTTTCAGAAAGCAAAGAAACAAAAAAAAATTACATTCTGTGGTCTGTATCCATAGCACTTTTCTGTGTTTCAAAACATCTTTTTGCTTTTTAGAGATTGATTTGTGTAATAAAAAGTTATTCATCTTGGAATCAGAAGATCTATGTTTGACTCTTGTCCCTGACATCCTGAACGGATTAGTTTGTCTAAGCCTCAGTTTCTTCTGTAAAATGCAGTAGTAATAACATCTACCATCTCACTTATAGAATTGTTTTGAATTAAATGCTTTGTAAACCCTAAAGGGCTACATAAAGAGATTATTATAATTTTGCGCTGATCCTTTTATTCAGTTTAGAATCATAAGAGTGGAAGTGAATTTAAGGAGTCATATCTAGAATCTTGTGATTCTATAGTATAGTTGATCCCCCTGTCTCTACGATATACACCTTTAAGTCTCACCTCTGACACATACTGGTTATGTGATTTCAATTCCTCAGACAACTTCAAAAAATTAATTGATTAATTTTTAGTTTTCAGCATTCATTTTTTATAAGATTTTGAGTTCTAAATTCCCCCCTCAATTTGGCATGCAATTTGATATAGGCTATACATATTTTCACATTAGTCATATTGTAAAAGAAGAATCAGAATAAAAAGAAAAGCCATGAGAAAGAAACAAAAACAAAACAAAAAAAGGGAAAATAATATGCTTCAATCTGCATTCAGACACCATAATTATTTCTCTGGATGTGAATATCATTTTTCATCATGAGTCTTTTGGAATTGTCTTAGTTGATTGTATTACTGAAAAGAGCTAAGCCTATCATAGATGATCATTGCACAGTGTAGCTGTTTCTGTGTGCAATATTCTCCTGGTTCACTTCACTCAGCTTCAGTTCATGCACCCCATAGAACTTATTATTTAGCTCCAAATCATTATTTTAATATATGATTTTAAAATGTTTGCTGCCCTTTAAGTATAATTTTACATTGAAATACACATTTCTGATTTTATAATATTGATATTACCAGAAATTTTTTTTTCAAGAGAAGCAACTATTTTTCAGCCATGGCTAAGTAACTTTCTTAGAGACAGAAGCATCAAGTAGGCCACAAGACTTTAGACCTAACTTGTAGTTTTATGATTCTATGTATAATAGTGAAGTTAGTACATCTCTCATAGTCGGCAGTCATTCTCCCCTTAATTATCCTTACAGTTATTCTCTGATAAAATACAGAAGGAAGAAAAAAGGGAATGAAAGTAATAAGAAGCTATTTATATACAGCTTGAGGGATCACAAAGCACTTTCCTCACAATTTAGAGTTAGTTTTGGAAGTATCACAAGTTCAATGAGGTCTCATAAAGATTAGGGCAAATAGTCAAAACCTAGATCTTCTGACTACAGAATTATTGTTTTTTTCTACTACACAAGTCAACACATAAAAAGTTATCTGAATTAAAAGAAATGGAGAAGTGCTGTTGAAACACATTAGATTCAAGGAGAAAAGATGTATTATATCAAATGTTTCCTCTTGTAGCCTTCCTTGGTTCCTTCTTCTTCTGTACTATCACAGTACTCTCTATCTCTTACCATGCTCATTTCTTCCTATAATATGTCGTAATTGTTGATCTGCCTGTATTATATATAGCCATATGATCAGAAAGAGGATAGCAGAGGATTTTTTTTAAAAAATTGAATTGAATTAAATATATTTTTGTTAATTGAATTTTTAAAATTCAGGCTTTGACTGTTGTTTAAAGGGAAAAGTTCCTTTTGTAAACTGTTCCTTCTACAGTGGTTTATCTCTTGCCCTATCTCTGAAATGTTTATTTTAAAAACCCTAATAAGGGTATTGTGTTTATTTATATTCTTCACAACTTTTTTGGTGAGGGCCAACTTCTCTTTAGGAATTTCTTGTTATTAGATACCCTGAGGAGGAAGTCACTTAATCTCAGTTACGTTAGGTACTGATTTTAACTGACAATTGTGTTGCAGTCTGTAGGAAGAAGGGAAGCATTTCCATACAGGAACTTTCACCAAACCAGTGAAATAACAAGTTGGAATGACAACAAAAAATTTACCCTTCCAAAAATCTTTTCTGAGACTAATTATCGCTATAACTGCAGATTTCTGTGTAGTGTATTTCATGTAAGCAATGTATATTTGCTATCACCCTAGTATGATTTTGTTAAAAATCAGAACTGCCAGAATATGAGTTTTAAAATCAGGACAATCATATGAATGAAATAAGGGACTAGGAAAAAGGAAAAATGGCAGAGTCTCTGTTGCATATAGCCTTTCAAAGCAGTGGACATGATTTATTGCATATTGGGTGGCAGGGGTTTTGATGTCTAATTTTTCTGTTTGAATGATTTAAGTACTCATTTTGGTAGATTTACCTACTGTATTATCTAAAGCATTATACACACACACACACACACACACACATACACACACATCTGTGAAATAAACTAACCCTAAATACAATCATCACCATCCAGATGTTCTTATATGACAACTTCTAACCACACTTAGGACTAAGTTCTGCTTTACCAGTCTCAGCTTCAAGGTGGAAAAATTCCCTAGAATGACTTCCTTTAAAGAGCAAATTGATTTAATGAATAATAATTTTCCATTTTCTGGGGAAAATTTATAATTAATTTTACTTGCCTTTACCACTGATTCTAGATTTGGAATTTCCTGAAGATCAAAGTCATGCAACCAGTCAGTTAATAAACGTTTATTAAGCACTTATATGTGCCAGGCACTTGGTAAGCTACTAGACTTATCCCGCATAGCAGAAGGTGACACTTTTTTTACTCTTTCCTTTAAGTGAGCTTAAAATGTCTATGCACCTAAAATTCCATTTATAAGGTGAAACTTTCCATTGTTGAGGTTGAAGCATTTAGGAGATATAGTCACCACAGATACCTTAAATTGAGGACTGCATCTGTTTACTCTGTTGGAGCTGTAGGTAAAATAGTGATAGGGTTCTGCCATCCCCAAACCTCATGCCTGCCTCCATTTTTCTGCTGCTGGAGGCACAGAATACAGCTCTGACTTATAGGAGAGAGGAAGTTGAGTTCTTGCTGTTTTTTCTGTGAGGCAGAAGGAACCAATGGAATACTTACATTTTTTGTATAAGTGTGCATGGCTTGGGTTCTTCAGTAGCCAGAGTGGAATTCCACAGCCTCCATCTTAATGGTAAATGGGCAAAGCTTTATTAGATTGAGAAAGTCTTACTTAAACAAATCTACCTATTTGTGATCTATTTGTTAGTGCAATGGAAGAGATATACTCCAAAGGGAGACTTCATTATCATCTGCAGCTCCCAAAATATGCAGCCCTGACTTGTAACATAGATTTGGAAAGTAATACTTGTATACCCAAGGTAAATTGTTGGTGGTCATCTGTCTGCCTGAATTATAAATTTTAATTGGCAAGAACCAGAATGACTTTACCATCAGTAGGTATGATGATACAGAGAATATTCCCACTTTTTTGGTTGAAAATCTGTAACAGGAATCTGCAGGTTGACCTTTCAAAAATTGAACTTTACGCCTTCCTACAAGGCTGGGGCTAAATGCTAATCTGCATAATCTTTCTTCTTTAGACTATAGAAGACCACAAATTAATCTTATAACAAAAAGGAAGCGCATGTGAAAAACTGAACCACATGCTTCTTCCCAAATAACTACTATCAAATGCTATCAGTTAGGAAGACAAACAGGCTTTAGACATTCCTTATTTTCTCAAAGGGAGTTATGTATTTATATGTCTCAAAATACGAGAGGTAAGATGGTAGAGTATGTAGAGAGCTGGCTTTGAAGACAGGAAGAACTGTGCTCAACTTCTGCCTCTGACACATTGACTACATGACCCTGGTTAAGTCATTCTAAACTAAGCAGTTTTCTGAGCAGAAGACTCTTAAGTTTCAGAAGAGGTGGTGACCTCCATTGGTAAAGGGAGTTCCTCATTAGGAGCTCTTTTTACCAATGAAATCACAGGTTTAATCCCTGAAAATAAAACCATGGTTCCACTTTCCCTTTTTACACTAGTCTCTCCATAGGGACTGAACCATTAAATAGGGGAATATTAACAATATGGGTTTTTTGGATATGGTTCTCATTTCTTTTTTAGTTTACTTAATTTTATCATACTTTTCATTTCTGAATCATTAACTCAAATTTCTACATTTGGACTAAGGCAGTATGAGAAGTTATAATACAGTTAGATTTTTCTTCAATAGCAACTCATTCACATGGATCTTCAAGCTTTTCTTAAAATACTGTGAAGCAGGCATATTACTCATACACAGCTAATGTGTGTCAGTCACAATTCAGACCTACGTCTACTGTTCCCTATTCCAGTCCTCTTTCTTTACACCATGCTAATATTTTTTTTGATATATTTGCTTGCTAGATACTTGAATCTTTGCTTTGGGGATACTAAAATTCCTTTATCTTGGACTAATAATTGCTGTTTCTTTCTTAAACTAAGAACTCTTCTTTTTGATCTTTAGTAAATGTCCTATTGTTTCCCCATAGGAGGGAGATAAAGTTTTGCATCTGGAGGCTTAGGGCTCCTGATGTCCCTTAAAACCAAAAAGAATCCAGATAACCAGATTATAATGCTTTTTAAATAGCTGTTTCCTTGAAAAGCCAAACTTCTATTCATCTCTCGTTCTACATGGAATGTGGATTTTTTTTTGTATACAAAGTAGACTTGGAAATGGAGAAAAAGAGGAAGAATTTCTGTTCAAGTTTTAAAAGAATATTTTACAAGCTTGTCATAAACCTTACTTGGTATTTCTTTCTTTTATAGTTTTAGTTTGGATACCAGATTTTAAAAAATCAGTTACAAATTATGCTCCAGACTTTAATATTAAATAGTATAGAACTTAACATTTTATTTAAATAACACTATCTCAAAGTTGGGATGTGATTTCTATGAAACTTTTTTTTTTCATTTGAGACTACAACCTCCCCCAATTTCGTTCTCTCTCTCTGTCTCTCTCTCTGTCTCTCTCTGTCCCCCTCTCTCTACCCCCTTCTCTCCCTCTCTTCCTCTCCCTCCCTCCCTCTCTTCCTCTCTCTGCCTTTCCCACCTCTTCCCTCTACCCCCTACCCGCTACCTAAATGAGTAATGTTACTTTCTAATTTTCAGAAGTATAATTCCACTCTAATATGAAGCCTGTGGTAGAGTTGTGTTACAGTGTGTTTATAGAGAAAATTACATTATAGAATATTAAAGATCACTATACACTTGTTAGAAAGTGTTTATACTTTGGATTACTTTCCATTTCTTTAACTCATAGGATCATAGCTTTAGGATAGGTAGGGTCCTTAGAAGCAATATACTCTGAACTTCTTTTGCAAATGAGGAGAAAAAAGGGGTCATATAGCTTGTAAGTGTGAGAAGGGAAATCCTCCTCTTTCCCAAGTCTAGCCCTTTACCCACTATTATGCCAAACTGCCTCTGAGCCTCAGGTCACCCTCTTAAGTTTGAAGTTTTGTTCCTCATTCAATGCCCGCTTCTTGTGTATTGGTCATTGCTCATGGCACATTGATTGTTGATTCCTCAGGTATCCTCTCCCTAGATGAATGCAGTGTTAAATACTTTTTTAAAAAGTTTGCCAAGTTGTAATTTAGGGTTCTTTCTATCACTCATTCCATTCTGTTCCTGTCTATCAAAAGCTCCACTCAGCTGGTGTCTGTGATTTCTGTATAGTCTGTAACTTAGAACTAAAATCTCCTGGCTCCTGAGCAATACTAATTCAGCTGCTAGAATGACATAGGGATTCCAGAGCTTCAAGGTAGCTAGACGCCTTAGCATTGAGGCTGTCTCATAAGATGTAAAAAGATCCATTTTCTGCGTGACTGTGGAGCCTGCCCTTCACACTTTCCTGTTCATATTTACACTGAGGCAGGCAGCTGTACAAGTGGAACTTGAGTCCAAATCACTGCGTATTACAGCACATGAAACTTGAATGTGACATCTGTTATTGTCTACAGGAGTGAAATGCCTGGGAAAATTCAGTTTTTGCTTTATGCCTGGCAGTACACAAGTAGCATTGTAGAGTCATTATAGATGGCGTCAGAACTTATTTTTAAACAGTTGGCTACTACTATGATATAATACTTTGCTCTCTACCAACTTAATCAGGTGTTTGAGAATTACATTACATCTTGGAATTTTTAAAAATTGGCGTGTGTGTGTGTGTGTGTGTGTGTTGTGTCTGTATGCGTTACTTAATGTCTAATTCTCCTGGTTAATGGAACTCCTGGTGGGGAAACTCCCTATACCCTTTTTATACAACTTATGGTCTTAGTTGCTTGGGGCACTGATAAGCTAAGTGAATTGATCGAATTGATCAGGATCATGTCACCAGTATGTCAGAGGTGTGACTTGGAACTAGTTTGTCCTGATCCAAAGGCCATCTCTATCTCTTCTCTTCCATTCTTCAGCAACAAAACATCCCTGAAGATACAGTTTATTCTTATTATAGGGTCTTTCATATGTTCATGATTAATATAACGTACAAAAAAACATCACTCCACAAATCAAAGTTTAAGAAACAATTTGGTTTATATCTTAACTTGATCCAAACTGAAAATTGAGATGTGCATATCAAGGTAATACCAACAAAAAAGAGCATTATCTAGGTTGGCCCTGTCCACTGATCAAAATTTGTGACTTAATTGTTCAGCTTTCCACTCAATTTTGTATCATTCTTATGATATATAACTTGACAAATGGCTCTAAAATGAAAATTACTCTGATATCTACACAAATAAAAAAACTAAAATGAGCAGATGTAGGAAATCTTCTGAGCCATTGAACTTGATTTTAAGACTAATAGGCACAAAGAAGCACCAGAAAAATAGGACACAAACAACTGGACATAATTATATACTCATCATTTTTCCTGGAAAGATTTTTCTTCTTTTGCTTTTTTTTTCTTTGTTTTCTCACCCAAACTTGTCATTGATCTGAATAATGAAGAAAAGATGAATTCTTTAGGTTGAGAATAAGCAGCAGAAGCAAATTAGTTTATTAAAATACAGTTCCTGTTCTTATGCAAATGTCCTTGATTATAAAAGAGGGGGATAGAAATTAGGATATTACCAAGATTATTTTTAAATGGAACATTCTTCACCATTTTCATGAGGAGACATCAGGAATTTAACTTTTAGTATTAAGTGGCTTCGATTACATGGGCAATTCTGTATAACTGGAAAGAGCTATTAAATGGTAATTTGTGTGTAGTTACATGGACTTTTCTAGTACTTTTACAAGTATGATTACGTAGTTTGCTAATATGTCTTTTCAAGAGGCTGAATTATTGTTACAGTCCTCGTCAAAAGAACATAAAACAAGTATTTAATTTCAGTGTAATTTAAAGAAGGATTCTCATTTTTAAGAGATTTATGTAACAGACTTATTGTAAATAATTTTATGTTTCAGTTAATTTGATATCTCACTTCTTCCTCATGGAGCGGAAATGTTGTAAACAAATAAAAAGTTGATATGTAAATTAAATTATAGAATAATCAGGTCAAAATAATGTAGTTTATTGCCATCATTGACAGACACATTAAAATTGTATTTTAAATGGAATCAGGATACAGGCTTTGACTCTTGTATCATATGAACTAAAATGACTAAAATCACATTACCATCTCTATCTAGGAAAAGGATTATGGAAATCCCACCCATACAATTTGTTTTTAATTTCCTAAATACCATAAGTAGTATGAAAGGTAGCACCTTCCTTTGAGAACTCCATCTCATTCCTTTGGATACCATGTGCCTTGCCTGAGTTCTGTGGACTTCAAACTTGGACCTATCCTATTCCGAACAGTGGTAGTAGTTTTAGCACTGTTTTTTTTATTCTGTTCATTCAGCAAATATCACGTGCCTACTATGTGCAAAACATTCTGCCTGGTGCTGTAGGAGGGTAGAGTTGTGTCATTGCTGGCAGAACTAGACAATTGATTTTAGTGGTGTTTGCTGGCATGACTCAGACCCAACCCTGGAGTTGGGTTCAGTTTATATGATATTTCTGATCAGTTACCTGTTATTCTTGAAGATACAACATTTAATTCATTTTTGATTTACTCCTCATATATATATCTTATCTTTGAAAAAAGTTTGGACATTTACTTACTTGGGAGAAAGGAAAGGCTTTTTTACTTTCACTAACTTGAGAGACAACAATGCATGATAAAGGGACTTCTCTAAATTTTTTTCTAATTCTAAATCTGTAATTCTATATTGATTTTTGAGGGGATGGTGTTGAAATTCTATTCCCAGCTATAGATCCATTTGCCATTTGAGTTAGAACTTAGTGTTAAAAGTGTAGTTACTTCTGTTCTTGGTATAGCGCCATGCATATTATTAGTGATGTAATCAAGTTATCACAGATTTCAGCATAAATCTCAATGGTACCTTAAAATGTATTGGTTTATTAGGTTTTGTGTGCACATTGAGCTAGGTAGGCTGGTTTGTTGCAGCTAATTATAATTTTTCGAGTCATGCCATATATATATATGTATGTATTTATATATATATATATGTACATATATATATATATACATATATATATATATATGTATATACGTATTTGGCTCCCCCCTCTTCATCTAGCATGATGCTATGTACCTAGAAGACAAATCATAAATAATTATTGAGCAATAAATAAGTGTTCTGGTCAGTAACCCAGTCAGTTAAACCGTCAGTTTCCTGTACATATGGTACTGGTCAACCTATCCCAAATGGTCAAATTTGTGAAAGAAACCTTTTGTCATTAAATTAGAACCCAGGCTGTATTTTATGATCAGACGAGAAAAAAATGTCAATTGTCAGGCATAACCTAAAGATTCAGGAAGCGTCCCTTGGATCAGTCTGAGCTCTGGCAGTCTAGGAAGGGTTTTTCCCCTCCTGTGGATGCAGGACAATATGTTTGCTGATGCAGTCTATGATATAATTAAACTTTCCGCCACATGCATGGCTTTGGGCAAAAAGGTGGCTAAAAGCTCTGTGTCTAACGTGATTGAAGGTTGGTATCTACAGCTAAAGTTCATTCAACTAATCTCTCTTTTCATACTTCTCTGGAAGCAGCCCTTCTGGGGGTCCAGAATTTACAATAAGATTCTTTTATGCTTAAAATGTCAGCAAAACACCAAGTCTAGCTCTTCCCCAAACATGAAGGGGGTAAGGTTGCCTTTTCTTTTCTTGTGACATTTGGTCTAATTCCATCTCAGATAAGTGAAAATTGGATGTAATCCAACTGGAGTGATACATCCTAAAATTTACCATTGTAGTGAATTCTAATCCAAATCCCACTAGAGATACTCAATTTTTATAAACTAAGATATCTACGCATCTGTGTTTTCAAATAGCAACTAATATTTAATTTTCATATTCACCAGCAATGGAAATTTTGTTCACAGGCACAAATAACATAGGCAGATATATTGAATTTATCTTACGAATAGCAGACTTACATCTTTTAAAACTCTCCTCAAGCAAGGTTTAAGGTAAAATGGTATTTTCCGAATTGACTTTTTTCAAAGTGACTTCATAGCACAAATGCTTTTAGAGGAGCCCTGAAAGGTCTGAAGAAATTGGTTCCAATATTTATGTTAGATATTTTAAAGATGTGATTTACATATCACAATGTGATCTACTAGTAGCCAAGAGTAAAAAACCTGGGCAATTGGTAGGTCTTTTTTTTTTTTTTTTTTTTGGACTTCAGGGTGAAATTTATGTTTGTTTTTCAGGGAAAAATTCTCTCAGTAGAAGTAAGAGAGGTGGATAGGAGGAAAGGATGAAATAGATTTCTACTTCTTGGAAATAACTGGAGATTACCTTGGAATGTTAAACCTCATCAGGGTAGGTTGTAATAATTTTAGTTTACCAGAGAATGGATTAAAGGAAGGGGTTTTATCACAATTAAGTGTTATACAGATGATTTTGCTAGTATCTTCAGTCTTGCGGCCTTAAGAAGAGTCTTGATAGTCTGAATTGAGTGCTAGCATGAACCTTTTTATATATTCACAGATCACCAAATTTTTGTGTTGGCAGCTTTTTTTATGGGAAGCAGCCAGTGCTATCAATTATGTTTTCCTAACTCACCAGGTAAATAAGGTACTGTGTCATACTAACGAGGATGTATAATACACAAATTAGTTGCAAATAAGACAAAGAAAAGTAGAATTTTACCAGGCAAGAAATTGTTGGTATGATTTCTGATGCTTGATTTGCATGTAATTCTTTTATAATTGACATGTTCCAAAGCTGATTTTTATGAATTAGACTGCAGATTAACCTCTGTGAAACAGCCTGAAAAATGATCACTTGAAAGAACAGTGTACCCCAATAGCATGTATTGTAGCAATCAGAAATAATCTTGCCTTGTGCTTAATTTTGCTAGCTCATTTCCTTTAACCATTTCCTAAATTTATTTTCTGATTGCGGATGGGTATGGTAGTTCTTTTATTGGACATGGCCATAATGATAATGTCATTTTTTTCTATTTAAAATTACTATTGTGAAAATTGACATTTCCTGGAGAAGTGTTTGTTATAAGGAAAAAGGTGAGTAAATAAACAACCATCTTTTCATTAAATTTTATTCCATGTTAATACAATTACAGAATGAAACATCAACTTTCACTAGGTGACTCAGCTTGACTATGTGAGTTTACATATGCCTATAGCTTTGAAGAAATAAAACTATTTGAACTTTTTTCCAAACAAAAAGAAGTACTATTTTTCCTTTTTTGAGGCTATGATATTTTAATTTATATCATGGGAATTACAGGAAGATGCGTCTGTTCTTTTAATTAAACGCCCTGGGAGATTGTGATAAGACGTGATCATTGATGAGGGGACTGGATTTTGTTTTGAATTCAGTTCAGTTTTGGGCTCTTTCCTCTACTTGGCTCTCCTCCACTTATGCGTCTTATCTATAATCATAGACTTTTTAAAACAGGAAGCTACTTTTAATCCAAGGTGTCAAACTCAAATAAAAATGGGGCCACTAAACCTTACATAAAGATCTCTGGTCTCATATTGACATAGAAAACCACATGTTAATATTGTTTTATTGCATTTTTATTTATTTTCTTAAATATTTCCCCAATATATTTTAATCTCGTTTGGCTGGCCATGAAAGCAATGTAGCTTGGGCTGTGTGTTTGATACCTGACCTAGGCAATCCCTATCATTCCACAGAAAATGAAATTGAAATTCGGATGATTGCCACCAGAGCCCAGGTCTTCCTGAATTTCAATAGTTTTGGTTGACATTTCTTGTGTAGATGAGTCCTAGAACTATATCTCCTGCATTAATAATTCTCTGTTCCCTTAGTCCGAGTTCACTTTTCCAATAGCCTGAAGTGTGTTTCTTCTTGGGCATCTCTCTGTTAGCTTAAAGCTGAAATATTTAAATCTTTGCTTGCTATTTCGCTAATCCCATTTTTATTGCTTGTCTCATAAATGGACTGTAGGAAGGGACAACGCTTTACAACTTGAATTTTACCTGGTACTTTTCACATAGTAGGTGCTCAGTGAATGTTTATTGATTGTACTTGGATTGTTAAAAGTCATTCGTGAAGATAATGAATGTAATTTACTTAAGAAAAATCACTGGGCAAATTCAGTTTTGCACCTATCATTATCAGCAGATAGAAATGTTAAGTCAGTAGGCCTAAATTGTTTTTTAAATTTTCTGAAATATTGAGCTGATATTCCAAGTCTGATGTCCATAAAGAATTTATATCTCACAATTTTTTAAACAAATTGACATATAAAGAATATCTATATTCCATATTTAGAATTCATATACCAAAAGAGAAGAATACTTCCTGGCTAAAAATGGTTTTTCCTTTGGGTAAAGTCATTTTCCTGACAAGGTGGGAAATGAAGTTCTGTGTCTTGGTAGCCACAAAATGAATCTTTTTTATTGTTTTGTATAATTGTATTTTCTTGATATGTTAAGTATTTGAAAGCCTAACAGTTTTTATGTTGGGGTTAATAAGAAGAGCAAATAAAATTAAATATCTAGTTTTTTTTTTTTGGTCCAGTCTTAGGATTTCATCTTCAGTTTCTGCTGAGAAAACTACATCCCTCAATGCAGACAGGCAGTTGCTGTAACACTGATCTTCTTCAGAGTTGCCTGGGGGCCCTAAGAGTTAAGGGACTTTCCCAGCGTCACCCAGTCCACCTATGTCTGAGGTACTACTTGAGCCCAAGGCTTCCTGACTCTGAGGCCTGCCTTTTATCCATTAAGTCATGACTGCCTGTCATAACTAATTAAATAGCGCTGTTAAAATATTTCTTACTCTATAAGAAATTTATTTCTTCGCCTCTTGGCCCTTCCTGATTAACTACTTGTTTCCTACCTCTAGAATGTGATCGATTAATGTTTCCATTTTTCTACATCTTTGCTATTGCTGAGAAATTAATGTGAAATTTTGGCACAAAATGGTCAGGACCTGATTCCTCACATTGACATTTGCCAAGTAATGAAAGCACATTCTTATACTGGTGTTTTACAATGTTAGATACAGCAATATCCTTCAGAGTTGTAATCTGTCTGATGGGTATAAATCAGAGTGAGAAAAAATGATGCCTGGTGAAGTTGGAGCTGTTGAATTTTAAAAGATGTAAGCAGGCTTAGCATTTTTCCTTCATCATCCTATCAAGATCAAACTCAAGCAAGCATTCAAATCCACAATTGAATTTCACCAAGCTTTTTCTTTAAGTTAACATTAGTTCAAACTCTTCCCCACTGCTTTTGTCAATAGATCTTTTAAAGGCAGGTATTAGAGTTAAGTTTGCTGTAGTCTCCACCTCCCTTCTCAACCCTCACTCCAGCTTCAAGCCCAAGGGCTTATTTTAATAGGCATTAGTTAAGGCCCAGAATTGAGTAGACATTTGTGAAGGAGACTCCAAATTTGGAACAGAATTAGCCTTTATAGTTTTTCTGTGGGGGAAAAAATCTTCTTATGAGAATAAAGGCTGCCTGCTAATCTTCTGCCATCTGGAAAATGGAGAAGCCAGAGGTTATTGGCACCAGGTCACATCCCTTATGTAAACTGTCAAATTCTTTCCGTATTAATGGAATATTGAGTTAAACCTAGTGAGGTTTGCTATCAGTCAAAGCTAATTTATTGATTTTTTCGTTATTTAAAAAATACTGGAGATTGACAATAGATGTGTAAACATCTAGTTTTTGATCCCCGCCTCATCCCCTTGTTCACTATGTGGTGATATTTGAAGACTTGAACAAATTCCCTTGAATTGAATTTCTCTTCAGTAAGTTTTTTTCATTTAAATTGCATGCACAGTTGCTGAATTCAAGAAAGACAACAATAAGTCATTAGATTTGGCCCTAGCCATGAAATAAAGTCTAACATTAAATATTGAGATCATTCAGAGAGATTATACCAAGATGTCATTGCTTTCATCAGATCTGTTTCACGATAAACATATAACATGCATTTACGTTGTTTGTTGGTATAAAAGAAATAGAAAACTGAATTGCCTCCGGAAAAAGTTTTTCTGAGAATCCTTTTCTAAATGGTAAATTTCAAAAATTAGTTACTGATTGATAAAAATCTAAATAGAAATTGGGCTGAACAGGTTATGAACATATTGACACACCTCAATTTAAAATAAATAAAGCCCCTGTTGGCAGCTCTTGTTAGCAGAGCTGGTACATATTGATGCTAAAAGCTTTCTTCTCTCCTTTCTGCCACTAAGTAAAAAAGAGACCATTTTAGGCCTTGTGATAGCCAGAGGTTAAACTCTAGAAACCACAGCATGGAAACCCAAACAGTCTTGTTGCTAAAGGGGATAGACATCTACATTACCTGCTGAAAGCAATGGTAGATGGAAGCGTGTTATTGGTCTACTGCCAAATATTGCCCGCACCAAATATTTTGGCAAAACTAGAGCAGTGAGAGACAAAACCCCAGTTGTCTCACCACCTCCCCTAACTTAGGTCAACTTTTGATTTTGCAAGAGAATAGCAAGGTAAAACCTGAGGACTTGGGAGAATCTATGATTAAATAAAGAGCTTGGACTGAGATGTTCAACTTTAAAGAAATCATTTTTTTTCCTTCTGTATGAATGGATAACATTGTCCTTGAAGGCTAATGTACTATGAGTGTTTGTCCTAATCCCAGTGGCTTCTTATATAAACGAGAAAATAAAAACCAGAACATATGACCCAAAGTGGATAAGGAGTGTTTGTTTTACCCATTATATTTCTCTGTTCAGTCTCAGATGTCTGTCTTCCCTATCCTGAGTGTTTGCAGTAGAGAGCTGGGAACAGTCAGTAGACTGATGTCCCAGGGGAAATTCAGTTCACCCATATGCCAACCTATTATGACTAATGGCAAGGATGCTCAGTTCAAGATGCCCAGGTATGTCATCATAGTAGGGGGCAAAGCCACATAGATACCATCATAGGGCTTACTTACCAGATTACGCAATATTTCCTTTTAAAAACAGGTTTCTTTTTGTCCTCACTCTGGATGGAGCCTAGTGCAACACATTGGCATCTTTCTTTAAGTTGATAAAGATAAGATTTGGAGAGAGGGGTATCAAAACATTGAAAGATTACAGTATCAAGAGGAATTAACCAAAATGGTAAAGAAGGTTGTCGTTAACAAATCAATGTAATTTTCATATTTAGCCGTGGAAATGAAGAGAAATGAAGTGACAAAGAAAGGAAAAGGATTATTGTTGGAATATCACAGCATGACCTAAAAACAAGTGATAGGTTATTGAATGGGCTTGATTTTCATATCTTATTACTAACAGATCCCATCCTAACTAATGTTTAAATTTTTTCTTATTGTAAATATTATTCTGCTATGGTTTTCCAAGGATTTAAATATCTACTTTAAAAGGTTGTGATCAACTGATGGTTTTTCAAATAGTAGCTCTATTTCTCTCTAGGGATCAAACACTTTATGTCCGAGTGATTTACCTTTACGTTCTCTCCCTTTCTCTCTCTCTCTCTCTCTCTAAACCTCTCTGGCGCAAAATAGCATTCAGATTTCCCTTTGTCCTGTTTGGAATTCATTTAAGTGCACAGAGTTAGTCAAAAGATTTTGAGGGGTTTGAATGTGTTTTTATCAAAATTATCAAGCCGTGGAGTGATTTCCTCCTGTCATATGTGGTCTGTGCCCAGGAGCATTACATTCCGGACTCTCCTTTAGGCTGTTCATGTAAATAAATATTAAAGGATTTTGGAGGAAGCCTGAGTGAAAAAGTTCTGAGTAGGGACCAGCAGGGGGTGTCCTTGCCAGAAAAGACGTGACTCCTTCGATGTCCACACTACAGCTCCTCAGGAACCCCTCTACCTTCCTTTCTCCCTACCTTGATTTGACTGGCCTTTTTCCTTTTTCACCTCACTTGTTTATAGCTGCCACTGTGACTTCGTGGTGATTAAAAGGCATCAGTTTTTTTTTTTTGTTTTTTTTTTCCCCTTTAAACATGATGCATTTGGGATAGGGTGGCTTTCCTTCATTGCCTTTTTTTCTAGCACTGGGAGCTGGGGTTTCCCCTTATTTCTGAGGGCACCCACACATGACCTGAAGGGAATTTTAAAAAAGTGATCACAGAGTGATTGTACTCTCATTTTACATTACCTAGCTGTAAAAGAATGTCTCCGTGGGAAAGGGGGGAAAAATAAACCCAAACCTGTTTCATAAGCTGGGTGCAGGGCTACATTCACTCTTTGGTGCCTGCCAGGGGGTATAAGGCATGAGGAAATTGGATCATGAAAATTCCACTGACGAGATTGCTCATTCTTCAGCCTTTTAGCCTGGAGCATACATGCAGACTGCCTCCCAGGGTGATGTGCTACAGTATTTAATTCTGAGAGCTCAAACGCTGTGTGATTAGAATCTTATTCTTAATGAGAATTTTTCATTGTACTTTTAAAACAACCCCTGCACAGTGCAGTAATCATCCAGATGGGATGTTTTATTTCTTGAAATTTGGATTCAATGTATCTCTTCACTGGCCTCTTGTAGTAGTTTTACCCAGGCAGCGGACCATCTGCACAGTGAAAAGTTCACGGGTTGTGCATTCCGAGTTTGTAGCCACAATGTTGTGCTTTATGACTGAGAGCCTTTGCCTGAATGACCGGCCCAGTAGGTTCCTGTGCACTCTGCCCTGTGTGGGATTATGTGCTGCCCCGATGCTGGAGGGCTTCCCACTCTGACTGGGGCAAAACCTTGAGAACAGAAACCACACAGCAAGTTCTGTTGCTGTTAATGTTAGCTTCACGCACAGGCTACTTTCCTGTTATCTGCAAATGGGCTCCATGAACAGTTGTTGCTGATTCTTGTCATAGGGCATCCATGTCACAGGCTGCTCCACCTTTATGAGGTGGAAAACCTGTGCAACAGGTAGGTAAAGTAGCTACTTTTCAGTGAGGTGTTTGATGTCAGTGAGCTGACACGCATTTGTTTTTTTTTTTTTTCCCACAGATTTCTCGTGGTGCTATCAGGAGTTTGAGCCCATGTTGGGTTAGTTTTACCTGTAAAAGCTTGCTGTTTAATGGAGTCATTTTCCTTGTTATCAGTTTCCCTGGTAAAATCTTGGTAGATTTTCAAAGGGAATGCTAGCTCATATTGTACTTACCAAGGCTGAAGCATCTCACTAAGTTACGGAAGCACCACAGTGTAGATTTGACTTTACTTAATACTGTCTCTTCTAGTGTTATGTATTCTTTCTTGTTATTAATTAAAAAAATAATTCTGAGCCATAACTTTGCCCCCTTTTTTTCCTATTTAGAAATCATATTTCAAAGCTGTCTCTTCTACACTGTCATTGTTCATGAATTATATCATAAATCCATTTGGACACAGACCAGGAACTTGTTATAATTACTCAAATGCAAGTAAAGGCTTTCTCTGTGTATTAATTAGTTGATACAAGGGATTAAGATGATTACATGAAAGGCATTGCTGCTCCTCTCTTAATAAGTCAGCCAATGAGGGTGCCAAGGCCTCCTTCGATACCATTTGTGCAGCATGTTCTCTAGATAAAGGCACATAATATGAACGTTGAGTTTTCCTGAGGCAGCATAAAATGTAGATCATTTGGATTTGCTATTTCTGTTGATGCGAAACATGGGATATTAATCAAGGCTAATTACATGCACTGGCTATGGAACAAACTGAAGGCCAGTTGAGGGCATGGTTCTTTGTGTAATTACTGACTTTAAGGTACCAGGGTAATTACTAGAAATTAGCGGGGCCTCTTTCATTTATGCATCTTGCCTCGCAGAATATGAAAACAGTTTCTTTCACCATTATAGTTTTATGGCTCTGGCTGGTTAGTGTTAACGGATGTAGACCTGTTATTAGGTGGGCACTAGTTATATTCAGAATCTTCCTGGACATGCTCAGTGAAAGTGTTTAAGCAGCTGTAAGAGGTAAGGTGGAATGGAAATAAGATGACTAGGATTGAGTCCCTGCTCTTTGCTAGTTACTGTCAGTCAGTATGACCTTGCACAAATCAGTTAACTTCTTGGATCTCAGCTTCCTCATCTGTAAAATGATTTCTACATGATTTCTCAGAAGTCTTCTGTTTCTCAGTCTATGATCCTGTTATCCTAATACCAAATTAGAAACTTGCAGATTTCTTTGAAGTCTTCACATATTTGAGGTCAAAGTAATAATGTACATAATTTTGGCTGACGGGAGCTAAATTTAACAGGAATGCTGGCCTTTTCCAGCATGTACCCCTTTTGTTCTACTGACCTATTCTGGATGTACTACCTTTTGGAGAAGTTTTTAAAAAAATAGTAGCTATTAACAATTTCTGTTTTTTAAAGTGTTGCTATGACCTTTATGTCTGATTTAGGATGAATATGTTGAGTGTTAAATGCATGTAATATATGATATATAATCACACGTGCATGTCTGTGTGTGTATGTGTGTGTGTGTATGTATGTGCGTACTCAGGAGAAATTTGTGTGAACCTAAAAGAAGTCAGCCTATAGGGACGTAAGAATTTTGATACTCCTTTTAAAAAAAACCTGTAACTGTAAGTTCTTTGTTATAGAACACTTGGGTGAGGAGCTTCTTCTACCAGCGTTGATCACCACCTGCTCCATAGTTTATAGAATCACCTGGGGGCAAGCACTGGGAGCTGAAGGGGCTTGTTCAGAATTACACAGGCAGCATGTGTCTGAGACAGGATTTTATCCCAATGCTTCCTGAGTCTGAGCCTAGGCCTTTAACAATTATGCCACGCTGCCTCTCAGTTTTGTTATTATATTTCACCATTTCAGGATCTGTGAATTTTATCAGCATGAGTACTTACTGCACCTACACTTTAAACTTAGTAGGCAGTCTTTTGAGAATTGATATTCTACCCCTCCAAAAAAAATGAACCCACAGCCAACCTAGTGATGAATCCTCCACAATAGATAGTGCATGTTTATGTACATAAAAATATGTGCATAATTGTTCTGATAGAGAAAGCAAACCCAAGGTGTCATACCTGGAGAGGGAGAGAGACAGAGAAAAAGGAGAAGAAAAGAGAAAGTTAAGTTCAAGATGGTAGAGTTCCTTCCATTCTTGGGATCTTCTCACAGGAATTCCTAATAATATCTTATGTTACAGCATATGTTTCTTTTTTCTCGTTCTTTTTTAACCCAGTTATATAGAAAATAATTGAATTTGAGCTATGGAGTCATTTTGCTCAGAAATCAGCAGCTCATGGATCAGTCAGAATCCTGTTCTCTACCACAGTATATGTGGAATTCCATGCCACAATGTTATCATTCCTTTAGTTTTGTGTTTATCAAGCAATTTTATCTTATTTTAGGTTCTGTTTGCCTGTTTTTGAAGTGAGTAATGCATGGAAGCCGTCAGAGTTCTAGTGGTCCCCAGTTTAGGAAATGCCAATGGAAAATAGAATGGAGAAATCGCACAGGGAAGGAGGGTATCTTTTAACACTTGACTATTTGTCTGTTTCAGCCAAAATTAATTAATAGGGTAGCCTAGTGCTGTAGCTGAAGAATGCATGGAATGTTAAAAAAAAGATTCAATAAAGATTCATTTGCTTTATATTTTCACATTGTTTTAAATAAAAAAAAGAATCAGAAATAAAAATCATATGGCCACAATGTTCATTCTCTTTCTCTCTCCCTCAGAAGTGATAAAAGCTAAATGTCTTATGTTGTACATAAAACTACTTTTAAATTAGGTGAGGGTTTTTTAGTTTTGTCTTTTCCTATCCTTACAAGATGTATGTATATGTGACAGGAGATAAGCTGTTTAGGCTCTTATGTGTAAATGTTTTTAAACATCATCAAAAGTAGCAGTATTATTTTTAGCTAATATTTCATTATATTTCATTGTTGGCCATTCTTAGTAGGTTAGAAACTGTTTCCTCTGTTACTGCATTTTCCTTTAAGTTTGAACTTTCCTGGCATAAATTGATTGTCGATGGAGTCTGAGCTAGTCTATTCCCATTGTGTGGAGAGAATTAGACACATGAATGCCACAAATTAATCAAATCTAAGTCCCAGAAGAGAAAGCTCTCACCACTCACATGTCTGTGAAAGCCCCTTTGAATGGGAGGGAAAGAACCCATCAAACATGAGTGAAAAATGGTTAGTTTATGAAGGCTAGGGAATTGTGTAGTTTGACTAGACCTGTGTGCCACCATTTAGGGGGCCAAGAGGAGAGGGTGAGAGTGAGAGAGACAACCAGTCTGTGAGGT
Source organism: Phalanger gymnotis (assembly GCA_028646595.1). Taxonomy (NCBI): domain Eukaryota; kingdom Metazoa; phylum Chordata; class Mammalia; order Diprotodontia; family Phalangeridae; genus Phalanger; species Phalanger gymnotis. The sequence goes on from CM053622.1 coordinate 387,766,439, forward strand.
GTTTTCTCCCCCTTTAAATGATTTTTCCTTGATTAATGCTTTGGGATTTGTTAACCAGTCTTTCATTGAGGCAGGGTTGGAGGTCAAAGGGTAGTGCCAGCTGCATTAGAGAAATCTTTTTTTAGCATATAAACAAAGGACATTTCAAAACAAATTTTATTAGAAAGTAGATGAATTTTGGGGGATGACTCAGAATTTTCTTAGCCTGAAATTATATACTTTACTTAAAATCGAACTTTACCATTCTTCCTTGATAGGATAATTAGCTATTTAAATTCTATCTCTTATTTTTCTGATTTTCTTTTTTACATTTTTGGGTTTGTTGAGCTTAAATAATTTAACAGATTTGTTTTTAATCTTTAGTCCCATCTAGCATAGAAAAAAACATGATAAATATAAACATAATGAAGATTAAACTCCTTTTTATTGTTCATATTTTTAGCTTTATTATGCCTCAGAACCCTAAACAAAGAAAGTGGGTCATGTTGGTAAATAGCTATATATCATATTGTGGAATATCTTCTTTTACATAGGGTGAAAGTATAATATAGCAGTGTTTTTGTGTGAATGGAATGGAAGTTAAGTTGTCCAGTGTAACAAATGAAAACCATATATTAGAAATCAAGTTATATTCATCTTCCATAAAGTAACTGAGTTCCTACAAGTATGTGTTATGAGATAGTAAAAATATGAATATTATAAATAAAGAATATGCTTTTTAATAAACATGAGTTAAATGTGAGGAGCTCTGTTGTTAGCCCCCAGACGGAATGAAATATTGGCATTTATTGTTGTATGATAAAACTATGCCGTTCTTATGCATCCTCTTTTCCTCATTTTATCTTGATCAAATTAAAGGCTACCCATAAAATAGTGCTTTGTGGTCTTTGGGCCAAAATGTTTAGTTCTTGGTGTGGTTTATGTTTCACATTATGTTTACTTTTCTCCTTTCCCCTGGTCCTCACCCTGAAACCACAGAAGGCTTTTCTGTGGAAAGTAGAGTATAGTATCACACTTCCTGTTCAGTGCCAATTAGTTCCAGTGTGGACTTCCTTTGTGGCTTTCCCTCAGAATGATGATAGTGTGTCATTGGCCTTCATATCTGCCAGAGTTGCTAATGGTTTTCCAGCGTGTAGCACTCAGGCTTTGCAAAGGTCACATGTTGCTTCTTCCTTATTAGGGAAGCATACATAGGAAAGGGTATACGATTTCTTGATGAGATGACTAAGAAGAGTGTAGTTTGGAAAATCTGTGCATACAGTGAACCTTCTCAGCTAGTAAAAAAGCACACACATCAGGGATCGCTATGATACACTAATACTTGACAGTCATTACTATACACTCCTAACACATTTGTAACTATGACTTGAAAAAGGGCCCTAGAGAAAGCTGAAAGAGGATAATGAACCAGTAAAAGGCCCTTTAGGAATTAGACCCCCAAGTTATTACTGAAACATATTTATGAGACTTTGTTTGGACTAGTTGTTGCCAAATATCAGATCAAAATGTAGCCAAACAGTGTTTTCTTCCTTTTGTTTTTTCTATTTTGTGACCTAATTAGGTTTATTATGATTTTACAGAAAATGAATAGGGTCATTTCAGGAAGAGATTTGAACATCGAAAAGACCCACTTTCTCATTATGCCATCTTTGCTGAAAGAGAATCTAGATCAATTCATACTGCAATTCTTTGAGAGTGGCTTTGAGAAATATTGTGCCTTGCGTTTAAAGCTCCCCCCAATAACTTCAGTGCCAATAGAAAGCACTTTACATACCTGAGTTTCATACAAGTATGTGGCTATCAAAATTGTCTCTTCCCCAAAGTTATTCCTGTCATATCAAATCTCCTAAAACTGTTACTTAATTTTGCATGTAATTTACCTTTTTTAATTACATGAAATGTCTACATAAACCTTAATCAATTAACCTTTATTAAGTGCCTACTGTGTGCCAAGCACTGTTCTAAGTGTTGGAAAATTACCTTCAGATTAATTTAGGCTTTTTGTCTTTTTTGTCTCTAGTAGAGGCTAGTATACCTGGAATAAGTATAAAAATAAAAACCTATGGGAAAATGATCTTCATTTCTGTTTTATTTCCTTTACTCTAATTCATTAAACACAGATTTTTAAAGGCAGAAATTATGTTTTCTGTTTCTTTGTATCTCCCAACACATTGTATACATACATAGTGGACACTTAAAACACGATTTTACTGATGTGAGCACAGTTTACTAATTTTCTTGAGGAAAGAGGAATTGTCTTTATAAATGTCCATATATTTTCTATATGTCCAAATTATTACGTAGCTTTTCTCTAATTTTTCATTAACTATTGGATCACTGACAGTTTTAGAAGTTTAAAGCCTTTGTTATATTGAAATTCCAGTTCTTATTAAAAATCAAAATATATAACAAAAATCACCCATTTTTTTCATGCAGAGGTGCTTATGTACTACCCTTATTAAATAAAGGAGAATTAAGTCATAATGATTATGAAAGGTCATGTGAACATTCATCTTTGTGCATAAAGTTTGATAGTATAAAAGATAACCTGAAAAGGTTTTGTTGCTCTGATATTGATTTGATAAATTACCAGTAATTTTCCTGAGCAAACTTAGGCTTCATAAATACTGTGTGCAGTGTTCTTTTCTTTTTACCGTGGCCTATAGGGGTATTAGTGATATTACTATTTCTCAAGGTATCCAGAAACATTGCAAATGATCTCAAGAAAACTCTCAAGATTAAGATAGTTAACTCAATTATTGAGCAGAGACCTAGATAATGGAAATAAGCTGCTAATCCATCAAACTGGGGGTCAGAGCCATGGCTTTGCTTTTTAACATGAGGAAACTTGTCCTTGATAGTAGACTGTTAGGGCTGCCATGGATGGCAGAACACAGCGGTAATTTGAGTGAAAATGACCATGCTGTGGAGATTGTGTTTGGTTGCTTGTAGCGGGGACTCCAGATGCCTGCTTATCCTGCTAGCCCTATGTATTAAGAGTCATATAGCTCAGTCTCCCCTGGCAAATTTCCCTAACCTTGGGAGGGCCCAGGAATGTAGGTAGTGATATCCAAAGTAGATGGGTGGATTATGTAGTTGGGTTACAGGAGTGGCAAATAGATGTTACTCAGGATTGGCATTGAGTTATTCAAAGAATTCCCATTAATACAAAAAAGAAAGTTCTCAGGTAGGCCTTCCCTCCCCATTGATTCACACATAGCTAAAGTTTTTGATTTTGTGCTGTGACTGGGTTTACCTAATACTAAAAAGAGAAGAAAAAACCCAATCACAGTCATCTAGTTGGTTTTGATTGATTTCTTTTCACTGAAATGACTAAGTAACTAGTTGTTTTGGCAACATATAGACAAAACCACTTTACTGACTTTAGTTAGAGTTGAAATGTAAAGACTTTTGTATCTTGGATGATAGCTACTAAGACATGAAAGTAATTAATTTGGTGAAATATCAATTTGAAAAAAAAACAAAATAAATTTTTGATGGTGAGAAACTTGAATCAAGTAGTAAAGCTTTTTCAGAAAAGAATAAACTTAGTTTTGTATCATATTTTCATTATCCCAAGAGCTTTACAGTAACATTATAGAAATATGTATGTATTATATCCATAGCAAATCTGTCCATCTTTTCAATTTCAAAACATGTATTAAGTTACACACACAGGATATTTGTTTTCACATTTGAAAAATATAACCCCGAATTTCTTCCAAAAAACAATCTTTCTGAAGGATAATTGCTTTTTAGAGGCATCAACTATGTATTCAGAATTTATCTTTGCAATGTTATGCAACTCACATTCTGTTTCAATAATTTCATTCAGATGGTTAGGATAACTACAGAAGAGCCCCTTCCTGAGAGAGAATGAATACTTTTAAAGAACTCTTTTTGAGACCGCATTTTATCTCATATAGAGTATTATACATATTAGAATTAATTTAAACAGATTGAGATCTTGGTAAAAGTTACTATGCTACCATGAATTACATATGAATTTCCAGTTAGGAAGAAATTGCAACATGATTACTGGTGTAAGGAATTCATTCATAATTTCAATAGACATTTATCGAAAACTTACTGTGTACCCAACATTATGCTAGGTGTAGTGGAGGGAAATATAAGAGAATTATAAGGTACTACCTCCAACGAATTTATAATCTCATTGAGGAGAACAGACATTTATGGGGGAAAAACCAATAGTAATATAAGTTGACCTAAGTACCAAAACAATAGTCCAGAAAAAATAAATGGTTATAGGAGTTCAGTGAAGGCTGAGATAGGTCACTGTGGACTGTCGTAGGCAGGGATGGTTTCAGATTAATCACCAGCTTGAGCCAGATCCTGAAGTTGGATTTGTATACATAGAAATGATGGGGGAAATAATTCCAGCCATTAAGGCATATAGGCAGTGTGGCATTTTCGTGCTATTCTCCCCTACTGTGGTGCAGTAGATAGAGCACAGGGCCTGGAGTTAGGAAGAGGTGAGTTCAAATTCTGATACTAGCTGTGCTGTCATGGCCAAATCACTTAACTTTTGTCTGCCTCAATTTCTCCAGCTATAAAATAGGGATAATACTAGCACTTATCTCATAGGGCTGCTATGAGCATCAAATGAGGCTTAGCACAATTCCTGGCATGTAGTAGGTGCTTAATACATGCCTCTTTCCTTCCTTCCCTATTAGCACCTTTAAAAGGACCATATTGGCCTCAGGAAGCACTAATTAGGTAAGTCCCATTTTGCCTGAATGTATAGACTGACTGTCATGCCCTCTCAGACTTTGAGGCTAATTTTCATCATGGTTAGCTTTTGGATAAGAGATAATCACAGGTTGTAGAAGTCTTACCAGAACCTTTCTCAAAGGGGAGGAGCATTAGTAGATGATAAGAGGATAGAGGAGGATATTCTCAGAAACCCCAGTGTAGTTCTGCACAAAGATTTCCTACCTGAGCTCTTTGCCCTCTCTCCTGGTACACTTATTGAAAAATTTTCCTTTGTATGGAGGTCATGATGTCTACTTAAAGCCATTTTTTTCATCTGTAGAGTAAACAATAACTAGCATTTCTGTAGTGTGTTTGCAAAGCATTTTTCCTGCCAATTTGGCCCTTGCAATAACTCTTTGTGGTAGGTGCTATGATTATCTCCATTTTTTTTTTTTAACAAATTCAAAAAACTGAGGCTGAGAGAGGTTAAAGTGACTCTCCCAGGGTCATATAGTTAACAAGTTGGTTGGGAAGTTTTTAAACCTGCAAGTCTAACGCTGTGCCACCTAGCTGCCTCTATCTTTCCTATGTCTTATACCAGTCCCCTCGACTCCTCTCATTAACATAGTTGTGCTAGGTTGCTTGTCATCTGGATACACCTTATACGGTCCTTTTTTTTTTATGGTAATACTATTGCTGTTGTTAAGTTGTGTCTAACTCTTTGTGACCCCATTTGGGGTTTTCTTGGCAAAGACAGAGTGGTTTGCCATTTCCTTCTCCTGCTTATTTTACAGATGAGGAAACTGAGACAAACAGGATTAAGTGACTTGCCCAGGGTCACACAGCTAGTAAGCGTGTGAGATTTGAACTCGAGTCTTCCTGACTCCGGGCCCAGTGTACCCTCTTCATTGTGTCGCCTAGCTGCATGATGCTAACATTATTCATGTTTTACAGATGAGGAAGGCCAGGTTTAGAGTTTAGGTGACTTCCCTACAGTCAGTTTTATAAGAGATTTGAGCCCAGGTCTTTTAGATTCCAAATCCAATTAAGAGACTTTTGTGGCATATACACTGTTCCTTTTTTTTTTTTTAGAAAAATTTCCATCCGTTGTTTTCAACATGAGATTGTTACAGGCAGCCCTTCCTAAATTGGGGGTCATGACCCCATGACCTACAGTTTGAGAAGCCCCGAATGGGGTAAGGAGTGGAAAAAAGTTTAAGAAGCCCTGGATAGAGCACTGGCCCTGGAGTGAGGAAGACCTGAGTTAAAGTCCGTTCTCAAAAACATGTAGTTGTGTGCCAGCCACTTAATCACGACGTTGCCTCAGTTTCCTCATCTGTAAAATGGGCCTAATATTACTTCTACCTTCTTCCCAGGGTTGTTGTGAGGATGAGATAATATCTGTAAAGTACTTTACAAACCTTAAACAGCCATATGGATGTTAGCTATCATTATTATTAGTGAATAGTTGTTTATAAACCAAATCGAAGTTTTTGATTAGTATTCATATTGTCTGAAACATTACATGTGCTACAATTGAAAAACCACAGGACCTGTAGTAGATGATCTGGATCCAAATCCTGCCTGAGATGCTTAATATCTTTGTTACCCTTCATGTCACTTAAATTACCTGGACCATAGCCTTTTTTGCTCTTATTTTGCAAAATAGGAGTTGAAGGATGGGGTTGAATTGAGTGGCTTCTGAGGTACTTTCCAATTCTAGCTCTCCCGTGATCTTCAATAGGCAAATAATTTAAGGTTATTAGATGTATAACATTGATCCTCAATAGCACATGAAAATATTTTAATATCTAGAAATAAAAATATGCAGAAAAATGAAGACAATCAAATACAAGAAACTATTCTTCATTGAAAGAGAGGAAGCAGTGAGAAAAAAGCTAGAAAATATTTTAGGATATGTAGATATATAGACCTGATTTATTTTTCTGTCTGCGCAATTGGGTTACAAGTGTATATATTTAATACATTCAATTGAATTAATATAATGATCATATATGTATATCCATTACTAAACATGCATTTATTAAGTGATGTCAAGCTATTTACTATGTCCTGACCAAAAAAGGGCATAAACAAAGTAGTACTTGCCCTTGGGGGACTTACTTTCTATTGGGGGAAAACAGTATGTACATAGAAATGCAAATAGAACATATATATTAGATAAGTTCAGAGCAGAGGGAAGTAGCATTGGGTAGAGAGGAGGGTTCAATGTCATCCCTTACAAAATGGGTTGAATTTAAGCTGGGTTTTGAAGGAAACTAGAGATTCTGTGATGTGAAGGTGAGGAGTAGGATACTCTTCTAGGAACCTGAGACAGCCTATGCAAAGGCATAGAAATTGAAGATGGAATATAACACATAGGGGAACACTCAAAGTTGGTCAATTTGGCTGGAGCAAAGACCAGACGAATATTAATTTACAATTAGCTTTGAGCCAGATGGTGAAGGGCTTTAAAAGTCAGAAGAATTTGTAGTTTATCCTAGAGGCAAAAGGGAGCCACCGAAGTTTGATGACCAGGGGACTGATATGGTCAGACCCGTGCTTTAAGAATAACAATTTTTAAGCTATCTTGACAACATATGAGAGAAGGTAAGTCCTAGAGACAGCGAATCCCGTTAGAAGATCATTGCAATAGTAGAGGTAAGAGGTGATAAGGATCTGAAGCAGGGTGGTGCCCCTGTAAATGGAGCAAAAGAGACAGATGTGGAACAGCTAGGTGGCACAGTGAGTAGAGCACTGGCCCTGGAGTCAGGAGGATCTGAGTTCAAACCCTGCCATAGACACTTGACACAATGATAGCTGTGTGACTTTAGGCAAGTCACTTAACCACAGTTGCCCTGCCTTCCCCCCAAAAAAAGACAGACAAAAAAAGAGGCAGATGAAAATGTGCTCCAAATCACTAATAGTATATTTCATCTCACACCATGCATATTGACAACTGTCAAAAAAGACAAGAACAGACATTATTGCAATATATTGCGATATACTCCTTGGTGGAGCTATGAAGAAGTCCATCCATTCTAGATTTCAATTTGTAATTATGTAGATGAGGAATTCAGTTTTGAACATGTAGAATTTGAGGCTGTCTAGTACACACACACACACACTTCTCTGCAGCCTCTGAGAGCACCAAAAAAAAGCAAGCTCAAGGTACGGCCCTGGAATACTTCTACACAAAGTGAGTATGATATAGAATTTGGATGATAATCTAGCAATGGAGACAGAGAAGGAATGCCCAGCTTTTAACAGAACCAGGAAAGGATGCCATTACAAAAACTTATGGAGGGAAGAATGTCTAGAGCTGGGGGTGGTTAATAATGTCAACCATTGCAGTGCAGTCTAGAAGGATGAAGACTGAGAAAAGGCTATCTGATTTTATATACATAGCGTATATTATACTTATGATGTAACTGTTTTTGAGTTTTTATTTGGACACAGTAGTGAAGTTGTCTGTTACAAGGTGATTAATCTGATTTGAAAAATCCAATTATCTATTAGCAATATGTTATTTATCAGTAGTTTGCTAGGACCTGTTATTTCTTAGTCTGCCCACTCACGACTGTTGGTTCTGAAAAGTAAAATATCGTGTTTTATGTAGACCTAGAAAGAAGCAACTATATGCCCAATTCAAGCAGAAAATTGCTACGCTCTAGCTCAAAGCTGACAGACACCTCACTCTTCAACCTTAGATGTCTAAGGATTAGGAGATGTAATATTGATCTAAGAGACTGTGATGCTGAGGGAAATGCATAGTCTCTAAGATGGTTCCTACACAGACAGAATCTTAGAAACACAGCATATGAATGAAAAAATATTTGCAAAGCATTTACCATGTGCTAAGCACTGTGGATACAAATACAAAAAAGAAGCCAGTCCCTTTCCTCAAGTAGGTTATACTCTGCTAGAGTAAGACAACATACAATGGGGAGTGGCAGCCAGAAAGGGATATTGTGGTTTGGAAAGTTATAAGCATGGTGAATGGAGCCCTAGTAGAGTTAATTGATGCATCAATTTCATGGTATTGATTTGATTATGATTGTAGAACTGGAATAGTGGGGGAAAAGGGCAGGGCAAGGAAAGGAGCAAGCATTTGGTGAAGAGATGATGAGGAAAAAAGGAAAGTATGGCTGTAGTTAAACAGATCTGAAATAGTGAGCCATATGAATCGTCAGTCACCAGTCAGGAAAATAGCTCCCAAGGCCAGAAGTTTTAGATATGAAAGAGTTAAGTCCTCCAGAGCATGACTTAGATGGCAAGAAAGTTGGTGAGATGGCCAGGGAGTAAGTGTAATAATAGGTCATGTGACTCACTAAGTAATCAGGATGGTGGTGTCCTATATGTATGGAGAGTTGCTATTTAAAATTTCTTTTGAGTTTTACAGAAGTGAATTTCCTGACCTCTACTCCTGGTGAATCTCTTTTTGAATGACTAACCTCAGGACTTACTGACACTTACAGCGCTGATCTTTTTCATTTTGCTGATCCTTTTAAAATGGTTTCCCTTCCTTTTTTTATACTACTTTTGATTATTCCACATTTTTCTCCTTACTGTTTGTTATAACAAAATTAAGACATCCTACAATTGCTGCTTTTGGATAACTTTTATGTTATCAAATTTGTTCTTGTGTTCTGTTTACACAGTGTTCATTGTTTCCATATTGGAGATTTATAAATAAAATTCCAACTTATATGTCAGAATGGAATGCTGCTGAAAAGGATGCATAAATCTTGAATTTGGGGGAAGGCTTTAACATAAATGAGATGCATGATTTTAATACTAATCTATCTGTAATCTGGAGTAATTTCTTTCCTTTTTACGTTTGCTGGCCTTTGAAATATTTTAAAGGAAAAAGTGCCTTGCAAAATGGAATATTATTGTCAGTACCATTTTAAAGGAACACAAAAACATTATAGGATAATCAATTTGATGAACCATCAATTCCATTTTATGTTTCTTTGAAGAAACTGTTTTTATTCTGGGAAACAAATTTCATCATAAAACTACTCCGGTTTTTTGAGTAATAATTTCTGAATGTTAAATATCTTTTTAAAAGCATCATAAAAAGATTTTCTTCGAAATATAAAAAAATGAATTATGGACAGCGAATGGCATGGGTAGAAAATATAGTAGTGTATTTTAACAAGCTGCAGAAAAGCTAACCGGGAGAAGAAGCACAAACGTACTTGTACTGCAAATTCATTCCCAGTGCTTTAATGTCCTTGTTGCTCAACAAACAAGTAATCTCCTGAAGAAAAAAACGTGGATTGAATTATCTGTCAAATCTAGTGTTTATTTAGCATTCCTACTGAATGGTAGTATGTGTTAGACAAAGCATATACTAGGACCCTGCCTCCTTTGAGCTCTTCTGTGTCACCTATGGTATGTAACACATAGCAAAAATCGTTCTAGTTTACCCTGTTTTATTCCCAAGATAGGCATGTCCTCTACTAATAGTCTCCAAGTTCATAGAGTTAAATAGCATAATAAGCGTCTTTGAATTTAATATATCTGGTTAACATCTGTGTTCCTACTTAGGATATCAGTCTTTCAGTGGACATCACACTGTATCACTAATCACAGTTTATTTCATTGGTTAGTAAATGCGTATGCCTAAATGTCTCCATCATTATAAAATATCCAAACAATTGATTAAACTATTTCCTGCACTAATATGAGAATGTCTCCTCCACAGTACATTCCTCCACATTCCTCATGTTCTTACACTTTATTTCACTTTCTATCTATGTGTTTAAGCTAAGCATTTTTATTAATGCTGTTTGACCTCTGATTTCAGACTAGCTTTCTCTTTTTTCTCTTTCACTTGAATCAGATTTTCACATTGGTCGTGTCTCCATTTGATTCATATTTTTATTTTCTAATTGCTGTGGCCACAACTCATCCATTTAGTCTAGTTTGCCTTTCTTCACCTTCTCCACACACACACGCTGTCAGTCACTCTGTGTGATTAACCACCAAGCCACTCAAACAGTCTACACAGCGTAATGATTTTCTGGGGAGTTGATGAACTATTGTCAGGTGAAGGGCTGTGATAGATAAGAGCCAGACCCTCTTTAATAGGTCAAAGCCTTGCCTGTATGGTAGAAACAACTTTATTTTATGGAGATATGAAATAAATAACAGCCAGGATTTCTATGCTCAAGGAATTGATAAGATAATCAATGCTTTTATCCTCCTTAGGATCATGACCCTTAATGGTGGTTTATCCAAGGCATGCTTTGAAATTAGAGGGTCAATTCTATGAATTTTGTTCTTAGAAACCTGTGATTTCATTGGTTTCAGAAACTCCCAGTGGGGAAACACTGCCTACTAATGCAAATCAGCAGCTAGCCTTCAAATTTACGGTCTTTCAGAGTTATTTGGGGCACTGAGGGGTGAAGTAATTTGCCCATGGACATACAGCTATGATGAAATAACTAGACAGTATAAGGTTGGAATATTGCTGTGATGTAGAAAATGATGAGTTAGTAGACTTGGGAAAATATGGAAAGACTTGGATTTATGAAGGAAAGTGTTATCCACCCTCAGAGAAACAGAGGACAAACAAGTATAGTACAGTCTTACATAGATGCATATGAATGTATATGTCTATATACGAGTATGATTATAGGTATCTGAGTATATGTATGTGTGTGCATGTCTATATGTGAGTATATGTGTACATACCTACAAATATATACATATGTGTGTGTGTATCTGTGCTTAATTATAGCCTTCTTGAGGGGTGGGGGAGGAAGGAGGACAAAAGAACAAAGTAAAAAGTGCATAGCAGAGAACAAAAGAAAATTCACAAGGAAGCAAAGAAAAGATTGCCAGTGCTGAACATAATGTTTAATTAATAAATAATTATTATATAGGCTTTCTTGAAATGGAAATGTGTTGCTTTATATTTTGAATCCTCTCACGTTCTGCTGTGCACATGGCAATGCTTTCTTTTCTTATTTTGTATTTAAATTTATATTTCTTTTTTCTTTTCTTATTGTGTATTTAAGTTTAAAATAAATTAATAAAAATAAAAGTAAAAAAATAAATTAAAAGTTAAACTCTGATGATGCTGCATTCTCTTTTCTACCATTTATGTGCCATTTGACATGATGCTGATATGAGGAATGCTTTTCTTTTGTCCTCCTTAACCATCTGTATTATAAATGACCAGAATAATGACGACTTTGTATACATTGTGAAGTATTGTGGGGCATAATGATAATGGCCTTGTAACCCTGCTCTGTGTGTTTGTGTGTGTGTGTATATATGCATGTGTGTAGCAAAGGGTTAGCTTTAGTAATCAGTTTGATATTGCATATTTGTATGATGTCTTCTATGTTAGATGTGTCCATGGTGTAAAGTTATCCGTTTCTTGGGTATTTTTATAAAATGAGATGGTTTCCATTATGCCCCCCCAAAGACAGTAACACTTGAAGAAAGAAGTTCGGTGGATTTTGTTGATCTAGAAAAGGAGATAATTTTATAATTTTATTTTGTAAAGTTTAACATGCTTTATTATCTTGATTATATATTTTTCTTGGAGTTTTTCTTAGAGTTTCAGATGTTATCGTATTGGGGAGCAATCAAAAGGATAATGATGCTAGAGTTACGGAGGGAACTCTTAAGGAATCATGCCTTATGTACAAAATTACTTCAGTGCATCAGACATCCATGATTTTGTCAGTGTGCTACTCTGTTCCCTGATGTAGACTACAACCCCAGTACCCTTAGTCTTCCAGAGTTGTCAGAGTTGCATCATCCTCCCCCCAAACTGCTGATGAACCAGACTTGTTTATTTTTTATCATGTTGGCCAAATTAGACTATTGTTGAAACATCCTGATAGTTTGATTTAAAGTAGGCTCTCTTAAGCATAGTTCAAAGAAGAATATCATTTCCATATAGAAAAAATCTTCAGTAAATTGGAACAAAACAGATATTTCTGTCTAATACAGCCATTCACAGCAAATAAACTCCTAACTCCTGGTGTGAGGATTGGATTTCCAAGCTCTTTTAAGTCTTTGACTATTAAACCAAACCAGTTAGCTTTTCTTGGGGGTTTTTGAATGCCATCTTCTAAAGGCCATGTGTTGTGATTTTTTTTTAATTTGAAGGCCTTCACTGACTTTGGAAGAGCATGGGTGTGCAGATCTCTTGTATGTACCAGACTGTCTGGTCTGGGTTGTGCACTTTACCAAACTAAAGGCCATTTATTGGTCTTGGAAGTTTTTGATAATCTTTAGTGCAGAGTCTTGTTGGGTTTTTCCTTTGCCAAATTCCAGTTTAGAGCTAATGAAACTGGTGGATTACTTGTCCCATTCACTTTAATCCACTAACATGGACAGATTTTTGAAGGCCTACTTCTCACTGATTAGACAACTGGCTGGAGCTTATTGCCTTTTGCACATCTGGTCCTCAGACAAAGGGCCAATTCACAAACATGCAATATCACACTAGTTACTTCTGAAAAACATTTCTGCTATTCAAATCTCATGTCAGTCACACATTTCAGCACTGTGTTATTTATATGTAGGTATCTTGTAGCTCTTATGCAATAGAAACCAAAGCAAATACTGGCCTAACTTTGAGTTTTCACTCTAGCCCTTCATAGACATTATTAGCATTTCAAAGAAAAAAAATTAGGTGAAATATATTTGCACTATTCCCATATTTTTCCCATTCCCGTTGTTGGGTTAATATTCAACTTCTGTCAACTATGAACTAAAACTGGATGAAATAAGAAATTTCAGAGTTTTTTTTTTATTAGCTAATACTCATGTCATCATTTTTCTCCATATATTTGGGTCATGTAGAGTTTTAAGGAGTTTGGTTACTCTTTGAAGTTTATAAGACAAAGTATAATTATGGATTCTATTTTTAAAAGCTAAATATTGTACCACCCATCACTACAATATTAACTCAATATTTAGTTATCACTCACTGGCTATGTAGGGCAGCTATTGTTGTGTTTGTCCTTCATTCTCAAAGAAGACCATGACATCAGGGAAATGATGACATGACTTGCAGTTTACTTTGATTTCAGTGAGGGAAGGCTGTGCAAGGTCACCGGCCTCACTTTTTCCTCCCGAGCCATCTGGGTCCAGTAGCCTGATATTCACCAGGATGACTGGAGATGGCCCAGCATGCATTGGGAGACCCTGGCCCTTTCAGGCTAAGGGTAGCTAGGTGACACAATAGATAGGGTGCTGGTCCTGCATTCAGGAAGACTCATCTTCCCGAGTTCACATCTGACCTTAGATATTAGTTGTGTGACCCTGGGAAAGTCACTTAACCTTGTTTGTCTCAGTTTCCTCATCTTTAAAATGAGCTGGAGAAGGAAATGGCAAACTACTCCAGTGTCTTTGCCAAGAAAACCTCAAATGGAGTCATGAAGAGTTAGACACAACTGAAAACAACTGAACAACAATAAAAAGTACTTTAACCTTTGAGATAGATAACTACCCTATAAAACAGAGGATTTGGACTGGGTGATTTTAAAGGGCCTTTCCAGATTTAAAAATTATGTTCTAGTTAAAAGTTCACGGAATAGATTTTTCTTGAAGTACTTTTCCTTGTGCACTGATTAAATTTTTTTTTTTAGTAGAACCACATTGGCACCTGAACTTGTATGTTACAGAGAGTACTGACTGCCTCCTCTGGAACCGAACAGTGTTTTAGATTAAGAAATGAGACTTTTTAAGAGTTGCCATTGATGTTAAGCCTAGCATGCTTCGCTTGCGACTGATGTTTTTCAGTCATGTATTTTAAAAGATTATCAGAACTATTTTGGCAAATTTACAATATCCCTTTAAAATTCAATGGGGATACTCCAATTTGTAGTTATTCACAATTATTATTCGTCGTCCAAAAGGCAGTATTGATTTTAAAAATTATGTTACTGAAAAAAATCACAGCAAACATAAAACTCAATATTTTTTCTAGTAATTCTGGGCCAATTATAATAAAAAATGTCTAGTGTGATAGCTACCTGTATTTCAAAAAGACTTCACAGGATCATAGGATATTAGATTTGGAAATGGACACTTTAAGTCACCTAGTACAGGAACCCTGACTACAATAGATAACCTAAAAATTTGTATCTGGTTATATCTAGTCTCTGTCCTAGTACGTCCAGTGACAAGAGATGGGCCTGAATTTTCTTTTGAACAAAGTAAAGGCTTGTTATTATGCTACCTACTGGAGTACAGGAGAAGTATTATTAAAATGATATTATTAGAATGCTGTTTTACCTATGTGAAGGTCTTGTGCCATGGACCCTGAGAAGAGTGAGGAAGTGAAGGCTTCAGTATATAATTAAAGGAAAATAGACTAAGCCCATTATCCTCCTCCTCCAGAAAGACAGTTCTGTCATGTAGATGGAATATACATTTGATATTCTGCCATTTATAGGAAATACCTCTCTGAAAAGATCTTTCTCTGGGTTCTGAAGGAAGTTCTCTTCTCTGTCGTTTCCACTGCATTGCAGTTCTCAGACAGGCTAACATGGTACAGTATATCCATGATCAATGCTTTAGTAGGAGAATGAAGCTACAGTAATAATACAAAAAGCCACTTTTCTTGCAGCTTGATTAAAACAATCTTGCTTGGAGTTGCTTGGTTGTCAGCTCGAGCTTGTTTCTGTGACTTCTTTCCTGCCTCTCACTTCTATCCATCATTCTAGAGAACACAGAAGACAGAATATATATAGTGCTCTGTGCTTGCTTAGGCCTTAGCAAATAACAATTCATCACCATCTCTGCTTTAAAAGGGACCATTCATTGGCATGTTAGAACATTACAATTTACCCAGTGTTCCCTGGTGTCAAGAGAGGCACATGACCGGATCTAAAAACAAAAAGAATCCTACAATATGTTCTTGGAGTTATTATTAAAAATAACTTCTATAGAGCAGGAAAGGCACATGAGAGCTTTGGTTTGTATGACTACATAATTTGTACATTAAAAAAATCTTTTTCCAAATCAGGGAATGGTATCTATAAGCATGAGATATACATATCTCTATATGCTTTTATATATGTGTGTGTGTGTGTGTATGTGTGTGTGTATGTGTGTGTATGTGTATATTGTATGTCTTATTAGCCATTGTATTTAATAAATAGCAGAAAAATCTCCTAACCCTAACGAACCATTTTTAAAATGTTTCCAGTTTCCACCAGCTTCTTGTTTCTGAGCTGTGCCATTTAGACCTTGTAATACTGAGATGAATAAATGTAATCAAAGCAGTTGGCTGCCTGAGATATTTTTTAATGTACTTACTTGGACGCAGTACATATGCTGTGCAAATAAATACAGAATCAGTGTTCCTGTTCAAAGCATTTGGTGAGAACGAGTGATTTGTCTTGCTTAGGAAAGGTGCATATATTTCCTCTCAGCCGTTTATCAGCATGCTTTTCTCTGCTTATGGATTCAGAGATGGAATTCATCATTTGTCGGCTCACAAGCAGATGTGCTAGAGAGAACCAAATTGATCAGGGAGGATGAACAGAACAGTGAAGCAACAGTGTTAGGGAGGGTGCGCCTTAGAAATTATATTATCTTCTTAAGACTCTTTGCTATTAGTTCTTTTCCATACTGCAGGGAGAGGAAGAAAGCTGCCTTTTCCTGCTTTCCTCTTTGGTGTATGAAAAGTAGACAATATGTTATCACTTGATGGAAATGGACGAACAGCCAAAAACTGTACCCTAAAGTGAGTTTTAGTGGAAATTACTCTTTTGTGATTGGGAGTACATTGTTTAATATTATGTGTCCATTTAAAAACATAGAAGAGGCACTGTTCTCTTTTCAGATTGTTATCATCATGAGTTATTCAGATTTTTTTTTTGCTTGTCCACACATATCAATCTTACAGGCAAGATGGTGGGAGGAATAGAGATAATGTTTCGCTTGGAAAAACTAATGGATTTCTGAAAGTTTGACTTGCTTTCAGTCACCGTAAAAGGACTGCTGGATCAGAGTTATTATACAACCATCAAAGATCCTTCTTGCCAACAAAACTCCTTTGCACTTATGTGCTATTGAAAATTAGGGTCTCATGCCAGGTCTGGTGCAGGATAAACACATGCTGCTAAAGAGCTTTCAGACCACAGGTCTCTGACCTCTGCCTCAAGGAATTAGCAGTTTTGGAGCAACACAATCCCCTCCAGGAATTTGACGCAAATACATGTTCATCCTTAATTAATAAGTTCAGGTTCAGAAGGGGAGATTTTCCATTTAACACAGGGACAGGGTGGAGATGGACATTTTTCCATGAAGCTGCTTTATGTAAACCTTAGGTTTTTATTGAAATAACAGATAATATATTTTGATTTGCCATTTTAGTGAGAGCTCTGTGGTAGCTCGGCTTTATTTACTAAAGCATTTATGTAAATTTCTATGCTTGTAGGGGGGCCACATAAATTGCGCTGCAGGCCCCACGTGGCCCATGGGCCACATTTTGTACAGCCCTGATATAGCTCTTGTTCATTATTTTAATGTTTTATATGACCATTTTCTTTCAGGCGATTTGAAAAGAAAAGCATGAGATCTAAAGCTTGTTTCATACCCATCAGAATATTGCCCATGGCTTTTGGAAAATTTGGCCAATAGATTGAGCACATATGGCTTACAGCCGAGATTATAAAATCAACATTGCATCCCTTGTGCCAAACCTTGATGCTTTGACAAGCAGGTAATGTTTGTGAAAAAGGTGGTTTTGATGCATTAAGGAAAGTGAAAGGTTCAGTGTGCGGCTTTTATTTCTCCATTTAACAGAGATATCAAGGTATGGTTTTAGGAGACAGGGAAGAACATATGTTCTGGACTTGTCATTCAACCCGTAGCCTATGTTGCTAGTTTTGCTTGTCATCGATTTTAAAGTCACATGCATAGAAATTAATTACTGAGGAAGAAGAGCAGGACATCAGTAATTCAGTGAAAGTTGTTGGCATCTAAGTTCTAGGGGAGGAAGAAAAAATACAAGGATAATAATAGTTTTTCTTTTTTGCAAAAGAAATGTATTCTTATCCCACGTGTAAGGACAGTGGCTGATTTTCAGAACGTACAAGTGTCTAGTATTTGCTGTTTCCAAGCACTGTTCTTGTGTACTTTAAAATTCAGGTTTTTATTTTTATTCATGGAATATAAGCTATTTAGCAGGAACAGACCTGTTCATAGTCATTGAAGGGCAGATGTGACCTGGTACCTGTAGGGGTCATTGAGGGAAAATGTGCCCTTGTTCTGACTACTTGTCAGACCGTCAGAACTGATGTATATTCTGTGTTTCTGAAGCGCATGATGTTCAGGAAAATAGCTCCTAAGAGAAAAGGGTCTCTTACGGTACTGAGCATCATAGCGGTTCCCCCTCTTCTTATTCAGCAAATGCCACATCTCATCTGCTTTGGCTGAACAGTGCTGATTGAATTGATGTAAGTGCTCTCTAGGAGGGATCCCCTTATTGCCCATTTTAACTGTTTCCTAAATGATCTTAATTGCTTGGGTAGAGAGATGTCTATTCAAAATCTCCCACCTACCAGGGGTGATTCACACAATAACAAGGTTTAGATTACCCAAAATGTCAGGACCCCCACAGATATAATCTGCTTTCCAGCATTGCCCACCTGACATCTCATTCCCATACCTGCACTTTCTTCATAATGCTGGCTCCTGGATGACACTTTGATTTTGTGCCCTTATTGGGGGCAGTGATTAGTGGGATTTTTTTGCACCTTTCGAATTATGCTTCAATTTGCAGAGTATTAAGTTGTGATTTATTAGCATTTATAAATATTATGAATCAAATGTCATGAGAATTAAATTTTTAAGCAAAGGAATGGTATTTTTAAGGTTACCACTTAAAATGAAAGCTATTGGAAAGTATATTTGTATTTTGGCAGAATAGCTTTTGAAAAGTAGGAAACTGTAATATAAGGTAAATTTTAAAAATTTCAAGGTATTCTTTGTTTTTTCCCCCACCTTGGTGCCCCACCATCACCTTCCATACTTTTTGTTAAATACATCATGATTCATTTCCAGATTAAAAATCTCAGAAAATCTTACCTATATGCCATTTTGATATTTTGCCCTATAGGAATTTTTAAAAAATCCAAACCATCTTTGTGATGATACCAAATAGCAGGAAATAGATAAATTATAACAAGCATTTAAAATAAAATATTTGAAGTAGTTGCCTCTGCAAAGGAAATCTGTATTATTGTTTGGTAGAGACTGTGGGTTCTTCCTCCCTTACCCATTTTTTGAAGCTATGAGAAATAAGTGGAGAATAGAATAACATTTCATATTTTAAAAATAAAATGATTGACAATGTCACTTAGATTTAAATGTCAGCTTAAAATAAATGTAAAAGAGCCTTTAAAGAAGATACTTTAAAACTTACTTTACAGAGAGTTCCTTTCTTTTCTTTTATAATACTTCTTTCAAATTGATGAGTGAATTTAGTAGATCAGGAGAAATTTTAGTGTGAACCAGGGAACATGCTCAGATGTTATGTATCCTCCTCTAGTCAGTTTTGCCTAGGAGGCATCTTATACATGACCTGTAAAAGCACCCCTGCTGTTCCTATGTAACCCATGGCTCAATTATTTGCATGAGACTCACCTCATTCGCAGAGAGAGATTACTGAAGGCTCTCTGCCTACATGAGGGATGGAGTTGTCAGAACATGGGAGAGGATGTTTCTTAGGTTTCTGACTGACCTGTCCTCTTAGATTATGTCATGGTTTGGTTAAGTGTATAAGAATGGGTGACTGTGGCCAGAAAATTTATTTTTACTTGTGGTCCTCCTGTTTCCATATAATAGCATAAAGAATGGTATAGCCTTGCATCTGTAATTCTTGTCCCTTATTCTCCGGATATTTTGTTTTTCCCCTTGAGTGCACTTGTCAAGTCAAATGCCTACGAGGTTAAAAAAATTTTTTTTTTACCTCCCGAAAATAGTCCAAAACAAATAGTCCCAAGCTAAAGAAAAGCTGATGAGAAAAGCAAAGCCGCTCCTTTAGCTGATCACTGAGTGTAGTGTTAGGCAAGAAGCCATCGACTAATGTGTGATTTCAGTAACAACATCCAAAAACCCATTCTGACTTCAAGCTCGGGCACTAATGCTTCCTTTAGGAATTTACCCTCTTAAGACAAAGCTCTGTTCAAATTAAACCTTAAGCAGACCAACTCCTTCTAAGAGCCTTGTAAATTTAGGTGATCCCCGTCTCCTGCTTTAAATTTCACTAGTAGTAGTGAATTACATATTTTAACAGGAAAGCAAACTAGTTACCCGTGATAGCTGTCTAAGCCTATCTTGTTAGCTAGCAAAAGAGGGAGAACACTTTATGTAGGAAAGCATTGCTCTTAGCATTCTTCTTAAAATGGTTCACCTTCCTTAAAACAGAAACATGTTGCCTCAAAAACTCGGGTATGTAATTCAAATAATTCAGGTATGTAAGGCATAATTATCTTTATGAAAAAAAATGATCATGGACAACATTCAAAGAGGTCAGTGTCTTCCAGCAATATCCTAAGGATGTCTTAAAGTAGTATGACATTTGGGAGATGAATAAGATTTTAAATTCAGCTTTATATTTAATGTATTCACTATGCATTGTGCCTTGAAAGCTGGAGATAGCTTTGAAACTATGAAGATTGTGGCAATGGCTATGGTTCTTAAGTGTGCAATTGTTAATTTGTATTTGAGAAAAGACTAAAAGTTTCAAAATGACAAATGAATAAAAAATGTAAATATCCTCCCCTTTCTCCTATCTCCTCTATTGATAGTTCAGGTTTTTCTATTATTCTATTAGGTAATAATTTAGATTTAATTAATAGATTATAACACAATGAAAATAATACTTCAAAAGATCAGTCACGTCATATCCGGGCACTCAGGTTGCTATCCATAAGCAATTTATATTCTAAGGGGAAGACAGATATGTACACATCAATATGTATTGTATAAACAAAATTAATTTGTATATATTCATACAGAGGGGTAAATACAAGTTATTTTGGGAGGGAGGGCACTAGCAGTTGCAAAATCTTAATACATGTTTACATGTACTTTGCTTCTATACCTTAAGTACCATAGGCCCTTTCCATCTGACTTCACCAGAAATTTTCCATATATGTTAGCTCCCTCATTAGAATGTGAACTCCTTGAGACTGGGAACTGTCTTATTTCTTTATTTGTATCCCTATGTGCTTAGCTCAGTCCTTTGCACAAAGTCAGCACATCATAAATGCTTCATTCATGTGTTCATCTTAAGGGAAGAGAGGACCACTATGAGGTGTAGATAAGGAGGAGTACATTTGGAGCACAGATCAGGTCAGTGTGAGGGCAGGAATATGTCCAGGAAGGTTGGAAAGATAGGTTGGGACCAGGTTGCATAGGGTTCTAAAAGCTAAACAGAAAAGTTCTATTTTTCTTTTGGTGGCAATAGGATAAAAAGTTTCATTTTATCCTTGTGGCAACTGGGGGTTGATTGAAGAGGAGTCAGACATGTTAAAGGAAAATTATATTGGCGGCAGTGTGTATGAGGATTTGTAATGAAAGACTCAAGGCAGGAAGACCATTTTGGAGGCTGCTTCTAAAGGGGTGATGGATGAGGTCTTGGACCAAGGTGGTTACTCTTTGAGTGGAGAGAAGGGGTCAGATATGAGAGATATTGTGAAGGTAAAAAAGGCAAGATTTAGCAACTAATTGAATATATGAAGTGCAGGAGAACAAGTCAAGAGAGGTCTGAGAATGATGCTGAAGGAGGAGAAGGAAGCTTATTCTCTTTCCAGGATTTAACTTTCTTGGATTCTGTGTAGCTTTTGGAATCCAAGGTCACCAAGTATACCACAATGAAGGAACTGAGAATTGAGTTAGTGTCAGAAGGAACATATTGTCTGTTCCACTCAGGTTAGTTCCCTTTTCTTCTTTTATCATAACTGTCCTCTGAGGTTCTGTTTTACTCATTCGTCATTTATTCACATATGCATTAGTTTGTCACTTAGAGAACTTTTTCCTCCAGTGAGATTGTATGCTTCTGGAGGACAAGGATGGTCTCTAAAACTTGTCTGTATCACCATAGTCCCCAGCACAATTCTGTGAACATAATGAGTATCCATTAAATATTTTGCAGATTGTTTTCCCCTCACTTTCTAATGGACTTTTGTGGATAATCTAGAAACCTTTTCTTTCTGCTCTATGATGTTTCTCTTAAGGAAGTGAAACATATAGCTCACATCATTCAGTATTTAATAATAAGTTTATTTTCTGTTGTTTCCTAATCATGTATGTTTCTCTGTATTCAAACAACAAACATTTCTGAAGCACTTGCTATGGTCAAAGCACTTTGCTAAGTACTAGGGATGCACAGAAAAAGGAAATCAAAAGTAGTTTGTGTTTTTGTGTATACATAAGCTAGCTTTTAAGGGGAAGGTTTCTTCTGAGTCTTTAAGAAAGCCAGGAATTCTAAGGTGCATGAGGTGCAGCTAGTTCAAAGGCATAGACATAGGGAATAGAACCTCCTGTGCGGGCAACAGGAAATACTCTGGGCATGACTGATTCCTAGAGTACATGGAGGAAAGTAATGTGTAGTCCTTACAACAACCCTGGGAGGTAGGTGCTCTTATTATTCCTATTTCACAGATGAAGAAATTGAATCTGAGAGAGGTCCAGGGTCACACAGCTAGTAAGTGTCTGAGAAGGATTTGAACTAAGGTCTTCAGGACAGCATTCCCTATCCACTGACATCTAGGAAGGATTTAGATTGTAAAGAGCTTTAAATGCCAAACATTCTAAAGGTAATAAGGAACACTTGAATCACTCAATTTATTGAGTACGACAGCAGGGTGGTCAGTCCTGTGCTTTAGAAAAATCATTTTGATAGCTCATGGAGGATGAATTAGGGTTGAGAGTGACTTGGGAAAGAAGGAGAAAATAAATAAGAGGCTATTAAAATGGTCTCGCTCAGCGGTCCTCAAACGTTTTTGTCTTAAGTCCCCTGTACATGTTTAAAAATTACTGGGGGATTCCCCCTTCTAATAGCTTTTATGTGGCTTATATTTGTGAATATTTACTGTATTAGAAATTAAGATATCTTAATGTTGTTTTGAAAATAGTTTTGACCTCATAGATGACCATAACGGGGCCTGGGGTGTGCCAGGGGACCCTGGACCACATTTTAAGAGCTATTGGTGTAGGTGAAAGACGATGAACCACAATAGTTGTGTGAATGGAAAAAGGGGTCATATATGAAGAGGTTTGGGAGTGCTGAGACCCCAAGAATGCCAACGCACAGTTGCCTGAAATGAATTCACACACTAAAGCTTTCTCTTAGTCAAGTGGCGAAAAGTTTATTGTAAACGCTTTAGCAAAAGCAGGCAATGGTCGTTAGGGGACCTGTGAGATAGTAGGAAGGGTGCTGGGGCTTATATGGAAAAGGGACAAGGGAAAGGATGCTGAGGATTCTAATTCTAAATAAAGGATGCTGAGTAATCTAGGAATCCAGGTTTCTTTGGGAGTTATGAATGGGAAAACGTGGGGAGTTTTGAAGAGATAACTTTGTTGGTTCCAGATATTGAAGGAGAAAAGACAGTTTTTTTTTTTGTTTAGTTGACAGAGGCATAGGATCTGGTGCCGTCAGAGTCCGTGGGCCAGCCAGGGACAAAAATCCTTGGCCAGGCACCCCTATATCTGTTCTGATGAGAGAACGTGTTCTGCAACAAGAGAAGATTTTCTCATAGAACAAGGGCCTGATCTCAGGTTTGGGGCCTGAGCACCCCATCAATATATGGGAGATTTTAGAGATGAAATGACAAGATTTGGCAACTGATTGGATCTATGAAATGAATAAAAGTGAGGAGGGAGTTCCAAAACTGATTGGAATAGAAGGATAATAGTATCCTTGTAAGTAATAGGGAAGTTCATAATTAGATTTGACTGTATTGACTTTGAGGAGACATCTTAAAATCACATCTGAAACAAAACTCATCTTTGCTCCCGAATCCTCCCCCCTTCCAAAGGCAAAGGCATCACCATCCTTGTAGCATCTCAGGTTCATAACCTCTGCATTGTCTTGGACTACTTACTCTCCCTCGCCCCCCACATCCAATTAGTTTCAAAATTTTGCTGTATCTAATGCCACAACATCTCACATTTGACCTCTTCTCTTCACTCACAGAGTGACACCCTTAGTTCAGGGCCTCATCGCCTCTCATCTACATTGTAACAGCCTCTTAATTAGTCTCTGCCTCAAGTCTCTCCCCAACTCTATTCTACATACCACTGCCAAAGTAATTTTCCTTAAACATAGATCAACTCCATTGTCTCTGTATTGTCTCCAGGATGAAATATAATTCCTCTGCTTAGCTTTTAAAGCCTTATGCAACCAGGTCCAAACCTTTTCATTCATATTGCACCTTATTCTTGGTCTTGCACTCACTAGCTTATCTGTGCTCCTCACACATGACACTCCAACTCTTGGATTTTCTCTGGCGGTGTCTGTAATGGAGTCTCTCCTTACTCTACCTCATACTGACCCTTTCTTTCTTTAAGATGCAGATTAAGCTCTCTGTTCTGTCTCAAGCCTTTCCTGATCCCCTCATCTGCTCCTGTACTGAAATTGTATTGTATTGAAATGCATTGAAATAGTTTGTATATATTTGTATGTATTGAAATAGTTTGTATATATTTGCATTTGTTAATTTTATATTTCTGCTGTTATGATTACATAAGTACTCCTTGTCTCTGCCATTAGAATGTAAGATACACATAGGGATGGTTTCATTCTTTGTACTTATATTCCTAGCAGATAGTATAGAACTTGGCACATAGTAGGTGCTTAGTGAATTCTTGTTGATTGATTGATGTCCTAGAAAAGAGAGGTAGAAAAAACTAAATGAATTAATTTAACAAACATTTCCTTTCAAATATTTTCAGAGAAATTCTTTTTCGTTGAATAGCTTAAACCTAGCTATTTCTCTTTACATGTACAGTAATCTAAAGACTCTCATCTCCTTCTGTCTGAATTTAAGAATGTCTTGTCTGTCTTTTATGCTACTAACTCTTCACACAATAGATATTTATATAGCACTTTCAGAGTGACAGAGATTTTCAAAATTCTTTTATTTCATCCTCCCCGGTCCCCAGTCCCATGAAGTAGCTTCTACAGGTATTATTATCCCAATCTACAGAGTGTACATTGATCCTCAGAGAGGTTAAACAGTATGCCTGTAGGCACATAACTAACAAGTCTTGGGGGGGGGGGATTTTAATCCAGACCTTTCCTGATTCTTAGTTCAGTATTCTTTCTATTGCTTGTGTTTTTTAAGGCTTTTTCTCTGCAAGTTAAATAATTCCAATTTCAATAACCTTTCCACATAAGGCTGCCCCTCTTCGAACAAAAATAAATTTATTTTCTTTTAGATCTTCATAGTTTACTCACCAATTTTACATCATGAAATTCAAATATAGTTCTGATAAAGATCTGATCATTTTCAAAATCAGAGCTCCTCAATGTCATTAACTTAACAGGATGACATCAGAATTCAGACTTTATGCTTTGCATGGCTCGCTCAAATTTTTCCCTATTTGTATATTTTTCATTTTCCATATGTGATTTTCCCTACCTCTCTAAATATTCTATTCAGAATCTCACTGTTGAACTTAATTCTCTGAGACAATAGTTCAATCTATTTTATTCTATTTATAAGCCAAATGTGGTGGAATATTTAGCATTTTGGTTGATAAAGACTCTAAAATTGGGCCTGTTTATCAGGAAAAAAAATGCTATTGAACATTGTGCCAACAAAAAATATTTTGGGAAAGAAAAAGATCGAACGAAGGTTTTCATTAGTGACAAACTTCATTCCTTTGTTTTCTGCCTGTATTTCTCTTCAGAAATCCATACTTTATAGAATAAAACTCCCTTTGAAATGAAACCAAGTTCCCTTACTTTCTATCAATTTTGTTTTCCTTTAGGATATCATTTGGTTGATAGATTTCTTAGCATCCTGTTTAGCTGTCAGATTTTGATAAGCTTTCTGGGGAGCTCACATATACTGTCCCTTTCACCCCAATTCAGCGTGTTATTCCTTATCTGTGGTCTAGCAGCAGTAACTTGGTGTTAAGGTTTTGAGCTTCAGACTGGTGTTTTGGCTGTTGCACTGAGAAATATATCATGAAGAAGACTAGAATATGAGTGCTACCCACCAGAGAGGCTAGTAGAATTTCATCAGCTAAAAGGCAGAGGACTCACTGAAATGTGAAAAGGTGGTAAAAAAAAAAATCGTGCAGTGTTTTTAAGATGAAATATTCATGCATGTCAGTTTAAACCCTAAATAGCACTCTGTATTTAAAAATAAACTAGTTGTACAACTTTTACCAGCATTTACTCAATACAACTTGTAAAATTAATTAACAGTTTTTGTATCTTTACATATGTAGAGCTCCCTCAGCTCATGTTTTTGCGCAGGAAAACACAAACATGCACACCCAGCAAAGGGAGGAAAATTCTCTGCAATATTCCTTATGTAGCTGAGATCATATCAGACTTCCTTGAATATCCTCATACTTAAAGCTGTTTATAATGAAAGTCAAGATCCTGATGTGTATGTCTGTTGTCCTCACATTTAATTGGTTTTATTTGTTGCTATCATAACAACCTTATCTCTGCACACAGTTGCATGGATAATATTTGGAGTTCAGAATTCAAGCCCAGCCACACAGTGTCATCCAGCAATTAAATGTTATTTGATAGTCCTGTATGTGGCTCAGGTGCCTTGGAGTTCCCATCTCTGGTTGACAGTCTTTATAGCATCATAAAATGGTTCTCAGGGGAAATCTGGATATGGAAAGCTTTCTGAATAGAAATAGCTAGAAAAGCCAGGGTAACGTGCCGTTCAAGCTCCAGTAGCAGTTCTAATCATTGACTATTGGCTAATGACTATGCAGTTCAGGTCTGAGAGATGTTTAATTATTTCTGTTATTGCGTTTGGTGGAAGGATAAAGAAGCCTTCCAGCTTCGTGACATGGATTCTTATGTGTATTTTGGGGGAGACTATTAAATGTATCAAGATTGCTTCTCTTATGCCCAATTTAATCTCTCATATGAGAACAATATAAAAACATACCCTGGATAGGCAAATGCATGGTGGCTGTTTAACTGCATAGATCTAATTACATTCAGAGCAAGACTTCCCCCAAATGATTATCTGGTGGATTAGGTAGTCTTTTCATTGTTTTGTTAGGCTTTTTCGTTTCTTCCTAAAATACTCCTTTTTTATCAGTTAAAATGAGTTTTTGAAAGCAGGGATGGAGGCAACACTTGACATGGCTGAGGTTTAAAGGGTATTCTGGTATTCTGAGCTTTTCAGGAGTGCCGTTTTTTGTGGCCTGTATGGGGGAGATATGAAGAAGCCCAATTTCTGCTTCTCTGTAGTTGAAGTACTAAGAGTTCTCCTCATTACACAATTTAATTGCTCAGTTGTGCCTGGAATGTAGATTAACATTCTAAAATCTGGGAATAAACAAGAATCGCTGCCCATGGTGCCCCCACCCCCCACCCTTTTTTATAGTGAGCAGTAAAGGCCAGAGACAATAGTATGACAGATGAGATTGCTAAGTGGAGCACTGATCAATAGAGAGTGCTGTCCATTTGGGTAATGGACATCCCTGTCATATCAGCTGTTAAAGAATTCTTCAGAGATGGGTCCCTAAAGGTCCAGAAAGTATAAGCTATCCAATACAGCAACCATTACTACCTCACTCCACCAATCCCAATAAATTTTAAAAAAAGGAACATCTCAAGAGCGTGGTCTTCAGCTGTTGCAAACTGGCACACAGTGAATTTATTCTATTTTCAGATATCTGTACACAGAGCAGAACCACCACCCCTGCCCGCCAAGGTTGTTGGAGTATTCTTTGTTCTCATTGGAGTAGATGTCTATGTGAATGCCCATGTAACCAAATATCTAAAGTATAAAGTCCCATAGTTAAAATGAGGCCATTTAATACATAATTTAAATGTATCTCTAGTGATCACTCTTCCCAGTTAGTGATTTAAAAATCAGTACTTTTAGGCAGAGGAGAAGCCTGCAGAATGGTTCTCACATGATGCCATAGGCCAGGTGGGCTGGAGATCACTTAATGGGCAACCCAGCTTCCTTACCCTTATGTTGGCTGTGTGGGTCAGCCCAGCTAATTTTGATACAATACCTTTCTTGTTTCTCCGTTTCTAAATATTTTCCACATGAGCAGTTTTTAGACTTATTTTCCTCCAGGTTTCTTTTGTTTCGTATCCTATCACATAGTCCGGATGCAGTCTATTCCTTCATCCTCTTGCCACTTCTTATTTCAACATGCTAATTCTCAAAGGAATTGTTATAACCATTGCCTGGCAGGCTCCCTGTTTGCATGTGAATGTTATAATTCCTAACCTGTTGTAAAGAGGAGTGCAGTTTCACTGGGCAGTCAAGTGTGGGTCATTAATTTTCAGTGATGTTGTTTAACTATTAATGAGGTCATGGCCCCAGGGCAGGTCTGACTTTACCTATCAGATGTCTTGCATCTCCCAGCAGGCCATTCGCCTTTAGTCAGAGCTCTTGACTAATAATTGTCCCATGCAGTGTTCATACTCTGTTGCTTCATCTTTTAACCTTATTTTTTTCCAAATAAGAAATAATTCCTGTGCTCATCTCCACAGTGATCTGTCTTCAGTAGTACCCATAAAACAAACTGTTCCCATATTCCATTAACCTTCACATCCTCAAGCTAATATCCATACTATTTTTCCTCCTCAGCTAGGGGATCCCATCACCTCTACCCAATCTCAAATTATGTAGAAAATACAGCTATCAGCCAAACTGTTGTGGCCGCCTACTTTCTCCTTGTTTACTATTAAAATTGATAATCTGTCAAACTGAGTGAAATAATTCACAGTTGACAACATCCTTATCATATGCAGCTATCAGCAGAAATAATAACCTGAAGGAATCTGCTAAATCAAGTGATCATGTAGATGAATTCTTGCTAGTTGCATTAATATCTTTATAATGTTTTTCTGAAGAAAATAAAATAATGCCTATGTTGAATTGGTATTTATGTAGGCTCAGCATTTTTATGAGCAAGAGATATCATTTCAGAGTTGGAAGGGACCTTAGAAGTCATCCTTACTAAAGCATGCCTGACAAGTAACTAGTCATATTCCTCTTCTTAATTACTTCTGGTGATAGGGAACTCCCTATTTTCCAAAGCAGTCCTTTTTGTTGTTGGACATCTCTAATTATTAGAAAGTTGTTTGTTTTGTAGCGAACTCTACTTTCCTACAACTTAATATTTAGTGTCTCTTGTTCTTCCCTCCCCAGGAGCTGCATAGATTAAGTTAAATCTTTCTTCGACATGATAATAATTCAAATATTTGAAGACAGTTATCATTTTTCCTTCTAAATATTCTCTTCTCTAGGCTAAATATCGCTAGCTCCTTCATCCATTCTTGGAAATGGCATCATTTCCTGACCTTTTACCATCCTGGATGTCCTCTTTTGATCACTCTCCAGTGTGTCAATATTCCTTTTAAAATAATATACCAGATGTTCTGTGACCATGATATAGTATCAGTAGTCCCTTGTTCTGGACACTATATGTCTGTTAATGCAGTCCAAGATGGCATTAGCATTTTTGGTATCCTTCTCATACTTTTAACTCATTGAGTTTTCAGTCAACTAAAACACTAATGATTATTTTTTTCATGAGTTGCAGTTAAAGCACTTTTCTTACATTCTGTGTATTTGTAGAACTCAAGTGTAGGCCTTTGAATTTAAGCTTGCTAAATATATTGTTAGTTTTAATTACTAATTTTAGCTTGTTGATACGTTTTGTATCCTGATTTTCGATAATGAGTTGCTAGCTATTCCTCCTGCTTTTGTTTAACCCAGAAAATTGTGAAGTGTAACATGTATCTGTATTTCTGAGTTGTGATAGATATGTCTTGTATTCATTCTTGTGATCTGTGCAAAGAGAACTTTTTTTGCCACAACCTTGTGAGGTATGTAATATATTGCTATTACCATTTTCAGATGACTTAACCTGAGTCTCAGAATAGTTGTAAATTATCTATTGTCTGAAAGATATTTACTAGAAGAGTTGGGACTCAGGTCAGGGCCTCCTGATTCCTGAGACCAATGTTCTTTTACTCTTTTACATGAGTTGCAGGGTACAAACTAGTTGTGGCTTTTTTATGCTGTGTTTTGATTTTCCCATTTGAATTTAGGCTTGCCAGTGCCACGATGGCAGCAAGGCTCACTGAGCTGTCACTTCCTGCCTGAAGATTTTTTTCTTATTTCTATTTCTTTTCACTACCTTGATATTACTTTCTGTTTACATTACTCTGTATATAATTGGCTTCATATATGCGACATTCCCCTTAGTAGAAAGTAATCTCTTTTGGGTAGTAGTTGTTTTGTATAGGATTGTATGTAAAGCTGGAAGGGAACTTGGAGTGGGAGGGAACTAATTTTACAAATGAGGAAACTGAGGTCCAAGAGAAGCTGTGATTTGTCCAAAGTCACAGGGCTAGTAAATATGTGAGGGAGGGTGTGAACTCAGGTCTTCGTGATTCACAGATGCAGTGTTCTATCCCCTACTTTATGCCGCTTTTCTCTTTGTACTTGTAGCTACAGCACCTAGCACAGTTATGGGTAGGGACTGAACTTAGGCTTTCATTAGTATGGATAAGGAAACTTGCTCTGTCAATAACCTTCTCTGACAAGAGCACTGAGGGATTAAGTCCTGGGTAATACCCCTGTGTGTCAGAGGTGGTGCTTTTGCCTGGGTCTTCTTCCCTTTGAGACCAGATTTCTATCCATAATGCCATGCTGCACATAGTAAGTGTTTGTTAGCATGAAGGGAGGTGGGTGGAAAATATGGGAGAGGATGGAACTAAGGGTGTTAAGAAGGAAAGAAGGAGGGAAGATAGTGGGGAAAAGGACCCAATTTTGAGTCTGAACAACCAGCCCAGTCAAATCCTGGCTCTACTGCTTACTAAGTGTATGACATTCAGTAACTTCACACCTAGATTTCCTTGTGAGCCTCAGTTTCCTTATCTAAAAATGATAGGAAAAGACAATGTCTAGTGAACAGAGCACTGGATTGGGAGTCATGGAAGACCTGAGTCTAAGTGAGACCACAGGCAAATCATTCAACTTTACTTAACCTCTCAGTGTTTTAGGTTTCCACACTTTTTGCCAGTGTTCAAATAGGTAGAGACAAATAAATAAATGAAGATTTTGGAATGAATACTCTTTAAAGCCACTTATCATTCTGAAGTTTTTTTCCCCTTTGATCATTAGCTTTCTATTGCTGTGCTTCATTTTAACTATTTGTCCTGTTTAAGTTCTTGAATACTTCTTTAGTCCTAAAAGGAGAGGGAATATGTACCTTTATATGACCCATGAGACTGTTGCTATCTAATTGACTGTGTTGTAATGATTTTTTTTTCTATCTATAACAACCTATTCAAGTAAATGGGTAGAAAATAATTATATTCAATTGTATCTTGTTTTCTAAAAAAGAACTTAATTTGTGTTTCAAAAAAGTATTACTTATGAAGTACATTTATATATGAGAGGAAGCCTGAAGCCCTCATGGCATTCTGCTTGATAAGATGGAAAGAAAACTAATGTTAGGAATTTGGTGACCTTGATCCTACTCCTGAGGCTTTTACCAAGTAGCCCTGTGGCCTTTTGCACCCTTTTTAACCTTTTTGAGGTTTTTTATCTGTCTACCTCACAGAGTTGTTAAGATCAAATGAATGACTATCTAGTAGAAAGGATCAAGAGACTTGTCTGGGTTAGAACTCCAGCTCTGGCTTTTACCCAAATTACTTAACCTGTCGAACTTTAATTCTTCCATGTGTTCAATGGGGATAATGATAAATATTCTGCCCCTTGCCAAAGATTATTATGAGGATTCAATAAAATACTGCAATGTAAAAGTACTACAGCATTAGAGACTAGTCTTGTGATTTTTGTGATATGCACAAGAAACTCCCCCCACCAATGCAAACTGGCACCTTCTCTGCACCTTGTAATCTTAGAGATAGAACTTGAATGTGAATCTTGCTCAGTTTCCTCGTCTGTAAAAGGAGAGTTGAATGAAATGGTTTCTAATGCCTCTCTCTTCCAAAGAGAGATTCTAAAATCTTACCTGGTTATAGATTCATCATCGATTGAATTTTGAATTTAAAAGTGAAATATAAACACCTGAAATCTAAGATAAGTATTTCTATTTGGTGTCTTGTAAGCAAAATCTATGACTATACTAGAAAATTGAATCTTTAAAGCACATATAAAGTGCTTGAGTATTCCCGAAGTTGCGGTTAGTCCTTTGTCCTGGAAGAGGACCATGACATCAGGAGGACAATGACATGACTTGCAATTGATTTTGATTTGAGTGAGAGAGGGCTACAAAGTCATCAACCTCACTTTCTCCTCCAGAGCCATCTAGGTCCAGTGGCCAGATACCAGTTGGGATGATGAGATGGCCCAGGATGCAATGGGAGACTTTGGCCCTTTTAAGCTAAGGTCTTTTCAGGTTACTTGGAGTGAGGCAATGCCCATTCAGTGAATAGGCCTCTTTAATAAGTGAGTCAGGGGATGGCCCCTTTAAAAAACAAACAAACAAAGAAACTAATTGGGAAGGGAAGACCCTCAGGGTTGCTGGCCAATTACTATTAACCTTCACTCTGAGCCATGAGGCTCAAAAAATAACCATTAAGTGGTGTTTTGGCAGGGAACTATTGTTGTCTAATCCATGACATCAAGAGTGAACTGAGTTTTAAGGCTTGGTCTTTGGGAAGGAAATCTAGCCAGTAAACGTCAAGTTAACTACGAAGTTTGATGGTAGTTTTCTGAGACAGAATCACAGTTCGAAGCAGCCTCAGGGGCCATCTAGTACAACTAAAAAAGGTAAGAGAAGTAGTCATTCCATTCTTAGTTGAAGACTCCCTCCTTGGCTGCTCATTGCACTTTGGATAGCTCTAATGTTGGGAAGTTTTTTGCTGTGTTCATTGTAATAATATCTTGACATATCCTTTATTGTATGAGAGTTTGCCTCTCTTGCTGCCTTGACTGAAACTCCATTCCTCAGAAGTCATCCGTCACTACATCTTTAATCCCAGGAAGGTAGTTGAAACAGAGCAATGGGTATAATTCACTGATTAAACATGGGGGTGGGGAGGGAATGGGTGAAGGTATGGAGAAGTGTAAGTGTTTTTATCAGTTTGGTTACTGTGTCACTAGCACAGATAATTCCCCTCAGTCCCTCCATATTGTTACAGTTTTTGTCCTGTACAACAATTCTTAGATATGCTTCTCCAAGTGCTTTCTAGAAATAGTATTTTGAAGTTCTTTGCTCCATAATACAGAAATGGGGGAAGGGGACAAAAAATATTTCTTTTTAGATACAAACCAAATTTGCTCTGTTTGCTTTTTCTAAAAGTCAGATAGAAATGATCACAAGTAAGACACAAATATATGTGAGGAAAAAAATATATAAATTGGTGATAGGAAACAAGAAAACTCATGTTGAAATGAATTGACATTACGGAATTACACCTAAAGTAAAGGAGATGGGAAAATGACTAAAGGAAAGTATAATGAGATTTTTTTTTCTTTAGGAGTCAAGGAAATTTCATGCTTTTCCAGTTCTCAAGCATTGTGAGAAAGATCCTGATCTATTGAAGAAGCAAGGTCCTAGAATCTGATAATCCTAAGGTTACTTTTACTCAATGAATAGTTTCAGTGACTTAAGTTTTTAGTTGTGTCATTGTATTCTACATTGAAAGTTTTTATATCAAATTATCATAAATCAGGTTATTAAAAATATCAATTATGTAAACTCTTTAAAGCATAGTTATTGGAAAAAGGATTGGTGAGCTGAAAGGTGAACCTTTTACGTTTCCATCACAGGCACATTATATAAGACAGTGCATGTTTTACTTAATACCTAGAATCTTTAAAAATAAGTTCAGTAACAAGTTCCAGGAAAATGTTCTGGCATTTTTCAAGTACCTAATAGTACCTAAGGAATACTCTTGAGAGCCTAACATGTTAGATTGTCTTTATCTATGTAATGGGCAACTGAGATGATTATCCATAAAATCTGATCCTTTTCCTGCAAAATCATGTAGCTTGAATTATCTGAATATTTTATGGAAAGTTTTTTTTTAATTTTGTATTATTTGGATAATTACCTTAATTCTTCATTTTACTTTGTATGTGTAGCTACAGTAATAGATGAAGGAAATTTACATTTAGCCTTAAAAATCTAGGCTAGTACAGTAATGCCATTATAAGAGCAACTACACATTAATGTTAAGCTCCTTCAACTTTCATTTAAATTAGTACATTGTGTACTTAAGCATACTGTTTGAAGGTGGAATTTCATTTGCTTATTTGTGGTGGAACTTTTCTTTAGGTGAAAGAATCTATGTTAATTGGAGTGCAAGAGTTTAAAATTAAATCAAGAAGAGATGATTTAAATAATTGCTAACTGAAAACAACAAAAACAAAATTCCTTCAAGGCTATTGTAAAATGCAACTCAGGAATAAGTAACAAACCCACCCTCACCCCCCCTTCCCACTTATTTTGTCAACACAGTAACTATAGCAACTGATCTTGGAGTCATTTCATAACTGATTTATAATACATTTTTCCCATTCACATTCCCTCCCATTCCCTCCTTCAAACATAATTGAGAATTTAAACCCTATTATATACTTCTTAATCACTACCCTTTCTACTTCATCTGCTTTAGATCTCTTTAGTTAATTTTTTGATTTTATTCTAAACGCCTAATAAGTCATGGTGATTCTCCATTGAAGCCTCTTTGAGGAACTTTAACTTAAAAACTCATTGAGATTTTGATCAGATTACAGAGGTTACATAATTAATTTTAGAACAAAATAGCTTTGAGGTGATTCAGCATTTTGTAATTTATCAAATCTTTCCTTGGATCAAATGGTTGTACAGGACTTTTATAATTTTTTGTAGTTGGCATAGTTAGATCTAAATTTATTTACCTTTCAATATAAATAAGGAAAAGTTTTAAGTAAAAGTGTTGAATTTAAGTAAATTGGATGGTGAAAATCACTTTCCCTTAAGAAATTATCACCAGAGTATTTGTAAATGATTCAGTAATATTTTTTTTCCTGTACCTACCCAGTACTGTTAATGAGCATAAGCACAAGTGACATCTGCCTGTGCTTATTTTGAAGTATTTTTCTAGCTTGCAGTTACTTAGGTCAGGTTCTAGTCAGTGGCGTCTGACCAGGCCAATCCCAGACTGCTTTCCTGTCACTGATGTGGCTACCCATCCATCTATCAGGAAATTATGTTACCGGGACTGGTGGAAACAAGAAAGGCTGTTTGTTAGTGGGTGCTCGGTGGAGGGGGGTGGGAAGAGGAGAGAAAAAGGGAGAGGGCAAGAGCCTGTTTGTTATACTACCTCCTTGAATTTGCATCTGTTGAAATTATGAGGAAGTGAGAAACACTGGGCAGGTCAGGATAATGATTTAATTTCCTCACTAGTATTAAAGTTTCATGAATTCAAAAGGATTTGTGATTTTTACCAGTGTGGAAAACATCCTTCACTGAAACAAATAGCCACTGTCTTGGGCTTTGACAATGTCATAGTCATTACTTACTGAGGTAACTAAAGCTAACTCCATAGAGTATCAGTGTTTCTTAATGGTAAATTAGGATTCAGGAATAACCATGCCTTAATATAGGTGAAGGTAAGGTTAAGCAGCATCATTTGGATGATTATCTGAACTGTAATAAAATTTGAAAAATTCAACAGTTTGTTTTTAGAGCCCCAAATCACAAGTACAGAAATTAAATTTTAATTGTTGTCTTGCAGCTAACTCAAAGATGTGGAGGAAATCAACTAGTTGCTTTAAAGTGATGTTCATTTTAATTATTTTCTATTAAAGCAACTAAAGGAGAAGGGAAGAAAAAAAGGAGATAGGTCTGTTTCAGTCAGTTGAACATGATAATCCCCAGGCTCCTTGTGCAACCTGTAGTCATTGTCTTTCACTAATTCATTGTAAAAGCAGTCTTGTACCTCATCTGCATACAGGATAAGTAGAAAACTCTCATTTGTTATTATAAAGGGATTTATTTCAATAAAGAAATAAAGTGAAGGGATGACAGATAAGTACACTTAAACCTTTTGAGAATTACCACAAGCTGTGTAATGTGGACAGTGAATATTATCTTTGCATTCTCTGTTAATGATTGAGACCCTTTTAGAGGCTGATGTTATTCCTGGAACCAAAATCCCCCTTTTGTGCCATTCTTTTTCTTTGTAGAAATCTGGAGGTACAAGTTGTATTCACTGATTTTCTTCTTCTTATACCTTCTAGCTCTGTAGTGAACTAAAGCTTGAGGTCTCTAAGGTTCTTTTGACTGTAAGTCCCATGATCCTATGAATTAATGGTGGTTTGCACACTCAATCTGAAACAAGCCAGACAATAAACAAACATTTTGACTAAATAAGAATCATTAGTGATATGAATCAATCAATAAGAATCCAATTCCATGAAACGTCAAGATTATATGAAGCATCAATTATACTATGTCTGAATATACACTATATCTTTAGGTCATTAAACTTCAGTTGATGAGGTCTTACTGCATTTATCTCTTTTAAATGGTAGTTATTAATGGTTGAGATAATTAAGATATTGATATAATTTTAAAGATATTCATTTGGTTACTTAAAACTATTTGAAATATTCTCACCAACAGTTTTGTCATAATAAATTCCCAAATTTGGATAATATCAAAAACATTTGGTTGATGGTCAGTCTTTCAAAAAACAAGCAGCAAATTACATTGTGCAGTCAGTAAAGACCTTCCATTTTAAAAAGAGTAAACATCAAGCAATAATATTCTTAGTTATGTATTACATTCTTATGTTTCTGTGTCCTTTCTCTTGTGAAATCCAAGTAAGTAGAAGTTAAATAGTCCATAAGACATTTTAGGGTAAATAGGCCACTGCGATATAAAGATTCTATTTGTAAGGCTTTCCTCCTTAACAAAGGTAGGAAAAGTTGACAAAGTATTTCCAGTGTCAAAATAGCAGGTGCTTCTTCTTTATTTTTTTTTTTACATTTTCAAACTACTTAGAGTTCATATCCAATTACATTTTTAACCAGAATTTGAAGTTTTTTATTTTTGAATTGATATCATCAAAATAATTTTAAGAGTATGGAGGCCAAGCAAGAAAAAACCAGGCAAAAGAGAAATTTATTATTTATTGTAATACAATTAATATTAAAAGCATCACTCAGCTGATTATCAGCTATCGTAATAACACTGTGATATTGAAATAAACTTCATTTATTGCAAGAAATAGCAAAACATCCTGACCATTGGGCATTGATATTAATTCATTCTAGATGATATGTAAGTGGGCGAATAGAAACATTCTCATGTATTCTCATTCATTTGCTAATTACAGTTCGGTAAACCAAATCTTCTGCTCTATATTAATGTTCAGAAACATAGTTATGGGAGAAAACCTTAATGTACTTCCAGTTTGGATTTACCCCAAATCCAGGAGATGAAGCATTTCGTAAGTGATATTTGGTAAATAATGGATGAGAAAATAGCTAAGTAAATAAACAAGCAAGATTTTTAGGTTTTCCTATTTTCTTCCCAAGAAGTTTTCATTGTCGAAGCAACTGCTTCATTGTAAAATGTCCTTTAAGAGTGTTCTACAGTACTTTTCTACTTCCTATTGATTTGTTGCATTTATAGCACGTTTAGTGATAAGCCAGATGTGGTATGCAAGTACAAACTGGGTTGTATTAAGAAGGAAAACCTTGAGTACAGTCCACGAGAACAGTTATTATTATACCAGAGCAACACAGTGATTTATGAAGTGTCAAACCCTCTTGCCTTTGAAGAATTCTGGCCTTCACATCTGTTTTGTGCTTATTTCTGTTGTCCTGGTGACACACTGTCCCTGTAAGCCCTGAAATAGTTCTGTGGACCTTTTTGAAAATGAATGGAGGGTAGTTTTTTTTTTCCTTTCTGAAGAGGAAAACAAAGCTATGAATGAGAAATCAGGAGAGAATGGGAAAATGAGTCACTGTGCTTTGTCACAGTTACACTCACTTCATCACACCTGACACGAGCCTAACAGTGCTTACAGTTCAAAGGGGAACGTTAAGCCCTCCTGGTATCATTTAGTCTTGGTTTCAAGGATATCAAAATTAAAATGCTTTTCAAAGTGCTTTATTTTTTAAAAATCTAAATAATGTTGAAGAAAACTTTTTAACATAAATATTTTCATAAGGTCTGTGATATAATTATAGCATGTCTTAGATTTTTTTTTACTTCTAAGATGCACACTGAATTTTATCACGTGTGTACATATATGTGCTATTTATTGACATCTACAATGTTAATTCATGTAATAAGGTGGCTTTTCAAATAGGTTTTATTTTGGAAAAAAACCTCTAGTATAATTTTTCTTTTAAAGCTACATCATATTTTTTTTTCTTAGAACTTTGGCAACTTTTACATATTCTTTTATTGTTTTATATTGTACGGAAATTCCAAATAGGTCTTTTAAAATTATAGTGAGTTAAGTAAAACAGAAAATTTCTGACACGATTACTTTAAGAAAACTTTCGGTGTGACCTTGCCAAGATTATTTGTGCTTGTATTCCTTTATTTAAGGGAAACAGTGTGTGTTTTAGGGTAGGAATGTCAAGGAAAAATTTATTTTTATGCTTATCTTAATTCATCAGATGTAATCAAAGTCCTATAGTCTTCTTGAAAGTACTTTGAATCATTAAAACATCATCAGTAAACAAAGAGTATGTCTGCTCAACAGAAATCTGCATTTCAAAAACTACAGTGGAGGTTTTTTGGTGGTGAAAATGTTGGGAGGTGGCTTTTCATACTTCTTGATCTTCAGCCTTATGAATAACTTGAGGTGTAATTCAGTGCAAAAAACTAAGGTGGAAAAACAGAAGTGATAAGTGGCAGCAGTATGTTGTCTGCCTGGACAAGAGACAAGTTCCCTAGATGAAGTCATATCATAAAACAATGTAATAACATGTCAGCGAAATGGATTGATTCTGTATTATCACACATCCAAAGTAGAATTACGCCAGATGAAAATGGCTGAGGTTCCTTTAACTTTGGGTTGTGGGGATGAACAGACCTCATCTTTCAGGATAAGAACATTTGGAAGTATTAATAGGGTTCCTCTGAAGGATGTGAAATATTGAAGACATGGCATTAAAACTCAGGAGACCCAGGTATGACAAGGAATTAATTGTAGTTTCATGATTCACGACTGTAGTTTCTTGTCTTTCAAATACACTTCATGAAATGGTGGTTTTAGTACTTTCCTTCTGTATATTCTGGAAACTTCAGTTTTGATGTTCCTGGTTGGAGTTGCTTTTTTGAATTAACTTTACATCTTTCATTACTACATAAAAGCATATTCTCTTCGGGGAGCCCTAGTATGTATGAAATACCAAAAGGTACATCTAAATGTTGGAGAGAGCAGCTTAATAATGGAGATCCTTGCCATGGGATTTTGTTTTTTGGCACAGTATACTTTTGTTTCCTAATTGCTACTAATTGACTGGGAACATAATTTGAGATCCTTGAGTGTCTCTCCTACCAGCTCCCCACGCTTTGGCTGCTACATTATTCAGCCTAGTGGCTGCCCTTGCTCTATTAAGCATGGTCAGTACTCAGGAAACTCTCCTCTAGAGATGTGTGTGTGCATTATCAACCCTCCTAAGGACACCAAAACCTTGTCAATCACAGTGACCTCCAGGGGCCTCCAATGAGCCTAGCAAACAAGGAGCAGCTGATGTCTTCAACGGCTTTTTCTTTTCCAGTCTTTTTTTGTTTTTGTTTTTGTTTTTTTGGAGTGGGGCTTTCTAATTATTTGGTAGTGTATGCAAACATTGAAAGAGCATTAGGAACATCAAATGGGGCCTCTGCTTTTATTAGGAAACTCTTTTATTTTCCAAATAGAATATGCCAGACATATTCCTTCCTTTTAAAACAGTTAACCTTTCATCTCTCTTATAGTAGAAATTCCAGTCTCAGGTTTGTTAATGTTCTATTTGAAATATTCTAAAGCGAAAGGAAAAAAAAATGTCGTTTATAGTACATTCATTAAAAAAGCTTTCAATCATGTTGTGATATAGTCCCATATATACATACATACATACACACACACACAATCTGGATCTCTGCTGGGTGTATTTCATTTTACACTGGAAAAAAAATCAAAAGGAAATTATTTTTTAAAAGACACACCTATAAGCCCAGTCCAAAGCTTTATGCTGTGACCTCAAACAAGTGTACAAGATAACCTTAAAATTACTTACAAAATTAACAAAGAATATTTGAGTAAAGTTGATCTTAGGATATAAATTTATGAAATGAGTTTATAAGGACTCTCAACTCTGCTTTAAGCAGAGTTCCACCCATAGTCCTGGGGATATTTCTCTAGATCTCATGACATTGCATAAATTCTAATGGAGAATTCAAGAAATCCATTGATTATCCCTCACTTTTGTGACATAACTTGGCCAACATTTAATCTCTTATCCTTTTATGCTATTCTTTCTGTACTTTGGCAATATATTGCAGCCTATTCACTTTTTTCATTCAAGTCAATAAACATTTATTATGCCTACTGTATTCAATTAACTGTGCCAGTCTTGGTGAGCAATTTCCATTCCAGAATAGTTATCATGTTTCCATTAATAATGAGTATTACCTAGTTCTGGTGCTCAAGGATTGTAGCAGTCTCCTGATTGGTTTCTTTTTTTCTGACTATTTTTTCCCTCTCTCCACTCCAATCCATCCTCCACAAAGCTACCAAAGTGATTATTCTAAAGCACTATCATGTCACATCCTTGCTCATGGAGTATTAGTGGCACCCCTTTCTTTTCCTCTAGGATAAAATACAAATTCCTCTGTCGTTTTAAACCCTTCAAAATCTGTTGCCAACCTTTCTTTTTAGACTGATTTCCCATTCTCTCTTACACACTCTCCATTATAGCCATAGTGTCCTGCTTGCCCTTCCCAGCACACCCCTATCTTAATATCCCTGCCTTTTGCATGGTCTATCTTTAATGTGTGGAATATATTCTTTTCACTTGAACAACCTAATTAGTGCTTTCACTCTTCCCTCCCACACTAATTTATATACATTTTGTATGCATTTTATTAATATATTTTGTTTTAACATATATTTTTCCAGGTATCCCTCTCACTTCCCATCACAATCATTTCTTATGAAAAAGAACTCTTTTAAAAAGATGAGGAAAAGAAAAAAAATTCATAAAAACTAACCTGCTATTGTATGCTATCTCCCACACTCATGGACTCCTCTTGCTTCCTCTTTCCCCCTTAGCAAAAGGAAGAGCATATGTCTCCTCATATTTCTTCTTTGGGGACAAGCTGTTCTTTATAATTTCACATCATTCAGTCTTGATTGTTTTATGGTAGTTTGTTTCTATTTTTTTCTCTTACATTGTATAGTCAAGTGTATTTTTCTGCTTATTTCATTCTGCATCAGTTCATATACATTTTCCATTTTTTGTATTCACCATATTCATTGTTGCTTACAGCATGTTAATATTCCATTACATTCATATGCCACTATTTATTTAGCCATTCCCTAATCAATGGACATCTACTTTGTTTCCCAGTCTTCAGTACCACAAAAAAAGTGGTGCTATAAATATTTTGGTATATATGAAGCTTTTGTTTTTGTCAGTGACCTCCTTGGAGTACATACTTAGACTGGAATATCTGAGTAAAAGGATTTTTAGTTACTTTATTTGCATTAATTCCAAATTGCTTTCCAGAAGTTTTACTAATTCATATCTCCACCACCAATATGAATGTGCCTATCTTTGCACAACCCTTCCTATATAAACTATTCTAGTCTTTTGTAGACTTTGCAAATTTATTAGGTTTAAGGTGAAACTTCGTGGTTCTTTTGATTTGTATTTTTTCTGTTATTTGTGATTTGGAACTTTCTATCACATTGCTGTTAATAGTTTCTAATTCTTCTTTTGACCACTGTTTGTATATGTTTTCTATGGACTTATCTGTGTGCATGTTGTTTTTCCCATGGTGTAATGCAAGTTTCTTGAGCTCAAGGAATATCTTATTTTTGTCTTTTGTATCACATTGCTTTTGTGTCAACTAGCAAAATGCTTTTTGCAGATAGCGGGTAATAAATAAATGCATATTATTCATTCCTTCATTGAATTAGTATTGAATGAATGAAAGGATCTTGGAATCTGGAAAATTATATAAGACTAGCATGTATACAAGAATCTAACATGTACTGTAAAGCAGAATGTGGTTCATAGAAGTGAGAAATCATGCTTGATAGGGGTTTTGGTTGAGTGGAGATCAAGAAGGGCTTCATGTAGCAGTTGCTATTTCAGGTAGAACTTGAAAAGTGGGTAGAATTTTGATAGGTAAAGATAAGGAGGAAAGGCCTTTCAAGTTGAGGGACTACCATGAGCAAAGGCCTAGATTTATTGAAGTGTTTACTTTGTTCCAGGCATGGCACTACAGAAATAATACATGAAATAATAGAAGTAATAATGAAATAGAACCTGATTTCAAGGAGTTTATAACTTGTTAAGGAAACAGGAGTATAATGTACTTAGAATGTAGATTTTCAGAAGGGAAGTGGTGGGAGATACAATTGGAATGTCTGGTTGGGGTTATATTGCAGTGGGACTTTAATGTAAGGGTGAAGAGTTTGGACTTTGTTATGTGATTGTAATCTACCCAGGACCAAGGTTCTTTGCTTACAGGGATCTGACTTTAATCCTAGTATTGTTTATGGCTTGATCTGGGGGTATTTGGTACTACTCTTTTAAGCAACAGGGGTATATTACAAAATTTATGGTAGGCCAGAGGCCTGGATTTGGAATAAGAGAAAACCTGGGTTGGAATTCTTCCCCTGCTCCTGCTATGTGATTTCGGGCAGGCAATTTTACCTTTCTTGGCCTCAGCTTTTCTGAAGTTTGGACTTCTTTCCATCACTAAAATTTATGATTCTACTAAGATCCATGCCCTTTTAGCACCTATAGAAGGAAGTGTTAGCAATTATCCTCCTCCCCCAGAATGGTTGCTATTTGATTCTACAAAGGGAGGAATCCAAATAGCCAAGAGTGCCCTGGTGCAGGTTCTACACCCCCCCCCCCCAGCCCCTGCTTACTCATTTTCCCTTTTGGTCAGACAAAGCTGCTCCATTGGCTACTGAGATCCTAGGTCTTGTATTCTTGTATTGGAGACGTGTCTGTCATAGTGGAGTCTGGTCCGTATCTTCAGCTTTACCATTCATAAAAATGGTAGTAGATGCTTTCCTGATGATAAAAACTTCTGCCAAATCAGAGCAGCTTTTTTTGC
Organism: Phalanger gymnotis; assembly: GCA_028646595.1. Classification (NCBI taxonomy): domain Eukaryota; kingdom Metazoa; phylum Chordata; class Mammalia; order Diprotodontia; family Phalangeridae; genus Phalanger; species Phalanger gymnotis. Next base: position 387,809,648 of record CM053622.1, read on the forward strand.
CTCATGGTTTAGCCTTCAAACAGTTACTGGTTTTCATAATAAATCTTGCTTCTCTCTTTTGCAAATATGCCATGGCACCATTACGTTTATAAGTGATACCTTTTTATGTTACTTCAAGTACTCTTCTGCCTTCCTTCTCCTCTCTTTATAGAGGGTTGATTATGGGGTAAGGGAGCAAGCTTTTGCACATTTGGTACATTACCCCGGGCTTTTGCACATTTGCTAAATTATTGATAGCAGAGAAAATTAAAGATGTTTGAGCAAGGGAATAACCTAGTAATCCGAGTTTTGTGAAAATTAATAATGATGATGATAGTTTAAATTTATTATAGTATATATATATATTGTAGTGTTGTATAAATATATTATAGTGTTGTATATATGTGTGTTGTGCGTATGTATGTGTGTGTGTATGTATATATGTATATATATATATTTTAATCTCATTTGCATTTAATGACAACCTCATGAGCTAGGTAACTACAAGTGCTATTATTCCCCAGTTTACAGCTGAAGTTTTTGAGAAGATTGTTCATGTTTACACAGTGTCAGAAGCAGGATTTGAACCCCAAATCTTTCTTTATTCCTAGTCTAGTGTTCTTTTTCAGCTATGTAGCATCAATTAGAGAGGAAGAAAGACTGGACATGGGACCCAGTTAAGAGGCTTTAAGGCAGAAGGTAATGAGGGTCTATATTTAGGTGTTGCTAGTGAGAATGGAAAGGACAGGACAAATCTGAGAGATGTTGCATAGGTAGAATATACAGTGTTTAGCAACTTGTTGGAGAAGTCAGACATGTCTCCAAGCTCTTGAGCTTAGGTAATTAGGAAGTTGGTGCTGTTATCAATCAGAAAATGACATAGGAGAAACAACTAGTTTGGATGTGAATGGGACAAATTTGGTTTTGTGTACATTCATTTTGGGCTTCTAACCTCTCCAGGTGGAGAAATCCAGTAAGCATTTGGAAATAGAGCATTAGACCTGGGCAATGGGATCAGGGCAATGAATATGAATTTATTAATTGGAAGCAAAGTGTGAGAAAAGATGAAATTATGGTGGAGGGAAAATGTGTGAAGAGGGTTGTAGGCAAAACCTTGACTTTTTATTCAGAATTATGCTTTCTAAACTACTTAGTGATCTGGTATGGAAAATGTGGAAAATTATAGCATTTAGGTGATTGGTATAAGCAGGGAAACAGTTTTAGATTCTATGTTTTTAAAAATAACATATAGTCTGGTTTGTTTTATTTATTTTCCAGTGGTTTTTATTATGATTTTGTTCATCATTATCAGAACCTGGATTTGGATGTATATGAAGCATCTCATTAACAAGTTTTAAGCCTGACGGATGGGTAGGAGAAAATTATGTAGTTTCAGAAGTTGTGAGGTTTTTTTTTTAGAACCAGACTTCTGATTTTATTGGTATAAGCAATTCCCAGTGTGAAAAATCCCTCTACCTATAAAGATCAGGAACTACTCTGCAATTCATAGGGTTGCCTGGGGTACTGAGAGGTTAAGTGACTTGACAATGGACACCAGCCTGTTATGTGTCGTTGGTGAGATTTAAACCCCAAGTCCTATTGACTTTGTGGCCAAGGGCCATCCATATATTGCCTGGAGAATACATAGGAGTCTATATTTTTTTTTTTTTTGTAATTCACTAATTTGATTTGTGGTAGAGAGGCCTCTAGATACGTATTTCAGTACATTCTGAAAGCTACATGATCAGACATCTTAATTTAAAAGGCTTGCTCTTTCACATGGCTCTGATTTAGAAATGCTTGGAAAGCAGAATGATATTGTTAAATACAAGTAGATCAGGAAATATTGTGTCTTTTTTATATCCTGGTATTTGTACATATACATACACACACATACATCTCCCCTCCTTTCATATTTTCTTTATGATTAAGAAATAAACTATTTTTGTTGTATGAGTGCTGTTGTTGATGACCCCATTGACAAGATTCCTTTTTCTGGAAAAATTAATGTTTTTCAATGTTTTACCCTTTATTGGTTATGCAGTGCCCTAAATTTAATGCATAATTTTCATTAGTGGCTAAGATTTGGGATGGGTAAAGTAGGTGCTTAATTATACCACACAGAAGGGGAACACAATTTCAGATAAAACAATAAGCTTTTCTTCTTTTAGATATTTTCCCAGATGAAGAAAACACACAAATTATTCTTTTCTCCCTGTATATTTAGAATATGCCATAAGATGAATTGTTGAATTCCCATATGGAGACTCCAATTTGTATTTAGTCTAAAGGATTTGACAAAAAAAAAAAAACAGAAAGAAAGAAAAAAAATCTCCTAGTCGACCTAAGAGGAGTGACCAGTGTATGGCTTTGTTTTTCTTCCGTCTGGGGGACAAGCTCAGTTTAGCTATCAAAAGAAAGATGTTTCACAACTTGCTGCAAGAAAAAAAGAGAAGATTGATTATGTTTTTATGATGTGGCAAATCACACAGCACACCCTGAGAACTGAGCCGCCATTTAGCATGACGGGCATAGGGGAAAGAAAAGGTGTATGTGCTTTATTTTGTTGTTTTTGTCAGAGCAATGTGAGACATGTTATTTCTCCCCCCATGGTCTTGCCTGTTGTTTTTATGTGCACTGCAGATGTTCAAGAAACTCATTTTAGTTCCTGCACCTGTGTGCCACTGACCTCGGTCTACCTTACCACATCCTGTTCTTACTGTATTGCATGTATCGATTTACATTTTACATTACTTCCATCTCTCCTCCTTGTCTACTACTGTTGGTGTTTTCTAGACATTTTCACTCATCCACTACAGCAATTTTAGTTCCTGAAATTAAGACTAAACTTGAAACTAAAAGAAAACAAAGCTGAATCCTGAATGTCAGTAGGGAGGAGGCTATTTGTAAAAGATGGGTACCATCAGTCTCTTTTGATTCAGTATTTCTTCTGAGCCAATGTCTGCATTTTTCAACTTTTCAAGTAAAATCCCTATGAGTATCTGCATTTTTCATTGGTCTTCTAGCCAAATGTTAATGTGCGTTAAGGCGACTTTGAGGTTTCATTCATTTGTCTACCTACCAGAATCTGACTGATTTCCTCCCTATAAAATGGGTATAATTGTATCCTGTCCACTGAGGCACTGAGAGAAAAAGAAAGATTCGAAAAGATATGAGAACTTTAGAAATAAAGGTATAGAATGCAGAATATTGTTATCAGACAATTATATTGCACTCCCAATGAGCATGTTCTTGTACACTAACATCTTTTTTATTCCTCTTGAGTTTCACTCTGAGTTCAGGAAGACACTATAGAGTCTTAACATTCAGGAATTTGGAGGGAAGGAAAGCTTCCCTTTTCTCCGTTATAGAGTCTCTAGCCATAGATACATTTCTACTTGGCAGCAGCTATAGGATCACATTGCTACAATCTGTACTTACACTGTGTGTGTGTGTGTGTGTGTGTGTGTGTGTGTGTGTGTGTGCGCGCGCGCATGCATGTGTGCGTGCTAAATACACCAAAAAAGTACCAGAAAAGTGTGCTTTCTAACTCTACTGTTGGACTTAATCACGTCCGGACTTCAGAGCTGTGGTTTGACCCAGGAGCAGAATTGTCAGGAAAGCGATTTATGTTGTTCAAATATAATGGAGGGGTACTATGGTATTGTGGATTTGGAGTTCCACCAGGAAGACTTGTGTTCAAGCCCTGCTTATCTCTGACTAGCGGTCACACTGTAGGTAAGTTACATAATTTCTTATGGCAGTAGTGTCAAAGTTAAATAGAACTAGATCTCTCCCGGAGGCATTTTGACTTAGAAGACTACACATTAAACATCTGTGGTTTTTTTTTATAATCTAGTTGTTATAGTAGATAATCAAGAAGACCTGAGTTCAGATTCTGACCCAGACAGTAGCTGTGTTATTTAACTGTAACCATCCTGCAACCTCACTCAGACTCAGTTTGCATATCTGTAAAATGAGGTTTAATAATAATACCTACCTTATAGGATTGTTGTAATTCTCAAATAAGTTAACATTTGCCAAGTGCTTTGGAAACCTTAACATTGTGTAAATGCTTATTATTATTATGTTGCTGGTTCAAATTGGTGGAGGTGGTCTTTAGACTGGGAATTTAACAAACTGATGAAATCACAAGTGATGGACAGGAGTGGGGGGTGGGGTAGTGGAATGTAAAGAGTTGTAGTTTGAGATGACAATCTCCCAGCTGTAGAACGTTATACCTTTCTGAAACATAGAATTGGGTTCATCATTCATTTTTTATCTAGCACCTTTAGTTCTTCTAAGAGCTCAAGAAATCATTTTTATTAGTGTTCCTTCCTAACCGCCCTGTGTAAGGTCGTTCAGAATTTGGAACCAGTGATATAAAAGAGGTTAAAGGATTTATTCACAAAACATAGCTGGCAGAGTCACCCACATTCAGAGCCACATTCCTTTGTAATTACTGCAAGATGGATCTGTCCTAGAGGATTTAGGCTGTGAATATGCATCCATTAAAACACCACACCATTCTTGTTACACTGGTAAAACTGTTTCTTCCAATTGTTTTATTTTCATGGCAACAGTGACTGAAAATAGTACAAGATTTGTAACCTTGAAAAAGGCCAGCAAATGCAGCCTCTTAAAAGTTTTTCAATATTGCCCTATTTGGGTGTCTCTAGGGATGGCCTAAGAGAGTTGTGTGCTTCAAGTAAATAAAGAAAAACTACAGAATAGCTCTGGCATCTGTATTTATCAACACTGAGCCTTTTTTTTTTCACCTAACTTGTGAAAATGAAGTGCTTTTGCCTGTAACTATCTCTGCAGCAGTAGAGGATCCAGGACTTGTTTCTTTAACTACAGAGCACACTTTGATTGACAGTCAGTTTGCCTTCAAATAAAACATAGATGGAGTGGAAGCTTATGTTTTCAGTGGGTGAGACTTCCTCTGTTGGCTACTGCTTAACATATGGCATTTACATCTGCCTATAGTTTGAAACCATTTTGCTTTTAAATTTCTTACTTTGTTTTTTAACATAGATATTACAAAAGAAAATCAGATAGAATAGCAGAATAGATAGCATCATGGTATAGGCCCCAATGACATCTCTGGGACATCAGGTGGTCACAAGCCCTTGAGGAAAGCACTTTTTTGAATTATATTTCTTTATGGCAGTAGTGTCAAAGTCAAATAGAAACAGATCTCTCCAGGAGGCATTTTGACTTAGAATACTACACATTAAACATCTAAGTTGTTTTTTTTTTTAATTTATTTTGTTAAATACTTCCAAGTCTTAGTTTAATCTAGTTGGGCTGTGCTGGCAAGTTTCATGTGGGCCTGCAGGTTTCAAATCTGATCCCTTTGCTTTATGGCACATGTCAAAAAAGTAAAAAATTTTAAAGAAAGAGAGAGTGATAGTACAGGGTCCCTCTCCAATAGAATGTAATATCCTTGAGGGCAAGGATGATCTCATTTCTGTCTTTGTATTCCAAGCACAATGTCTTTTAGTAGAAGGTGGTTAACAAATGTTTGCTTATCGATTGAATGATTAATGATTTATTCCACCTTCTTTTCAACTCTCTTCTAAGTCCATGTACTTATAAAACAGTTTAAACCAAAATTAAAGTTTAGAAACATTTTCTTCACTTATATCATTTGCCTTTCATTTTATGTCCAAGCTTTTCAAATGAGTCCTTGCTTGTCTTGGTGATTTTTTCTTGCTCAGTGACTTTTCTTGCAGTGTAGGGCCTTTCTTGTGGCTCTCTGGAGCCTTTATGGAATAGTCCATAGCAGAGAGTTATCAGAAGAAGGCTGTAGACATTCTAAATGATTTACTGTTCTCTTATACTTGGGAAGTAAAATATTTATTTCATAGGCGTTCTCCTTCTTATGCACTTCACTGCTTTATAACGAATTCCAAATTCAAGCTTCCCCCCATTATATAGCAAGGCTTTGTAGTATAGCTAGACCTATAGTACTATTAAGAACTAAATGAGTCACATATTGCAGAGTCTAATTCTATAGCCTACTCATTTTCTTCTGAAGAAAGTATGGATTTTGGTACAAGGCCTTGTACAAATGTCAAGAATTTAGAGAGTCAGCTGCCATGACAGTAAAATACATTGTTTGCAGTTTCATTAAGAATATACAGTATATTTTTCCTTTGAGAAGTAATGATGACCTCATCATCATTTCTTTATGGGTCTATTCCACCTGGACTCATTAGTCCTAGGACTGAAATGATGGTGAAGGTTGAGGGATGTGGACTATATTGTTGTCTATAGGAGTAGATGTCAGGTTACCATTATTTCCAAGTAGTTTTATAAGAAACATTCGAGAAAAAATACCTTTAAAAGACCTGGCCTGGACAGCTAGGTGGCACAGTGAGTAGAGCACCGGCTTTGGAGTCAGGAGTACCTGAATTCAAATCTGGCCTCAGACACTTGACACATTTACCAACTGTGTGACCTTGGGCAAGTCACTTAATCCCAATTGCCTTGCCTTCCTCCCTGCAAAAAAAAAAAAAAAAAAAAAAAAAGACCTGGCCTGGGTAGACTAGGTGGTAAAGACTACCTATACTTGGGATGCATCAAGCTGTATCCCTAAAAAAGTGGATGGTTTAAATAAGAAGATGAATAATAGAAAGATTGCTATGGTATATATCTAGACCCATCAACATTCACTGAAGTTTTAGCACTGATTGGAACCAATTCCATCCTATTTAATATATTAACAGGATTCTGCAAGCAGCAAGCTGAGCCCCAATACCTACACACTTTCACCATCAATACAAACCTCTGTACAGAGGGCCTACAAGATAATAGAAATATAAAGTGACAGCAAACACCATAATATTATTTTTTAAAAAATCATAAATGAATTCTGAGGTGTTTGGTTATTCAGCAGTAGCAAAAGAATGGAACATCTGTTGAAGCAGAGATGCAGCAAGATGATAGGCATGTTTTCATTGAATCACTAGGCTATGAGATACATCTGAGGAGCAACCCTCATGATTCAATTCACTGACTGGTGATCATTCCTAGAAAAAGTTAGAAAGGTTCCTTTGTCAATTTTTGGAGACCTCTGAAAGCATCCAAGAAAAATACTTGTCAGTGGAATCATCAGAATTTAGCAGCTCATATGCATCACCTTTAGTTATGATAATGAAGAATGGAAAGATTTGATTGTGCATAATGCAGGCTTTGAAAAAAAATAACTAAGGTAGATGCATATTCTACGCCAAGGATTTAATATATCATGGATTATCTGCTAGGCAGCCAGTGGTTCTCAGTCTTGGATTTGTGTAGCAAAGACTCAGATTTCTCTCCAGATGAATTTTCTCAATTTGAGCATATGCCCTGAGACATCTCAGGGACACCTGCCACTTTCCAGTAGCCGATGGAAAAAGTAGTTTGAGACATGAACTACTTGGAAATATTAATGTAATTTGATAACCTCATTGTCTTTGCAAAGACACTGGGTGAATGTGAGAGGAAATTGATGAAAATGTTGGTTCGGTTTCAGGAGATTGGTCAGAAGCAGTCAATAGACAACTGCAAGTTTTTCAAAGCTTCTGTTAAGTATATAGGTCACATAGAACTTCAGTATGGTGTGAGCATGGATCAAAATAAAATAGAAGTATTTCTGCCATATCTACAGTTTCTAGTTTACCCCTAATGAATTATTTACATTTATCCCTATTGAATTTCCTCTTATTAGATTTTGCCCAGTGTTCTAGCCTGTTGAGGTCTTTTTGGATCCTGACTCTGCCATCCCTCTCAGTTCTGTCATCTGCAATTTTAATGAGCATACTATCGATGGGACAATTCCATAGAACTATAGGACATCTCTGAGCTAAGCTGATAGAAGCTTACCAATTAGCCACAATTTCAGCTCAGAAGAGCTAAGACAGAAACAAAAAACAGTATGATGCTTGAGTACATTGTCAGTTCTTCAACAAGGAAACAAATTTGTTGAAAACCTTGGGATTTAAGGGACTCATAAATTAGTAGACCAATAGAAATCTAACTCGTACAGATTTATTGAGTGAGTGAGTAACATGCTTGTTTACAGAATAGTCCTAGAAAATGGAGACGTCCTTATCAAGGCAATTCACTCGGCCCCTTATTGATGATAGAAGAATTAGTTGGAATTTCTTATAGGTACGTAGAAAGAAATGATGGATAGTGAACTCTTCAGACTCTGAGTTGAAGAAACCTCTCAGTAATTATATGTTGACTGAACCAGACATAGACTTGAAAATCCAAACTTTTTTTTTTCCAGAAAGGGGAAAAGAGAGTAAAAGAGGTAACCATTGTAATTTATGAATTAGGTATAGAAAAGGTAGTTTATTCCTCTTTTAATTTTATTTTTTAAATTTTATTTTTCTATGAACTTAAACACCAAAACAATGAACATTTTTATATATACTTGCAAACACAATAGGATTATATGAAACCATAAATATTCATTTCATACCACTGATTTTTTTTAAAAAGTATGTAATGAATTTGACATTACTTTCAAAATTTTCTCATTTGTTTCCTTTTGCATTTCCTTTTGTTCTCTTTGGTGCATTAATGCCCTCTTTTTCACGACTAGTGTTAACCTCTTCATTTCCTCCAAACCCCTACCCCAATTAAAAGCAGTGGGGGAAAAAGAGACATCCTATAACAAATAATTAAACAAAAAATTAGACAGGCAAAGCACATCTGTCTAGTGGCCATAACCCCTAATGTATCTCTGCACCCAGGGTCTATCGTCTCTCAGGAAGTGAGTAATATGTTTCTTCATGGATCCTATGGAGATGTGGTTGGTAGTTGCTTTTTTTTTTTTAATCAGAGTTCTTAAGTTTTTCAAAGCTGTTTTTCTTTGTGGTGGTGATATCCTTATTTAAATTATCCTCATGGTTTTGTTCTCTTTATTATTATTCAGTTTATACTCCTCAGTATTCTCCAAAGTCATCTCTTTCATAATTTCTTATGGCATATTCTGTTACATTTATATTCCACATTTTGTTCAGTCATTCTCTGATTGTTGGACACATTTTTAGATTTTAGGGTTTTTTTCTTTTCCTTTTAATCACCTATTCTGATTTAGGAAGTTTCTTTTGCTTATGCCTGTTCTCTTTCTGGTATTATCCTCCTGCTTAACACTCCCCTCTTCCATTCTAGCTCGTTTCCCTGTTGAGCAGAATGTATTTGTATACCATATTGTTTATGAATACTCATGTATTTGTGTGGTCAACACTCCTTTGTCTAGTTCAAATAAGAGTAACATTCATATGATGTCTGTTTCCTACATCTTTCCTATGTCTCTTCATCCGTATTTGTATATGCTTCATCTCACTCATTACAATTATCAGAAATACTAAAAGGAAGACATGCATCTCTTCCTTTTACTTTCCCTTCTCTTTCTCTTTTTAAACCCTCAGAACAGAACCAATTTTCTCTCAGGTACTTTGTTTTTCTTTCTTTAAACTTCCTTAATACCTTTTGAAGGTATAAGGTGCTTAGAGTACACATTTCTTCCTATATTAGTATTTTAGCACTGCATCATCATCATTCCCTTCCAACTGCTCAAATAAATTTACTTTTTTAGGTTTCTCTGCACTTTTATGTTTGCATTTCAAAGTACTTATTCAGCTCTGGTCTTTTCATTATAAATGCTTGAAAGTTCTGTGTTCCATTATAAGGTCCATATTTTTCCATGTAAGATTATATTAATCTTTTTAGGGTAAGTTCCTGCTTGCAAGGCCACATATTTTTCCTTTCGAATATTGTGTTCTAAACAATGGAATTTATTTTGACAGAATTACTGTCAGGTTTTATGCAGTCCTGTCTGTTGTTCCTTGTTACTTGAACTCCTTTGTGTCTGCTTGTAGAATTTTTTCTTTGATATAGGAGCCAAGGAGTTTGGCTATGACGTATTTGGAACTCTTGGAGATTCTTTTAAGAGATGGTTGGTAGATTCTATTTTCACTTTGCTACTCAAGTTATATTCTGGGAAATTTTTGCTTATGATTAAAATATAATAGCCAAGCATATTTTTATCTTAGTTTTCAGGAAGTCTAATGACTTTAAAATATTACGTAGATGGCTTAATGATCATAGAAGAATTAGTTGGAATTTCTTAAAGGTATGTAGAAGAAATGATGGATAGTCAGTCACCTCCTCAGACTGAGCAAAAGAAACCTCCCAGTAGTTATATATTGACTGTCTGTCCAGACTAGTTGCCTTTGATAGCAGATATCTTCCATTTTATTCTATTTTTGAAGTTTCTTTTATTATTTCTTACTGTCTCGTTATATATTCCATTTTTCAGGAGGTTTGTTACTTGGGCAAGGTTAACCGCTTTTTGTTCTATTCTGTTTATTATCTTTCCATATTTTTCTTTCAGGGCTCTTTTACTACTTCCTTATCTCTTCATTTTTTTCCCTATGTGTTCAGGTAGTCTCTGTGGAAAATTCTTTTTTTTTTCCTTTTAGTTCTTTACCTATAGTTGTTGTGGCACTAGAAGTGTTCTTCTAAATGTTTAACAACTCTCTTTCTGGAAAAAAAAAGTATGAACGTCACACTTTAAGTTTAATATCCATTAATAACATTTGTCCCATCATGTTCTTAAGTCTAGAAAAGGAAAAAAAAATGAAGCCCTGATGTGTTATCATTCGCTGAATACTGATATATAAATACACTGAAAATTTGATAATTGGCTCTTTTGAGCTAATATAAGCTGACTCCAATACATCCTTCCATTACTTTTTTTCTAATTTTGGTTTTAGAGATACTATAGAACTTCGATAATTCTTTATAGTGCTTGGTATCTTTTTCAGTTTAACTATCTTCATAGTCTTAATTCCTGAAATGAGATTATGTGCCAGGGCCAGGCTGTTCCGCCACTGCCTTTTGGTTGGGGTGGTTGAGCTTGCTTGATCTTGACTTAGGTCAGCTTGGTTCATGAGCCAACCTTCTCCTTACATGGTTAGCCCCTCTTGTCTTTTCCTCCCACCTCATTTCCCCACCCCACCCCACCCCACCCCCATCTTTGAGATTTATGGCACTGCATCTTCCAGGCCTTGTATGACAATTCAGAATAGACAGCAAAGGAGCGCAGAGCTCTTTTCTAGTCTGACCACTAGGCACTATCCTTCTTGGTCACATCTGAAGTACTGACTATAGATTTTTGTTTCCTCCTGGGCCTTACTGCTGTCTCTTGATACAGAGCCTGGCAAGCTACATATAACTCTATTTTTAATCTCTGGTCACACTCAGAGATTGCTGACTTCATTGGCAACTCTCTTTCCTATTGCTTTCCTGTTATTAGTTTATGACTGACTTAGGTGAAAGAAGTCACTTACTCTAGTTTCTAAAATTTCTTGGTCATTATTTAATCAGATTTTTAGATTTGTGCTAGAGTGTTTCTGTGGGAGCTGGGCCATCTCCCTCTAATCAGGCAGCCATCTTCACCTTAAATAGGTTATTCCTATGCAGAGTTGAATGCTGAATATGAGAATGATAGTGCACATTTAGAATAATTATAAGAAAATTCAATAGCTTTATTTATTAGTACTAGGACAGTTAATTCAGAAACTAATATCCAAGCCTTGTTGAGAGTTTTTTGTAAGACTTCTAATTGTCTGCCTTAAACATCACCTCTTTTGGCCATGTCTCTTTTTGATTGCTTAGTTCTGATGCTAGCATCTCTCTGGGCACCAGTCCTTTCTCTGTTTCTGCTTGCGTGTGTGCCAGGGAAGAAGATGACAACTGCCATTGCCACAGATCTTTCAATCCTTACAAGGTTCATGCTAAAGGAAGGAAACAGTGCCAACAGGCAAAGGTATCCAGAGGCCTTGATACAAAACCAACCTAGTTTAGTTCAAGCTCTTCTTTTACCAAGTATCACACCTCCTGTCATCAACTCTTCTGACTCAGCATCCGATTTGGGGACTCTCAGTGAAGAGTCATGCATGGCTGAACATTGTGTGGTTCCCACCTCCAGGCTCTCACATGGTCCACTGGAAGCAAGCAGTGACTAGCTGAATGTTTCACAGAGGGCCCCATTACATTCCAAAATGGGAGCAGAACATGGCAAGGTTTTGTTGTTAAATCTTTAGAAAAGAGCTATTGAACAGAGCAGTTCTTTTTCTCCTCTTTTTTTTCTCTTCCTCCTTCCCTCCTTCTACCTCTTCCTCTTCCTCCTCTCTGCATTCTCTTTCTTCTCTCTGTCTTCTCTCTCATCTTTTTTTCTTTTTGATCCAGAGCTATGTTAATTTTTGGCCAACGTTTTAAAAGTAGGTGCATTCAAATAGGCACATGAATACACTGTTGGTGGAGCTATGAATTGATTCAACCATTCTGAAAATGAGTTTGGAATTTTGCTTAAGAATGCTTAAAATGCCCATACCTTTTTACCAGAGATCAGATCACCAGATGCATACTCCAAACAGGTCAAAGACACTGAGGTTCTATGTATACCAAAATATTGATAGCAGAACATTTTTTGGAAGCAAAGATTAGAAATAAAGCATATGTTTTCTAATTAGGGAAATCGCTGAACAAAGCATGGTTTAGGAAATGTAAGGAATATTATTATTCCATAAGAAACAACCAAAATGAAGAATTCAGAGAACCTGGGAAGATGTATGTGAATTGATACAAAGAGAATTAGACACAACAGGGGAAACAATGTACTCAACGGCTACAATATTATAAACAGAAAGAACAAAATTTTTAAAAATGAAATTAACTGCTATACAATCATAAAGACTGAGGTTGGCACTGAAGAAGATTGGAGAAAATGTAGCTCTCTCCCTTCATTGCAGAGAAGGCATGTAATTATGGATAGACAAGCACAATCTGGTGAGTTTTATAGAACTTTTTTTCTCTTTCTTGTAAAATTTTTGCTAAAGGCCAAGGGATAGCATATTTGGAATGAGAAGAGAGGAATGTTTTTGGAAATTAATGCTTTTAAAAGCAAAACATATAAGTAAAAAATTAAAATTTCAAAAAGTAAAACAGCAAATAAGAAAGGTAGTAATCCAGCAAAACAGAAAGCATCTAATATGTATATGTGAGGGTGTGTGCACATACATACCCTTACACACACATACATACATATACATACACAGAAGAAAGAAAAAAGTTCCGAAGGAGACAGAAGTTTTATTAATGCCTCGTTAAATTGTATGTGTATATATGTACACACGTATGTGTGTACATAAGTACATACATGTATTTCTTAAAAGACAGATTGTACCAAAGTTCAGTTTCTTATACAATCTTTTTTCTTGTTCTTTGCATATCAAAATTTGTTGATAACTGAGTTTACAACAAAAGGAAATAGTGAATTCATCAATCTGTTGTTTGGAATGTCTGCTTTCCTCTTAGCTTTTTATATTCACTAGAATTTGTTTATATTTAAAGGATTTTTGCTTTGGTTTACTTAGTATTTACATAGTGACTACTATATTTGAGGCACTATCCACTGAGGTTACAAAGAAAAGCAAAATGCATTCTTTATCCTTGAAGATTTCACAGTCTAACAGGAGAGAGAGCAAAAATACGTATAAACAAGTTACAGAATTTATAGAGAAAAAAGGAAATAATTAACAAGAGGAAGGCACTATTATTAGGAAGTAGTGGGATGGACTTCTTCTGGAAGGTAGGATTTTAATTGGGATGAGGAGGAAGCCAGAGAAGTCCAGATGCAGAGAGGAGGGGAGAACATTTCAGGCATGGAGGACATCCAGAGAAAATGCCAAGACCTGAGAGATGGAGTATGTTGTTCATGGAATGGCAAGGAGGCCAGTGTCACTAATTGAGAACATGTCAGGGACTGGAAAGATATGAGGGAGCTTGGTTATGAAGGACTTTGAAAGCCTAACAGAATTTTATATTTGATCCTAGAGGTGAGAGAGAGAGAGAGAGAGAGACAGACAGACAGACAGACAGACAGACAGACATTGTTAGGCTGTGCTTTAGGATAATCAATTGGGTAGTCAAGTGAAGAATATTTTAGAATTGGGAAGACTTGTGGCAGACACAGTAACCAGCAGGCAATTGCAGTAGTTCAGGTGTGAAATGATGAGACTGCTAGGTGGTGCCATGGAATGGGCAAATTCTACCTCAGATACTTACTAGCTTTGTGACCCTGGGCAAGACATTTAGCATCACTTTGCTTCAGTTTTTTGAACTGAAGATAATAATGACACCTCCCTCCCAGAGTTGTGAAGATCAAATGAGATAATATTTGTGAAGTGCCTAGCATAGTGCTTGGCATATAGAAGATATTATATAAAGGCAAGTTATCATTGTCATCTTCTTCATCATCATCATCTAGGCCTGAACCAATATGGTGGCAGTATCAAGAAGAGAGAAGGGGTTATAATTGAGAGATGTTGCAAAAGCAAAATCCACAGAAGGCTGGGTTGTGAGCCTGGAGGACAGGATAGATATCTATCTCGGAAGGATATTGGTGACCTTTATAGTAATAGGGTAGTTTGAAAGATGGGAGGTTTTAGGGGGGAATAATCAATTTGGTTTTAGACATGTTGAGTTTAAGAGGTTTACTACTGGATATCCAGTTTGAGATGTCAGGAAGGCAGTTGAAGATGTAAAACTGGAGATCAGCAGAGAGGTTAATAAATCAGTTTGAGAATCACCAGCATAGAGTGATAAGTAAATCTATGGGAGCTGATGAGATCAACAAATGAAATACTATATTGGGAAGAGAGAAGAGGACAGAACCCTGTGGAACACCCATTGCTAGGGGATTTGTTTTTCATTAGTCTAATTCTGAGCCTTATATTCGAAGTTCCAATGCAAATGGAATGTTATATGAGAGTGATTACGAGTGTTTACACAGAGCTGTTTTCTGATACCTTTCCCCTTTCACATACTCTGAGAAGACATTCAGTTGATTGGATGTACTTTTTCATTTCTCCGATTTGATTCACTTTAGATTGAAATGGCACTTTTTTTGTTTGCTGATGATTTTGCAGTTATTTTTTCTTTGAACGATACTCATCATAGGTAGATAATACGGATATATTTTGCAATTCCTTTGCTAAAATTTTTGCAATGTCTCCCTGTTGCCTATGCTGAAAAGTCTAAATTCCTTAGGTTGTTATTTAAGACCCTCCACAATTTGGCTCTAACCTTTCTTTAACCTTACCTCCAGCCAAGCTTGAACATCTGGCATGTTATCTCCTCTGTGCTTCTGTTCATACCTTTCTTCATGGCGTACCCTCCTCTCTTCTGTTGCCTGATGTAAATTCTACCAGTTTTCTGAGATCCAGCTCATGCCCTATTTCTTCTTTCTGTTATAGGCTATAGTTTCCTTATTGGCATTTTGCTGCAACTCCATCACTAATTCCCTAATTTCCATTTGCAGCCTTATTTTGTTAGGGTTAAAAAAAAATAAAACAAACCCAGTGTCATAGCTCCCTAACTGTATTGTAAGCTACTTGAGGACAGGATCTGTTTCTTACATCTCTTGAACCGTCCACGGTGCATAGTACAGTGCCTTGTAGATAGTTCTCAATAAATGCTTGCATATTCGCTCCACTTAGTAATTTAGGTATTTCAAGTATTAGCTTATAACAGTGTACTTTTCCAGTGGTGTATGTAGTATGTTTTTTTGTGAGTACAATTTTTTTTTTGTATTTGAGTGGTTGACATGTTCTGGGCTCATTTTTCCACACTAGGGGAAATTTTTCTAATTCTGTAATTAATGACCTGAACCACTGTCTGCTGTGATTTCCAGCTGCCTAAATTTTGAATACAGTGTTTGGCTACAGGCAGTAATGGCAGATTTGTTTCATGGAGGATGTGGCACACAGTAATCCTTACATTCTCACATTTTAACAGTAGGTACTTATTTACCTTTCCAATTAAAAGCATACAACTTTAGAAGGGAGAAAGGAGGTAGAATATGTTCCCCTTATTCCTTTCAAACTTTAGTTTCTAAACTAGAAATTCTCATTTGTACATTGTCTTTCACTCCTTCACCTGTTTATGTAAATGTTCATCTCTCTGTATGAGTGTACATAATAATATGTTACCTCATAAACACTGGATAAATATGAATGTTACTTAACATATCTATAATAATAATAAAAAGACTTAGTATTGCCTTGACTTGAAATCATAGCTGAGTTTTTTTTTTCCTTCTAGGCTCTTTCCTCTATTAAGTTTGCTGTGCTTGTCTTTTGCTGTTAGCATCATGTTTGTTCTTCAGAACACTTTGCATAAAATATACAGAAAAGAAACATTTATTTTTTACACACAGTGTCTCATTGAAGCTGTATGTGAATGATACCCGTGAAATATTATAGTGGCACCATTCTCCTGTGAATGATGTGGTAGGTTTTCCATTGAGCTTTGTTTTTCAGATGTTTTGAGAGAAATTATTTAGATTCTCTCTCAGTGTTTAGCTTATGTCTATCCTTTGTAGTTTTACACTCCAGTGGGTATTAGAGTTTTGTTTTATCTCCCACTCTAAGTTGTAAGCTCTTTGAAGGTAGGTCACATTTTACTAATCTTTGTAGTTTTCCGTTTCTAACATCATTACTTACACATAGCAGGTATTCAATAAATGTTTGCTGGCCGATTTAAAGAGTAGAAATTATTCTTGGTAAAGTTTCTCATTCCATGTGCTTCCTAGGATACCATGTGCCAGTGGTCACAATGTTACTTAACACTTTTACTTTCTTCTACTCAATGTACTTAATTTATATATTTCCCAATATGCCTTGGCAAGATCATAGGAAAGAACCATAGATCTAGAGATGGAGGGCACATTAGTATGTTATGCTGATTTCACAGATGAGAAAAACTGAAAAAAAGCTGAATGAATCATCCAAAGTCACAGCACTTATGACTCTATATCGTTTTATCTTATTTTCTTTCTCCTTCTCTATAGTTCTAACCTTATATGTAGGCATATTGATTTAACCTGTCATATTTATGCTTATATATCCTTAGTTTTATGGGATAGTAACCATCTTTTCTATACTATTTCCCTATATTTGTAAACATATATTTAGTATTATCAATGTATCCTTACTGCCTGAGTATCTTTATGTGTGTGTGTGTGTGTGTGTGTGTGTACACATATATAATACAAGAGTGAGAATATAGCTGTTAAAGGTTCAGTTCTGGGGGACAAATAATTTAGTAATGCCAGAACACCACTTGTCTTTCTCTTTTCCAAAGTGCCCATGAAAAATATATCTTGGTAAGCAACCCAGGTAGATGCATTTTTGACAGTCTTTTCCTTCTCTTCTTCTTTCACTTCTACTTTCCCTTCTTTTCTTGTTTTTTAAGGAGGAATTTGTGGTTGTGTAAATGAAATCAGGTGATGTTTCCAGGTAAAATAACTCCCCTAAGTTCTTAACTTCAGAACTACCACAGAAAAAAATCTTAATTTTGAAATTCCTTTCCTGTAACTGGTAGAAGTTTGTATCATTTAAAGAGTTATTTGGACAGCAGCCATTACATTTCAGTTATATAGTGATATATGAAAATAAGCCTCTTATGGCTAGAGTAAGTTTTTCATTATTAAAATTTAACAAAATTGAAAATTTTAAGTATGATAAATTTATTGAGACTTGTAAATAATATAAAATACAAGTAAAATGTGCATGCTTACTTTTTAAATAAATTTTATTTAATATATTTAGTTTTCAGCATTGATTTTCACAGGAGTTTGAATTACAAATTTTCTCCCCATTTCTACCCTCCTCCCCACTCCAAGATGGCATATATTCTGGTTGCCCTGTTCCCCAGTCTGCCCTCCCATCTGTCACCCCACTACCCTCCCATCCCCTTTTCCCTTCCTTTCTTGTAGGGCAAGATAAATTTCTATGCCCCATTGCCTGTATATCTTATTTTCTTGTTGCCTGCAAAAACTTTTTTGTTTTTGCTTTTGAACATCTATTTTTTAAAACTTTGAGTTCCAAATTCTCTCCCCTC
>CM053622.1:387828096-387857572 GCA_028646595.1 Phalanger gymnotis
ATCCAGGCTGTCCTGGGCTGGAGCCCTGCTTCCCTCTGCCACTTTGTGGGTTCTGCAGTTCTAGAATTGGTTCAGAGCCATTTTTTTTATAGGTTTTTGGAGGGACTTGGTGGGGAGCTCACGGCAGTTACTGCTTTCCAGTCGCCATCTTGGCCGACTTGCAATTCTTTGCTCCATAGCCTAGGACACTATTGTGCCAGTAAGGCAAAATGGGCTTAGTTTAACGGGTGCCCTTGAGGAGTTTGACCTTGGTTTATTTTGTTTACTTTGAGTGAAAGGCACTTCAGGAGTTTTGGCTTTTGTTTACCTTGAAAGTACTTTCAGCTGTTAAGTGCTAAGCCCCAGGCCCAAAGCCCTATCAGGTATGAAACCTGTGTGGGTGTAGTTTAATGACTTAAGAGGGGCTAACTCAGGAACCAATGGTCTCTGGTCGTTGAATCGGGGCTTGAGAACGCCAGAGGCTTGGCTGCAAGGAGAGGCGAGAAACTACAGCTGAAGCCAAAGCAGAGCCAACCCGTGTGTGGACCCAGGATTTTGAGCAAGGACTTGAGGCCAGTGAATATGATTTATGCCATCTTGTTTTTCTGTTACCTCCTGGCTACTCTTGTGAGACGGGCTTATTGGGCCTGGAGGCTTGTGATCACAGTATTGGAATGGGGAGGCTGGTTCGTGAATCTGTCACTGTGGGCCCTAAATAAATGTTCTGATGCCCTCTACTTAGAGAATTCTATATACCTTGCGATTTCGAACCATTCAGATATATATATGATCCTTTTTGAGATCATAAATTTGACCTTCCTACTACAACTATTTAACAGACTTCTCATGTGAAAGACCAACTGGTTCTTTTAGCAAAAATTGGCAACCTTTTAATCAAAAGCATAGCCTTCTTAGTTTTTTATGAAGGATTACTCCCATAGGAGCAGAAGGATTGTGGGTGGTAGAGCAAGTCTTCCACAGGAAAGATTAGGTACCACTACAGATATGTCATCTGAAGAAAAATTTAGATAGCCAAGAAATCCAAAATGGGTCTAAATTTGTTCCAGACCAATGTAAGGGTCATTTTAAAGATCCTTTTCCTCCTCTTACTTATTTACCTATCTAATATAGTGATCATCCAGCTTATTTTCTCATTAAATCTTTCTTTTTCACTATTGTTATCTAATAGCTATGCAAATTCTTCCTTTTACTGGTTCAGCCTAAGGGAATAAAGGGACTTGACAATTCTTCAACAAGCTTGGGTTGATAGAAAATCTAAGTTAGATCTATTTGGATAATCCAGACCCTCAAAAGGAGAAGTCTTCTTCTAAACCATGTAATATAGTTTCAGCTACTATTGTAGATAAACATGTATAAGTCAGAATTAAGCTTATTGTGAAATATATAGCTTGTTCTTAGTAGTAGATTATTAGATTTCAGATTCTCGGAGAATATGTGCAATCTTTTTTAAAAATCATTAATTTGTGAAGTTTTGTGTTCTATATAATATCTGTCTGGCTAAGTAAAGACAATGGTAACTTAGTAAAAATCCCTTATAAGTGCATTGGATGTAATTTTTGGACTAATTTTATAAAAATAACATTTCATCTTTTCAATGGTAATGGTTTACTGAAATTCTAACTACTGGCTTTTTAGATAAACAGCAGAAATCCTCTTATAGGGTCAATTAGATTTTATCTAGATTTTTTATCTAGAATTTAATCTATAATTATTCATAAAATATTTTCTCTAAAATGAAGAACTTATACTAAGGTAATAGCAGTTAGATTATTGTCAGTGGAAGAAGGTAACTTGCTAGGTTCAAGCATCAACATTTGGCTAATTTTAGATTCTCTGCATGAAACTTGGGATTTTACATTGACTATACCTTGAAGAAAGATTAGGAAAAAATTAACAGTGGATATAAGAGGAAAATCACCTTGTTATTACTTTCCTTAAATTTAACACTTTCTTTATGTAGGAAAACACTAAGGAAAGAAATAAGGGAGCCCTATGGGCTGATAGAGTACTGGGCCTGGAGTCAGGAAGATCTGAGTTCAAATTTGGCCTCAGACATTGACTAGCTGTGTGACCCTGGGCAAAAACCTTGTTTGTCTCAGTTTCCTCATCTGTAAAATGAGCTGGAGAAAGAAATGGTAAAGCACTGCAGTATCTTTGCCAAGAAAACTCCAAATGAAGTCACGAAGAATTGACCATGACTGAAATGACTGAACAATAAACCCCTTGTAGCAGTTGAAGGGAAATCAGCCAACAATAAGATCTTATGTATTTTGTACTTTTTAGTCAATTGTATGTCCTATAAAGTTGTAGTCTACTATAGAAAAGTTACTGACAAAATTCTACCTGTTTATTCTTTGCACATTTTCATCATGTATAAATCTTCACAAAGTCTTCTTTAGAATGATGACAAAATTTGTCATAAAGGGATCTTATTGAAGAAATGTGTGACTGTCAAAGCAGGTAGGACAGCCAGGTGCTGAGTGTGAGGGATAACAGATGGAGAGTCTGAGCACTGCACTGGTGAACATGTAGGATGTAAAAAGACCTTGGAACAGTCTAATAGGTACCCAATGGTTGAGCTTCAGAGGACATGGGCATGAGTCATGCAAGACGAAGGGGATGGGTTTTGGTCTCTACTGGTAGAGGGAATACTCATATCAATGAACTTCAACTGAAAGTTGAAGGCAGTCTAAATTTTGGCCTTGAAGAAATTTATTTTTATTTTTTCTCAGTTTTCCTATGGGGAAAAAGCTCTACCTCATGTAATATTGTTTTGCTAACATTCTGGGTTTTGTTTTTTTTTTTGGTGGCGGTGAGGGAACGCAATTGGGGTTAAGTGACTTGCCCACAGTCACACGGCTTGTAAGTGTGACAGGTGTCTGAGGCTAGATTTGAACTCCGGTCTTCCTGACTCCAGGGCCACTGCTCTACTTACTGTGCCACCTAGCTGCCCCATAATATTGTGTTTTTATGGAATAAATTAATAATATTAGATGTAGTATTTGTGTTATGTTAGATATCTTTGTATTTGCGTTAAGAAATTGGGGATAAGGCAAGTCTATCTTAGATATAATTCAAAACATTTTAATTTGAGGAAAAAATAAAATTTATGTATAACAATAATAGTAGCTGAAATTTAAGGGTTTTAAAACGCTTACATACGTTATGCAATTTAATCCTCAGAAAATACCTATTTGATCAGTGTTATCATTGCCCCTGTTTTATTGTTGAGAAAATTTAGCCTCAGACAGGTTGCGACTCCAGACTTGAACTCAGGGCTTCAGGCATTTTGTGCATTGTGCTCTGCTGTCTCTTATGTATAGTAATCTGACAACACAGTTCCATGATAATTTTGAAATATGGAGAAAAGAAGACTTATAACAGGGGAAAGTTGCCTCATTATTTTAAAGCTAAGAATATTATTTCCTAAGTCTTTTGTAACATTCATTAAATATGAACTATCAAAGTTTATAATATTAATAGGTAAAATTAGCATGAACACTAGTTTAAGAGATTTTTTGTCTTTCAGCCAAAAGAAGGCATAATGGTATTTGGGAAGAAACTGAATTCTCAAAGCACAGGTCCTGGTTTTGAATCATATCTCAGATAATAACTGTGTGACCTTTGTTGAACAAGCCACATAACCCATTCAGGGCTCAGTTTTCACTCTGTTACAATAAGGAGGTTAGACTACATGATATCTAAGGCCTCTTCAAACTCTAAATCTTTTATATATGTGTGTTTATTATATGTGTGTGTATTTTTATGTATATATATATATATATATATATATATATATATATATATATATATATATATATATATATATAGGCCTTAACCGCCTATAGGGACTATGAGAGGTTGTGATCTGTGTTGATGGAGAGAGTACTTATCTTCATGAAAAGATGGATCATTCAAAGTAACAAAGTCAAAGTAGATAAAAAAATTATTGTTCAATATGTAAAATAGACACTGTGGTTGAAAATTGCTTTAAGAAGTGAAATTATATTAATCCAAACTTATTTTTCCTATTCTAGAAGTGGTATGTTATAATCCTACCTGGCTGTTGAATGCTGATATTTATGATAGTACTAAGTCCAGAGTAGGAAAACCAGTCTCTCTACAAGTATCTCTATAATATACTTGAAAAAAGTAAAAAGAAGCAGTCAAGTTTGAAAAAAATACACTTAAGCAAAGCTGAATGTATCTATGAGCCTAGTCAAATAAATTTCCTATAAGCATCAACAACAGTAAATATTAGTGCACTGTTTTTTTAAAGGGGGAAAGAAAAAAACAATGAAAATTCCTTGCAGTGTAGTAGAAAAGAGCCTAGAGACTCTTTCTGAATCATAGATGTGTTGGAAGAGAGCCATGCTTCCTAGTGGCCCCTGTAATTAGTTGCCATTTCACCTTCATGTGACCAGGGTTGTAACCTGGTCAAAATAGGTTCTGAAGATTGTACAGCAGCTCCCAATTTTATAAATAACATTTTTTTGTTTATGTTAGTGTAATTTTTATGTTGAGCTTTCTCATTCTCAAAATTTCTGTAACATATGTAGATAATACTTCTTTAAAAATGACTGTCATTTGTCTAAGTTGGTTTAATATAGCTTTGATTCTGTTGTCATTTTCCTTAATTATCATGTCAGAAATGAAGCTAAAACTGATTGTTTCTATGATGTTAGCCATATGTTTGTAGACATGCTCACCAATAGTTTCTTTATGCTTTATTCCATCGACCTCTGAGGTATATAGTGACAGAAAAGATTAGTTGTTTCCTACCTAAGGGAGCAACATAGTGACAGAATCTCCAGGAGGAAGACTGTGACTGGCCCTACCAGCTGAGATCAAAGCTTTCATCCGTTAACTTCTTGTCAAGCTCACATTCAAGTGCTATAGAATAAGTGTGCATAAAATGTTGCTTTCCCTTTCGTTGAATTTTCTAAAAATGTAATGCAGTTCCTAGGAAGAGAATAACATATTTTAACGAAAGTGTAGGTGACATGGCTTGCATGGAGTTTTGAAGACCAGACTGTGCTTGTCAAAGAATTGCTTAGTATAAGTATGCAATTCTTTTCACTTGATGAAAAATTTGTTCTATTCAGTTGCAAAAAATAAACACTAAATTTGGAAGTCAGTAATCAATAGAGATATGGAAGGATATTTGTTTTATTTCTGTTTTCAAAATTATTTTATAAACTCATTTTGGGCCTGTCTGGTAAGCACTCGATATGAAGAATTCAAACCTTATGTGTTTTCTCCTTTAAGTTGAACCAGGACCTACATTTTTCTTGTGAGGCTTCATGGTGTTTTGCTTGATGGCCTGACAGATGTTGTTAATTATATAGCAAAAATCCTATTTGGTAAGTAGGAAACATCTTTTCCACTCAAGCTATTAAAAACAGAAAACAGTTTTAATATTATTATAAATGCACTTTCAAGTTTTGTGAAAAGTAATTCCATCTACCATAGGCTCAAGTATTTATGGACTGTTTCTTGATAGTCAAAAAGAAATGGCCTTTTTTACAATACATGTGCATTTAACTTTTTTTATGTTTATACCGTGAGATATTTTTTACCAAAAGGCTCAATTTTTAAAGATCAAATAATTTTTTTCAAAGTTCTGTTCTTTTGAGAAGGCAATATCACTAGGAACACTTAAAGTTGTCTTAGATACAAAATTTCCCATTGAGTGGTTATATTAAAACCAGTTCTAGTCTGTGTAAAAGCTTTTGAAGAGGTGGGATAGTGTTGATGAGTCATTTTTCCTATAAGATGATTAGCAGTCTCTAGAAACTCCATGCTTATGACCATGACATGAAAAGGGCTTTATTAAGCAGAATATGTAGCAAACTGTTCCTGGTAAGCAAGTAATAGCAAGAACAGCACAGAAGAAGGAAAGACAGGTAGTACATTTTCTTTTTTATTACCGATATCTTCTTTGATTAGTAAGTTCATTATTACTTTATAGGATCAAAGGATAGAATATTTATATTTTGGCCAGAGACTAAATATAAATAGGTTTTCAGATAAATTCTGAAAATGCCCAAAGGAAGCACTCAGTGTTTGTTAACTAAATATACAAATGTTGAATAAAAGGAAGACAAGGTCGTTGTTGTTGTTGACATATATTTATTACAGGCTGATCTCTCACAGGTCTTCAACTCTGTATGTCTAGCTGCTTACAACTGCAGGATAGCATCCCTTGTCTTCTCTCAGTCAATGTATCATAAAGAGAACTCGTTGCCTTTCCTGTAACAGCCTTCCTGTAACTTTCCTTTCATAAGGAATGAAATTCCTTCTCTCACTTCTTTGCCTTTGCACAGGCACCCCCATGGTTTGAATGTACTCCTTTCTCACCTTCCTTTTTAGTTTTTGCTCATTGTTATCTCACACAATAACTTTTCCCACATCTCCCCAGGTAGAATGTTTTGTATTGACTTCTCTGTACATATTGTTGCCCCTTTGTGGGATATGAGCTCTCCAAAGGCAAAGACTGCATTTATGTTTAAGCATTTAATAAATGACTGCTGAATGAATTAATACACTGCCAGACTCCTAGTCCCTCAGACTTCACTGCAGTGGAACTTTTACTCTATGTCTTCCTTTACACCCTCTCTTTTTGTCCTAATATCCAAATCAGTTACCAAGTCTCCTTACTTGTTTTTATAGGTTTTTGATTTTTCTCTACCTTCATTAGTATTTGTCTAAGCCCTCCCCTCCCCACTCCCCTTCATTGGAGAAAGGAACTTGTAGTGAAAGATAGGGAAACCCTTTTTACTAATGCAAATCATCAATTCTTATGCAATTTATAGTTGGTTGGGACACTGACAGGTCAAGAAATTTGCATAGGATTACCTGCCAGTATGTTCATGGTGGAACTTGAGTATAGGTTTTCGTGGCTTTGAATCAAGCTCCTTATCCATTATACTACTTGTCTCTAAATCATTTTGATAGTCTACCAGTTGGTCTGTCTCTGCTGAAAATCATCCTTCATATTCCTTCCAGAGCCATCATCTTGAAACACTTCTCATATTTCTTTAAGCACAAATGCCTATCCTCTACAGAAGAAAATAGACATTCTTAAGACTGAAATCCAAAATCTTCTATAATCTGGTTTCACCTAATCTCTAACCCTTTGTCCCTCCTTTCATCCTGCTTCTGTCTCCCACTTGTTTCCTGCTCATTCTCATATCCATGCCTTTTCATGGATGTAGCTCTCCCTGTTTAGGGTTCCCTTCTTACACTTCCCTTAATATCCCAAATGCTACAGTTTCATTAAAATCCTAGCTAGTAGTCTGCTTCTTCTGTGAAGGCTTCCTGCATTCAATGTACTCCAAATGACCTTTCCTTTCCTTTGAATACCAATAGTACTCATGCATATGGTCTTTAGCATCATGGTGTTATACATGCTTTCAAGGTGCACATCTTTAGATTTTTTTCTCTAGTTTTAGTATTCTTTCCCTAACTAGACTATTACAATTTTGACAATAGGGATTGTATTATCTTCTTTTATATTTCCCCAATGCCTAGTAGGTCTTGGGGGTGTGAGAAATCTTTCATTTGTTACTGGTTGAGTGGAATGAAATAGAATTTGTTAAATGCGATGTATCAGACTCCCATCATGTAGCAATTTAAAGATGTTATTGCCTATGTTTGAGCTGCTTCTGAATGAGACAAAGTTTCCAATTCCTGTTCAGTGTATGGGGGGCGGAAATTATCTGGCATATTTTTGTTTGAAATTTTAATATCTGTAAGATATTTATAATTTGAGTTGAACTAAAATGGTGAGGATTTAATTATTTTTAATGGGAAGTTATTAATGACATTTAGCTTGTGAGGTCCACAAGGTAGTGGATATTTCACAGTATTTATTATGGATGTGACATTAGATTAGCATATTTTAGCGATGAATCAGAAATAAAGTGTAGGGCCAGCTAAATATGTCATCCAAGATTCAGTATCCAGTTGGCTAAGTGAAATAGAAAAATAAATTGTCATTCACCTTTGAAAACAAGTATACAGAGATTGAACTTTGTTTTTTAAAAAGAGAATATTGAAAAAAGAATTCATATACAAAAGGAAGAGAGGTCAGGGCCTACACAACACTTTATCAGAAAGTAGTATTGTAGGTGCCCAAACTATGAACATTTTATCCTTTCCCCACTCTAATCTCTTTGATTTTTTTATTCCCTGCCAAGCTTGATATAAAATAATGGTGAAAAAGAGAAATAACTGGCTCCTTATTAATTTCCCATAGCAGAAAGACAGAGAACAAGTAGCTTTTAAGTAAAATCTTTAAAAAAAAATCCCTAACAGTACATGTACTTACTTCTGGCCAGGAGCACATGGTACCAAATCAATTCCTTCTTCGATTGTGGGCTATTTTTATCTGTCATGAAGCAAAACATATTTAAAAACATTGCAAATTGTATTGGTATGCCTTGGAGGTTACTTTCAAGGTACTTGCTACTTTCATTGCAGAAAGCTCTATCAGGAAGGACAGAAAGAAATAAGGATCTAGAAAACAACATTCCTTTTTTATTTCCCTTTTTTCTTCCCTTTCTTTTTTCATACCTTGCTTTTGTTTCCTTTTTCTTTTTCTCTCCTTCCTTGTTTCCTGTTCTCTCATGTAGTTTTTTTTTCCTTTCCTTTCACATCTTTAATTTTAAGGTTTCTTTCTTAATAATTCTTTCTTTGGTTGAGCTGAATTCTATACTTTAAAAAAATCTTTTAGGATATTGATTTAGAAAGTGATTTACTTAACACCTCTCAAAGTTGTGAGATGGATGCAAAGCAAAGTAGGTTACAAAGCTATCTTGTAATGTTTTGGGGACAAAGCAGCTAATATAATCATAGATCTGAAAGCTAAAAAAGTTCTTCAGAGATCATCTGCTTCATCACCCTACCTTTGAGGAGGCAAGCTATTATAATTACAATGGGAATTTGTGTTTATTTTAGTGCAATGGAAATATTTTTCAGCCTAGATGTTGATCTATAGTTTTAAGTATTGCTTGAGGGCATGAGGGGTGAACAAAATTTACCATGATTTTACTTCTTATAACTTGTTTAGTACTCTCAGCTTCTCAGACTATCTTGAATCTTCATTAGTACCACAAGCAGAGGACTGAAAAATCAGGTGTCCCTTCCAACCTCATATGAATGCTTTCCAAGTCTCAGAAGATTCAAAGACATAAACCTTGATAGAAAATAGAGTGGTCCTCTGAACTCAGCTGGATGTGGCTCAGGTAGGTGTTTGGGGTTTGTGTAGTCACAGCTGTTACTTGTTGCTCTCCAGTTAAGAATTACAACTAATATGTTTTACAATTAAGGAAAGAATGAACTTTAAGGAAGACAGGCTAGCATATGGGACAGTGAGCTGTTCTAAAGCAAGTGAAAAAAATCATTGAGGCTTACTGAGGCTATGTCTTTTTTAAAAAATATAGATTGAAATACATGCATGTGAGTGTTCTTTCAATTAAGTATCTCCTTGGGAAGGACTGCTTTGAGCTCCTGCTACTGAATATGTTTACCCAGGACAAGTCATCTACAAAATTGCATAGCACTTATTTCACCATGGGCAGTACCTAGCTCATGAACTCAATTACCTCTTCTCTATTGAATAATATCATGGTGCTATTATAATTAAAGAAGAGTTACCTAGATAGTGAAAGAGCATAAGATGTCTCACTGAAAAATCCATATGATCCCCCAATGTAAGAATAGCAATCTCAGTTGAAATTTGCAGCCTATAATTATTCCTCTTTGCCATGCATCCTCCCAGTTGATTTGTTTCTCTTTTATATGACTGTTTAGTTTATTTGTCATTCTTATGTGCTCATAAAATATCATTTTAATGTACTGTAAAAACATCTAAAAGGAAAATTTATCAGGATTTTTTTTCTTCTGAAGGACTTCATGTTTAATTTTGAATGCGTATTTCATTCCTAGTCTCTCTCTTTTCCCCACCCCTCCCCCTCCAATCTAGAATTTAGGAAAGGAAAAGCCAGACTAACTGTAAATTATAGCTAGGATTCAAGAAGATGTGCAGAGTTCAGGAAACACCTGTTTGAAGACTAGTTGAAAATTGGAAATATAATTAAGGCAGGTACATTCTAAGACAACAAAGGAGATTAGGGACTAGTAGGATCTAGGAGGCCATTGAAACTGGTGTAAATGAATGCCAATTTGTTTATATCCCCTGGGGGAAGGGGGTGAAAAAACAAACACAGTTTGATGTCTAAATGAAGTAATCCCTAGAAAGAAAAGGGAGATTATATTGGTCAAACTGGACCAAAAAAAATCAGAAGATAATATGGCTTTGTTCATAGTATTACATAAAGAAGATTAAAGACAGGAAACAAGCTGCTTAAATACTGTAAACTAATTAGCTCTATGAATTGTTTTCAGGAGGTTCATGAGATATGAAACATTGGCATCAGGGCATGAAATACACTCTGCCTGAGTGCTCCTTTCAATTTATTTTTCTGTTAGCATCATATACGTATATATATGTATGTATATATGTGTGTGTGTACGTGTATGTGTGTGTGTATCAATCAACTAAAAAAAGGTTATAGAGGGAGACCAAAGCCTGTCACAAGACTGAAGCTAACATTTAGTCATCTGAAGCCTGGTGTGGGAGGACTCTTCTCTAATGTTTTTGTATACATACTAGCTCCAGTCTTCTGCCCTCACAGGCTACTTTGCACAAATGATGTCATGACAAGGCCCTGAAGAATCCCTGTTGCTACTCCAAGGTACTTTGGCAGCTCCAGCCCAAGTTAAGCACAAGTGAGCTGACACATTCTTAATTAGCCTGTGTCAGGACATTCTAAGGCTGGGATGGGGGCACATATGGAAGAGGGAAAAAGCATGTATTTGACAGAGAAGACCCTTTATTCCTTTTTGAAAAATTTATTTAGTTTCATTCTTTTGTTCTGCTGCTAAAACATCGTTCTCTTACAGTCTTTCTACTATGATTAGAATGCATTGTCTCCTCGTTTTTGCTTCATAGTCCTTCTCTTCCATTAAGACACACAAGTAGCCTTTTAGACTTTCCTCGTTTCCTCCAACTGCTAGTGCCCTCCCTTCCAAACTACCCTGTATGTAACAACTTTGTATATTCATATTTATTCACTTTATATTTATAAGCTGTGCTCTGGCCTTGTGCATCTTCTCTCCTTATCAGACATTTCTCCAATGGGCTTTTTTTATTCCTATTCTTTTCAAAGTTTTTCATTGGATATATGTTGCAAACTGCTCATATATACCATTCATCTCCCATGGACATCTACGTGATTGTCATTTTGATTTCTTCAGACTCTGTAGCGTGTGACTTACAGCCATGCAACAATAGTAGGAACCTTTGTTTCAGGGGTAATATTGGAGTAATTCTAGGAGCTTTGCTAGGCAATGTCTCCTGTCCCCTTCCTGCTTAATTATGGGCCTAATTGCCCATTCATATTGTTGTACTAATGGAGCTGTATAGTTTGGCCATCTAATTGCATTGGGTGGCTAGGTGGAGTAGTGGATAGAGTGCTGGGGCTGGAGTCAGGAGGACCTGACCTCAGACATTTACTCTTTGTGTGACCCTGGACAAGTACTTAGCCTCTGTTTGCCTCAGTTTCCTCATTTGTAAAATGGAGATAATGCTAGCACATCCTTCCCAGAGTTGTTATGAAGATGAAATGAGATAATAAAGCTCTTAGCACAGTTCTTGGCATAGGGTATATTCTAAATAAATGTTGGCTGTCATTATTCTCCTCCTTATCAACTCTCATTATTTTCTCATCTGTAAGATGCAATAAGATTTCTCTCACAGGGCTATTGTGAGGATCAAATGAGCTAATATATAAAGTACTGTGCCAATTTGAAAGTGCTATATAAATGTTAGCTATCTGTATTATTTGCATAATAAATGTTAGTTATTATCTGGACAGTAGACCTGCACTCATTTGTTTTTTTTTCTGTGTGAACAACTTAGGCTAAATGCCTTTGATTGATTATGAAATTCATCCAGGAAGCTCTTTAGTGTTCCATGGTTAGAGGCAGCTAGTGCAATATCATCTGCATACAGGAGCATCCAGGGCCTCAACGTGTAGAAGGACCTCTCTATAACTTGGCCTCTATGCTAGATCTCCTCCATTACAGTGTAAACATATGTAGACAGCACAAATCTCCCCATTTTATGCTTTACCTGATAATAACGGCCAGAGGATAACATCTGTTTTGACTTGAAGGAATCTTAGAATATTTAGGCATGTTCGATGCCTTGTTTAAGAGAAGATTTATGGAGACCAAAATCAACTACTTTTTTACAGATCAAATCATAAATATACTTATAGTCTCTATATATTTTAGCCCACTTGTGTTGGGAAAGATTTAGTGTACTGTGGAATATTGGTTGGGTGAATTTACCTGTCTCATATTAATACCCTCATGAAAGATAACATTTACAAAATTTTATATTTATTGTTGGTATATGAGACATTTTATATTGAAAACAAGTATGCAGGTTCTTAGTTATTGCTGTTGTCCTTGTTCTATTTTTTATATTAATGAGTCAAAGCTTTTACTACATTTTCTTTGCTTTCAGATAATTTTTGAATAGCTTTTTCAGTGCTGTCACAAGCTCTGATGTTTTTTTTTAATTTAATAGTATTTTTTCTAATTACATGTAAAAACAATTTTCAACATTAATTTTTTGAAAGATTTTGAGTTCTAAATTTTTCTCGCTCCTCCCTTCCCCCCTCTCCAAGATGGCAAGCAATCTGATATAGGTTATACATGAAGCACAAGTATTCTTGATGTATACTTATCTAATATATTGCTTTTCCTGTCTTTGTTCTCTTTTGTGCCATTTCTAGCCCTTCAGTAAGTACATCTGAGACCAACTATGGTAACTCTACTATCTTTTTTCATGAAAAGAATTTGTTAAAACTTTTTGGGGGGTAAATCTTTTTTTTTTTTGTCCTGGTCTTATCCTTAGATACAATTGGTTATGACTGTTTAGCAGAGCTCTCACTGAGCTATCTTTAAACTGTTTTATACCTTCCACTGTTTCTTTCTGTTCTATGAGGCAGTATTGTTCATTATCTTTCACCGTAATCCTCTGTAATATTTTACAAATGAATTTATAGTGTAAACCAGTATTACCAATGGATGCCACATTTCTTTGCTTGGCAAAAAAAGTTGTGTGTTGGCTGTTTAGTTGGTGCTTTTAGATTCTTTCGTTCTCTCCTTTATAGCAATTGATTTACATTGGTTAAAGGTCAATATGAAATTATTGTGTTTGGTCTCAATATCCTTTATTCCATTCATTTCCAAATTGTCATCATCAATGACTGACATAGTTGTGGTTAAAGTTTCAGTTGCATACTGTGTTTGAAATATTTGTTCCTTTCTTGCTTGTAATAACTTCAATCCTTGCTCTAACAAGTTGGTGGTCTAACAACAGAGAATTGATTCAGGAATGACTCCTGTATCAGTATTGAATTGTTTCCTGATTATTAAGATACACTCTTTCATTTTTTTGTGATATATTTAGTATTTGCTGTGTCTCGTGCCTTCTGACCCTTTTTGTGGAGGAAACATTTGTCATACATATGCATAAAACTTCTGAGGAATCAGTCAATCATTAATAATTTATTAAGTAACTACTGTGTGCCAGGCACTGACTCAGGCTCTGGGAGGCCAAACAAAAGACAAAAATGAGACAATCCTTGCTCTTAAAGGGCTTATATTCTATTTGGGAAGATAGTTTGTACATATATACATTTATACACAATAAAAATTTAATAAATACCAAGTTGTTAAAGAAGAAGGACACTGGGGATCAGAAAAAGCTTCATGTGGAAGGTATTGCTTGAACTGAGTCTTAAAAGAAATGAGACAATCTTAGAGATGAGTTGGGGAGTGTGTTTAAGGCATGTTGGATGGGCAGTGGAAATAAACAGAAAGAACAGCAAGACAGCCAATTTTGGCTAGACCATAGCTAAAGTATGGAGTCAAGGTAGAGGATTAATGCATAATATAGTGAAAAGGGAGGCAAAGTAACAAGGTTTGATAGATTTGAAGAGGGAAACAGTGGAGTTTAGTCTGTAAGTCAGATCTTTTTCATTCCTTATTCATAGTTTCTGAATTATTTTTCACTACTTATCTTTGGAATTCTTACTTTGGGATATGTATGTCCTGATTGTTGAGAGCTGCCTCCAGGCACTCAAGCATTATAATCCTACCTTTTCCTCCAAGGCTTCAGCCCTCCCACATTCCCCCCCACCCCACCCACCCCTTTTCCCTTCTTTAAATGTCTAACACGGGGAATTGTAATCAAATCAACACTACTTTTGCTTTTGGAAAAGGGCATGTTAATCAGTTGCTTTGTTCCACTCTATCCCTATCCTACTCCAAAACCTCCTTCCTTAGCTACCAATTTGCTATATGCATTGTCATCCCTATTAGAAGGTGAGCTCCTTGAGGGCTGAAACAGTCTTTTGTATTTGTATCCCTGACACAGCTTAGCATAGTGTTTAACACATAGGAAGTTTTCTCCACTCCAGGAGATCAAAGTAGGCATTTTGTGGAGGATGTGATTTTCATTTTATTACTAAGCTAGTATCAGCAAAGAGAAATTATGATGTGGGAACTGGACTGAACCTTATATATCCAAGAATCCAAGACTATCATTTTATAGATGAGGAAACTGAAGCCTAGAAAGATTGTCACTTTTTCAGGATCATGCAGTTAGGCAATGATCTGGGACTAAAACCAGTATCTCTTTTTTGTATCTTACGTATAGGATCATACACTTTGGTAGCTGGAGGAACCTTAGAGATCATTGACACCAGGAGTTCTTAACCCTTTTTGTGTGTGGGTGGGTGTTATGGACTGTTTTTTGGCCTTCTGGGGTAAACTAAGGACCCAATCTCAGAATAAAGTTTTTAAATGAATAAAATAACATAAATAGGATTACAAAAAAAATTATACTCAATTACAATTATCAAAATATTTTAAAAATTTTTTCTAAAAGGTTGTAGACCCCAGGTCAATATGCCTGATATAGATGAACCCTATCTCTCAAAGGAGTTATTTGTAAATGCACTTAGCGTAGTACCTGGGACATAATGGTACCATATAAATGCTTGTTCCCTTCCTCTTCCCCTATCATATTACCATTGGGAAACTAGTTCAGAAAGGTAATTCGACTTGCACAAGGTCACCCCTCCTATAAATTAGGATTGAGGATTTGCTCCCTCACAGTCTCTTCTGATTAAGTGCAATTTCATTGTCAACCAGAAATCTTTCCCTAACACCAGAATTCCTTGGTGACAGTGTATCACATTTTGGCCTTAATAAGGACAGGTACAATCTATTTTTAATGTGTTTGCATTTATTGAGGTCAGTGCATTTGTGTATAACAATTGAAACTTGACAAAAAAAATCAGTGTAGCTCAGGCACTGCTCAATTATTTCTTTGATCAGATTTTAATTAGGATCAGAGTTAGCAGGAAGTGCTATTTTTATTATTCATTACCATGTACTTGTTTACATATTTACTTTGAGGTTAGGGGAGTTTTATTAGTTATTTTTGTTGGCAACCAAGACAGTAGTTTCAATTTTTGTGTTAACAGGTATCAGCTTAGTTTTAGCACTGCTTAATCAGTATTTATAGAGAAATGGACTCCAGAATTTTCCAACTGTAATTCCACAAAACTAGAATTATTCATTATTAACCAGCCATAAACATTGTCTTTTCATTGTTATTCCTTTTCCCATCATCTGCAGAGTAATTTTCTCACATCATATTAGAGTGGCTTTCTAGGACTTAAGCAATTTTCATCAGATTGTGTAGTTGTCACTCTCTTAGTGACAAATTTGCTTTGTTATTTATTAACACTATGCCTTACTAATGCTAACATTAGTATTACTTAGCCACATGCCCTTGGAAAAACATTTTCATGGTATTAATGAAATTAAGAGCAGAATCTTTCATATATAAACTTAATAGCTTTCATTTTTGAAAGTTGATTAACAAATAATGAACCAATCTATTGATAAAGTAAATGGAAAACTAAGCTATCTTTTAACAAAAATAATTAGATATAAATAAAATAGATTCTAGAAGTCACAAGTGACCGTCTTATTTATTATGAGTGATAAACTTTTGCCTACACTTCCCTTCCTTGTCCCCTTCCTAATTTCTAGTTGTTGTTTTTTTTTAATAGGCTGTTTAAAAGTTTGGAACTTTTATGCTATATATTTTTCCCATTCGACTTTTATGACTTCTGCCATAAAATTTATAGGCTGTCTGAGTCTCACAAATCCTAAACTGCTTAATGGGCCTGGCTGCATCTATTATGCTGGTCTGCATTTTCCCCCCAGACATCTGTGTAGGTATCTTTTGAAATTTACAAAACCTTTTGTAAGTAATCCCAGAGGTTGACCTATACATTGAATCTCTAGCAGTGTTTGTAGCTCCTAATTACACAGCATAAACCTTTGGGAAATTGCCCTTTGTTAATGGGTTTGAACAACCAACTAAAAATTCCTGAATAATTCTAAGGATATTACTGTCTTTATGACTTTGGGTTTCTTAAATACTTTCTCTTCTCTATAGATTGCTGGCCACTGTGCTGGAAATGTATATTAACTTCTGGCGCAGAGAAAGAGGCCAGGAATTCTGTGTGGCAATAGTATGTAACAAAAACAGCTGTGTAATGAGGCACAATTGGATTATTAGGCATGACTTAATCTGTTATGGTATTCTGTATCTGTCAGGACTTTTGTCAGGTTTTTCCCGCTACGTATAGTTTTGAAACTTTTTCATATATTTCATTTAAAACGTCCAGAAATCCCAGTGTAGCCAATCAGTTTTGCTGCCTGTAAATATCGGCCACTGATTGATAGCTAGTTAGACAGTTTCAGAACCATGAAAAACTCTATTTACAGTATGCATGAATTTAATTCAGGATGTATTGATTTGCATGGTTGAGGAAAACAAGGTGCTTTCTGAAATCTATTTGTTGTTTTGCATTTGCATAGTTAAAATCTGAATATATTCAGTCTTACTATTGTATCCAAGAAGGATTCATGTTGCACTCCTAGAGGAAATTTTAAAAAGGGAAAATGGCATGTAAGTATTTATTCAAAACTGCAATAATGATACATTGAGAACTTTACCTTTTTGGTTTCTCTGTAGAACATCGTTGACTCTCCCCTATACTCTTAGGGCCAGCCCTAATACATTTCCCTTTCAGGGTTCTCAGACACCCTGAAGATTTGAGATATTTTGACTGCTATCAGTATAAGCCACCACTGGCTGTGTTCCCCCATTTTAGTTTACTCAGCAACTAGCACTCCAGTTCCATTTAGCCACTTAATATTGATAAGCTTTTACAAAGGGATACTTACTTCATAGATATAGCAGGAACAAACATACAAACACTTCTCTCAACTCTTCACAGGTATAATCTCCCTTGTGCTACCTTGGTCTCTGGAGTTAGGGGTTGAAGTAGGGATGAATGGTTTACAATTTAGCTTGGTTACTACATAGCATTGGCCCCATCAAGTTCATATACAAAAGTCAAAGCTGGTTTTTCCTAGGCTGCTTTCCCTGACCTATACTCCTCAAGTCCTCAGTGTCACTGACTACAACATCCAGCCTGGATTCTTGGACTCCTAGTGTCTCTAGCTCCCAGTCAAGATCAGGGACTTCACTCCCTGCACCTAGAACAGAAAAGAATGAATGAAAGCCCCAAGGAGCTAGGCCTGTTTCTCAGAGGCCATATGTCCTTAGAGCCCCTAAAACCCTCAGGGCTGTGAGTGAAGAAGTCACCTTGCTTATCCCACAGAAAGAACTGCAACAAACACTGAGACTAGTGCTGGCGCAGTCTGCTCTGGAGATGCACTGATATTTCTGTCTATGTAACAAAAGGTCCATATGTGGTCCCGTTTTTACAACTTTCCTGGGTGTAACTTCTATCATCCTCCAAGTGGATGATGCTTGCTTAGCAAACTCATGGGAGCTGCATGTGTATCAGGTCACTATTATATCTACGTGATTATATCATATCCTTTAATCTTGGAAGGACCCTTAGAGATAAGCTAGTTCAATTTTAAAACTATTTTCCAGATAAAGAAATTAAAGCCCAAATGAGGTCAAATGATTTGCTTAATATCACATAGAGCTAGGCCTGAGTCTCTAACTTCTAGTCCAATATTCTTTGAATGATACCATGCTATTTCTAGGCTTGTTGCTACATGCCGTACACCATTACATGCAGGGATGTGCTGTAGCCAGCTTTAACTGGCTTGTGAGAACCAATTGTTAAATTTTCAGTGTGAGCATTCATACCTCCAAAACTAGTAATTATTACAAATTATGGATTGTTTTTATTGTTACTGTTGATTGTCTAGCCTTTTTAAATTGAATTAAATTAATTTAAACTTAAAACTTAAATTTTAAATTATATTAATGGAGATTAAACTTAAAAGTGTATGTGCATATATTTTCCTCCAGAGTCCAGGTTTTAGACAGTGACCAGCACATCTCTGTTTAGCTCTATAAACAAATGCTTGAGCTCAATAGGAGTACAGAATAAGGCTCAAGGGATGAAATCATCCCCAGGCAAGAGGTCCTGTGACTATATGATAATAATTATAATTAATAATAATAATAAACAATTGACATATAGTGTTTTAAAGGTTGCAGAGTGGTTTATATCCATTATGTCATTTGAGCCTCATAACATCCCCCTGATCACATGTGAAGATTGAATCATAGATACATAAAATTTTACTACCACATGGCAACCTAATGATTATCCATCTTACCCCCTTCCTTTGACAGTGAAGGAAAATGAGAGTCAGAGATTAAATAATTTGCCTAACGTGGCACACCTAGGTCTAGGAATAGCATGTTCTTATTTCCAACTCAGTGAGCTTTCATCACGCTGTGTTGTTGCTCTCAGAGGTATCACTTATATCCAATAGATATCACCTTTAAAAAAAAAAGACATGAAATATATAGTTCGATAGAATTTAAAAAAAAAATAACAGTGTACATATAGGTAATTACCAGAATGATAACCACTTAAATAATTAATGTTATTTTTTCCTACGTAGCTTCTGTCTGATATTCACTTTTCATTTCTGTCTACATATTTGAGTTGGGTGTTTTAAGAAGGGCTCTTTAACACGTTAACATTAATCTTTTGATTTCAGAGTTCAGTATTACTTGTTTTGTTTTGTGAGAGTAGACAGTACAAAGTGTCTCAATTTGTGGGAACTCTGTATTAAGGATATTTCATTCACTCATTCAGCAAATATTTATTGAGTTCCTGCTATATGCAAGGCTCTATGGGGAATATAAATAAGGAACTAATAGTTCCTCCTTTGAGTTTGTAGATACAAGGAATGATAATATAAAGAAAGAGCAAAGGAAGGAAGAAAGGGAGGAAGAAAGCAAAAAAAAAGTTCCTGCCACATTCTAAGCACTGTGCTTTTCAATTACCATCTCATTTTGATTCTTACAACAACCCTCGGAGGTATGCACTATTATTTTCCCCATTTTATAGTTGAGCAAACCAAGACAGAGAGGTGAGGTGACTTGCCCAGCACCACATGGCTAATAAGTGGTGTGAGGCTAGATTTCAACTCAGATTTTATGGACTCCAAGCCCAATGCTCTATCTACTGCCCGCTTATTTGAGTTTGTTCAGCAAGTGCTACAGGAATACACTGCATAACATTGTGCCAACGTAAATTCCTGTACATTAACATCATTAATACATTATGATTAAATCCCCTTATGGTATCATTCCATATAAAGAAAGTTAGAGGCAGGCTTGATGCCAGCATTTTATTCAGGTTCAATGTTCAGACAAAATGAAGCACTCTATGATCATTGAACAGTTAACAAAAGGAGCTTTACCTAACCCTAAGATAGAAAAGACAATGCAATAAGTATACAGCAGCACTTAAATTCTATAAATAGCCTTCCTATCTCCATATGGAAATACATCTGGTCAGCCTGGCAGGGTGTGGTGATTTATGTGATCTTCGGGTATCCACCAAGTCTGAAGGACACTGACTCCTGTTCCATAAGGGCATCTTAGAAATTAAATAGTTGACATTATTGGAGGGGAAGGGCTTACAATACTACAGTTTTCATAACAAATTCCTGTTGGCATATCATACAACATACACTGATTTCCTCTCAAAAGTCTAATTGAAAAAAGAAAAAAAACTTAAGCAAACAAAAACACTCTAAAATTCGTTACTTGTCCTCTTCTATTTCATGTTTTATCTACTTTGTCTTTATGCCATGCCTATACTGTGTGTTATGCAGTAAAAATCATACACAATTTGAAATTCCCTTTTGTTAAAAATTTTTTGCTTTAGATATTTTACCTAGGAAGAGTTGATCTTAATTACAAACATCCCAGTGCTCCAGAAACTATTCAGGTTGGGTGTTGTGAGACTCTGAAGAAGCATAATCTCTAGTAAGAATGATCTAAAGTGAAAACTCTCTTTACTAATACGTTACTTTGGGGTAACGTATTAAAGGGATGTTCTCAGGAGTAATGTTTAATAAGGTTATAGATAGCCTGGGCAAATCCGTCTTAAGATTTATAAAACTTATGCAAGGTTATGGTATGGCTGACATAGTCCTTGAACAGAGTTCAAAATTAAATTCTGGTTGTTATTTTCTAGCTCTGTCTGTTCTTCTTTCAACAACCCAAGAGATTAAAAACATTTCAAAAGCATATATAAAATATTATGCCGGTGGAGAGGAGGGACATAAAATAAATACTTGATAATGGGAAAAACAAATTAAAAATGGAGTACTGTTTCATAAAAATAAAACATACTACAATAAGGCTTAAAGTGTCTTGACAGCTGATATTTTTAAATACCTATTATGTGCAGTGCCCATGTGCTTTGGAGATAAACAAATGAAATGCTGTCCTTTCCCTCCTGGAACTCAGTCTAGTTGGGGGTACCTAATACACATATAAATAGTTACTAAGCAAAATAATATAAGTTGATAACAGAGGTACAAAGTGTTATATGAAATTGTTTTCAATGAATGGGTTTTTGAGAAAGAACACATTGAGGTTTGGTTTATAAAAGAAGGCTAGAAATTAAATAAACAGAGATGAGGGAAGGGGTAATAGTTCAGACATTGGTTGAGGTCAAAAGTAAGTCATTGGTGAATAGGTTAAAAAAAAGTAGTACCACTCACCTAATCACCAGATATAAAAACAGGGCACAATAGAATGTGTGGAGAAACATGAAAATAGTCCAATTTGGCTGGAGCAAAGCGTATATTCATGGAGTACAATTAATGTGAGATAAGGTCAGACAAAAAATAATAATTCATTCATATAACACTTTAAGGTTTACACGGCACTTTCTTTATAACAATGCTTTTCTTTAGATAGTGTCAGTATTATCAACTCTATTCATTTTATAAATAAGGAAGCAGAGGTTGAGGTTAAGTACTTTGCTCAGGGTTCCGTGAATAGCAAGTATCAGAATTGAGTAGGGAAGTATCAAATTATGGAGGGCCTTCAATGACATGTTTAAGGAGTTTTAAATTTGTATAACAAACAGTAAGCTATTAAAGATTTTGAGCAAGGAAGCCATTTCAATCTGTTTATGAGCAAGATTAGTTTGGCAGGATTTGAAGGACAGAAAAGTAGGAGGAGAGAAAAATAAAAAGCCTAGCACAAGGGACTTGTAATGGGGACTTGGACTAAGACAGAGGCTATGGTATATGGGAAAGAACAGTTACTTGTTACAACCTCTGAGCTGCTTAAATATATGCATGACCTTGTTTAAATCACTTAATTTCTCAGCCTTGGTTTCTTTATCCATAAAATGAGGAGATTATGTTAGATGTTCTGTGTAGTC
Source organism: Phalanger gymnotis (assembly GCA_028646595.1). Classification (NCBI taxonomy): domain Eukaryota; kingdom Metazoa; phylum Chordata; class Mammalia; order Diprotodontia; family Phalangeridae; genus Phalanger; species Phalanger gymnotis. The sequence goes on from CM053622.1 coordinate 387,850,014, forward strand.
TTTTCAATCTGAAGATCCTAGAGTGATCATAGTGGAACTAGATGGGGTTGAGGGGTGGGTGATAAAGACTGGAGGTCGAAAGAACAAAACTTGACAACTTTTAAGATTAGGGAATAAGGGAGAGAAAAAAACTCAATAGTGGTTTTAAAGGTTTGCGGCATGGATGACTAGTGAATGTCAGTGTCAGATGGAAGTAGAGAAGTCACAAAGGGTAGTTTTGGGTGGAAAAATGAACCACTTTAGTGAAGTCAAGATTTTCATAAAACATCTAGCCAGAGATGTCCTGTAGGCAGTGTGAGGTGTGGCTTTTAAGCTAAGGAGAAAAGTTAAGTCTGAATAGATAGAGAGATTTTGGAGTCATCTGCATAAATATGATATTTGAACTTGTGGGAGTGAATGATGTCATCAAGGGAGAGAATATAGAAAAGAGGGCTAAGAATAGAGCCTTGGAGAGTAGTAACATTAAAGAGAAAGACCCAGCAAAGGAGATAGGAGAATGATAAATGATGGGAAGGAAGTGTCTCAGTAGCTAAATATGGTGGGCATATGCAGAAGAAGGTGAGCTATAATCTGTATCAAAAGTTGTAGAGATCCAGGAGATGAGGCATGAAAAATAGTTCTTTGGATTTGGTTATTGTGGGTAAATGAGATAGATTTCTGTAGAGTGATAATAACAGAAAGCAGACCGAAAGGGGTTGTGAAACGAGGGATTGGTGAGGAAGTAGAAGTATCCAAGATAGAGAATGTTTTATGAGATATTTGTTGGTCAAATGTAAGAGATGGGACAGTAGTTTGATTTTATCAAAGGATCAAGGGAAAATTTTGTTTTAAAGATCAGGGAAGCTTTTAAAAAATATTTATTTTTAACTTTTTTTTAAATTTTGAGTTTCAACTTCTCTCTCTCCATCTTGCCTCTCCTGCACCCATTGAGAATGCAAGCAATATGATATTAATTATATGTGTGAAACCATGTAAAACATTTCCATATTAGTTGTGTTGCAAAAAAAAACCCAAGAAAAATAAAATAAAAAAATATGTTTCAGGCTGCATTTAGAGTTCCTCTCTGAATCTGATCTCTCTCCGGAGGTAGGTCACATTTTTCATCATGGATCCTTTGGAATTGTCTTGGATCAGAGTAGCCAAGTCTTTCACATCATTGCATTATTTCTGTAAGTGTGAACAGTATTCCCCTGGTCATCTTCACTTTACTTTCCATCAATTCATACAAGTAGAGAATCATATTTGTAGGTAAGTAGAGTGGATCCATTGTAGAGGTTTTTCATACTTCCAAAGGTATGAAAAAGAGAATATTTGATGAAATTAGGTCCAGAGGGGATAGAATCAAGGGCATAGGTAGAGGAATCATTTAACTTTGGTAAAGAGATGACTACTTTATTCCTTGAAACAATATGCAAAATGAAAAGTTTGCCAAGCAGCAACGGGGGCCCACCTGAAGTTATGCAGCAGAAATATGTAGTGGGCAAAGTCAGCACAGTTTCCTGATCCCAGTATCTCATGGCATGCCATGTATGCAGCCTGAGAAATCAGATGACTATTACTGAAGACTGAAGATTACTAAGCCAGAGGAGTAAAGAATTCTATATTTTTAGTGCAGTATTGAAGTAGCTTACCTTGCAATCAAATCTCAGAATTTAGGCAAAAAAAGCCAGAACAGAAGAGATTGGGAACTAGAAAATGGTTTAAAGATCTTGTAAGAAGTACAACTTCATTGGATGATGACACACATGTATTACTGTGCTGGCCTGTGTCCAAAGTGAGGGGGAGAGAGAACCTTGGAGTTGAGAAAATTGAGAACTGATGAGATAGGTTATGTGCAATCCATAGACCTGAATGGAGGGAAGGCTAAGTTTGCTCATTCATTCTGGTACCTTCAGTAAACCAATACGCCCAGCTGCATGCTTCATACACACCCACTTCACACTGTGTTCACACCTATGCATCCTAAGCCAACTTATTTCCATAAATAGCACTGGCACATTTTTCCTCTTGAATTTCCTGAACAATTTCATCAAATTCTTCACAACTATCTCCATGAAGAGGAAACAACTGACTCCATGCCCTAAATTACCATGTGTTGGTGTGTTACTATACACTGTAAAATATCTCACCTTTTATTTTACACTTAGTAGGAGAAAGTGAAAAATACTGCTATCATGATGAGTGTGAATTATATAAAATGACTTCCCATTTTTACAAGGTTGAGATGAGAGTAAATTGGAATGTTTGAAAAACTCATGTGCATTAGTTGAAAAATTATTACTAAAATTTAATTTCATAGACCCTTCAGGAAAAGAATGTTTACTGAGCACACTCCCTTGACATATTATTAAATAGTTTCCACATTAAAAGAATACTTTGCTGATTTCTAAAGTTATAATCTGAAGACATGTCCTTTGACTTGTTAATAATAATTTTATCAACTGGCATCTCAGATTGAGAGTTTACTTAGGGCAAGTATCATCATATCTTGTGAAGAGGAAGGATCATAAGATGATAGTCATAGAGCTAGAAGGGACTCTAGAACACATCTAGTACAAAAACAAATGGGGAACTAAAGTCCAGTGAGGCTATATCAGGATCAAAATGGTACTAAGGAGCAGAGATGTTTCAAATCTAAACCCTCTGACTCTAAATTCGACCCTCTTTTCCCTGTATCATAGTATTCTTGCATTATCTCGGGTATCAGGAAGGAACCCTATCAGGTTGCAGTATTGTGTTAAATAGAAAAAAAATCATAAATAGCAAAGTGCAGAGCACTTAGAAGCTACTGACTCTTTTCATTGAGAATGACCTAAGCAAACATGCAGAACAGCTTCAGCAACTACCATGTCATCCCATTCTTTATTGCTGGCAGAAGCTTAACCAGAAAGAATACTTCTGGATTCTCCCTGTACAATGACTCCTGGAATGTGGGGTTGGCTCCTGCCTACAGTATGAGTCTAGTGAAAACATTGTTTACTAGAAATTGGACTGGAGAACTAGATAGGGAAAGCCATAAATCAGTTACACAGCAAGCCTTATTTAATTGCCAACTGCGTGCCGGTCACTGTGCTAAGCCCTGGGAATACAAAAAAGGGGCAGAAACAGTACATACAGGTAGATAGAAGACATTTCCATTAAGTGGGACTGAGAAATATCACACTCCATTGTGATGCCAGTGTCAAAGGAGAGATGGGGCAGATAGGAGAGATGTTGTGAAGGCAGAATTGATCGACCTTGGCAGTAGTCCTGTCTTCCCCATGCTCAAAAGAAACCTTCACTTCATCCTTCCATCCCTGCTAAATGTCATCTTACATCTTTTTTGACCTTTATGGCTAAACTCCTTCTAAAGGCTTCCTATAATAGGTGCCTCTCCTTCTCATCTCACTCTTTTCTTAACCCCTTACAGTCTGACTTCTGACTTCATTTTCCCACCGAAACTGCTCTTTCCAAAGTTAACAATGATCTCTTAATTTCCAGATCACTGGCTTTTTCTCAATCCTTATTCTCCTTGACCTCTCTGCTTAACACTGTTGCTCACTCTCTCTTTGATACTATCTCTTCTTTAGGTTTTTGAGACCTCATTCTCTCCTGGTTTTTTCCTGACCTCCTTAGTCTCCTTTGCTGCATCCTCATTCAGCTCACAGCATTCTATCCTGGCCTTCTCTTCTCTCTCTGTACTACTTTACTTGGTGATCTCATCAGCTCCCATGGATTTAATTATTATCTTTGTATTTATATTTCTTAAATCTACCTATCCTTCACTAATCTTTCTGCTCACCTCTAAACTTGCATCTCCAGCTGCCTTTCAGATATCTCAAACTGAATGTCCAGGAGAGATCTTAAACTCAGCAAGTCTTAAAGAAAACTCATTATCTTTCCCTCTAAACTCTCTTCACTTCCCCCTGTTACTATCGAGGACAGCACCATCCTCTCAGTCTTGCCATCTAGGATTCATCCTCAGCTCCTCAGTATGTCTCATCCCACCATGTCAAATCTGTTTCTAAAGCCTCTTGATTTCATCTTTGCAATATTTCTCAAATACATTCCCCCTCTCTTATCTGATAACTGCCACCGCTCTGGTGCAAGCCCTTATTGCCTCATGCCTGGATTATTTCAATAGCTTAATGGTAAGTCTAACTGTCTCAGTCCCTTCCAACTCCAATTCATCCTCCATTCAGCCACTCAAATGATTTTCTTAAAGTACGGTCCAGCCATATCATTCCCCTACTAAGAAAACTCCAGTGGTTCCCTATCACCTTTAGAATCGAATACAAAATCTATTTGGCATTCAAAGCACCCTCCTACCTTTCCAGTCGTCTTATATTCTTCCATACTCCCTTCCATATATCCTTCAGTCCAGTGACATTGGACTCCTTGCTATTCCATTAAAAAACAAACTACTCCTCCCTTCCATGTGTAGAATACTCTCCTTCCTCACCTCTACCTCTTGGCTTACCTGGCTTCCTTTAAGTCCTAAATTAAATCCCATCATATACAGGAAGTTTTTTCCAATCTCTAGGGCTGACAGTCTATAAATAATTGCCTATTCTATGTATAGTTTGTACTTTTGTTTTTACTTATTTCTCCCATTAGGTTATGAGCTCCTTGAGGGCAGGGACTGTCTTTTTCATCTTTATTTATCCTTAGTGCTTAGCAGAATGATTGACACATAGGCTGTATTTGAATTTGGATCTGACTTGAGGCCCTGGTGTTCTATCCCTTGTGCTACCCAGATACAGAAAATTTAGCTCAAAGAGAGGCAGACACATAGCCGGTAAGTATTGAACTCTGGTTTAGTGACTCCCAAACTGGTATCTCTTAATCTCAGTTTCCTCATCTGTAATATGAGGATAATAAAAGCACTTACCTTGCAGAGTCGTTGTATCCACTATGGTAGTGGTTGTAAAGTGCTTAGCACAGTGCCTGACACATAGTAAGCGCTATATAAATGTCAGCTATTGGCATTAACTGGCAGCTAAATGGTACAGTGGATAGAGTGCTGGCCAGGCATAGTTCAGATCTGGCTTCAGACATTTACTAACCTGTTTGCCTCAGTTCCTCATCTGTAAAATGCATGGGAGAAGGAAATGGCAAACCACTCCAGTATCTTTGCCTAGAAAACCTCAAGTGGGTTCACAAAATGTCAGATGCAACTGAAAGACAACAAATTATTTTCATTGTTGTTGTTATCTGTAAAATGGGAATCAGTACTTGCTCTAATTCATGTCACAGGGTTGTTTTGAAGAGAATTCTTCATAAACTGTAAAGCTATAGAAATCTGAGATGCTATTATTTCAAACAGTTCTAGAGTACTAGAAAACAATAGTCCTGGCATAAAACATTTGAAGGCTGGAGTGGTAGCACATGCCTATATTCCCTGCTACCTGGGAGGCTAAGGCTGGTCAATTCCTTCAGCTTGGGAATTCTGAAAGGTACTATAGCGGTTTGTATTAAATCCAACACCAGCATGGTGAGCCCCTAGGAACAGGGGCCACTGGGCTGCCTAGGGAGGGTGAACAGACCCAGGATGGAAATAGAGTAAGCCAGAACTTCTTTGTCAAATAGCAGAGGGGTTTGGCCTATCATTGGCCACTGCACTTTCAGCCTGGGCAAGATAAAGGGTCCAGTCTCAAATAAATAAACAAAAATAGATAGGAAAATTTTGAAAATTAAGTAAAACAGTTGGAAAAGGTACAGTGGCCACATTTTCTGAACCCATAGTTAAACCACATGATGAAAAGTCTCACAAAATATTAAAACAATCATTCAGTTACACATTTAACGGATCAACTTCATTGAAAATGATCAATGTTGCTGTCTTCTAGGCCTTCCTCCTTCATGTATACATAACAACACAAATACATGACATGGGCTAATATGCACGTTTTTTCAGCAGCAAATATAATGCTTCTTCAGCCTATACATCTCTATCATCATGTCTTCCAGCTGTTTGTTGTTTTTTATTATAATGCTTATTGACTTAAATTAGTATCTGCTGAAATGCTGACATTTTTGGGGATGACATTTGGGGATGGAACATTTTCAGTAGTATACAGGAGCAACAGATTGAAATATTTTAAATGAAGATTACTCTGAAAAAGAACCACCTAGACATGTCTCAATATGTGCAGAGCAAAGGTATTAACTATGTCAGCCATGCAAACAATTGCATTTTCAAATAAGACTATCTTTATGTGCATACAATTTACACTGGGATAGCTCACCAGAGAGAATATTATCTTGGAGTACGAACAAACTCTGTCTCTGTCTCTGTCTCTGTCTGTCTCTCTCTCTCTCTGTCTCTCTCTCTCTCTCTGTCTCTCTCTCTCTCTCTCTCTCTCTCTCCCCCCCTCTCCCTCTCTCCCCCTCCTTCTGTCTCCCTCTCTCTCCCACTCCCCCTGTCCCTTTCTCCTTCTCTATCCCTCCGCTCTGCCTATCCCTCTAGCTAGCTATCCACATACAACAGTGGTGGAATGAGAATACTTAACTGGGAGCATCCCATAGAATCAGCGTCTTCTGTGTCTAGGACGATGAAGATGAGCTCATGCAGGTGCTTGGGGGCTCCATTTACATTGGTGAGATTTCTGAAGGGGCTAAGAATATCAAAGGTGTATTCAAATATCTCTCCTTTTCATCAAGTCTGCATTTGCATCATTTAGCCCTGTTAGCTTTATTTCAGAAGTGAGTAAGGTTCAGATGACTGATTAGTCTCAAGTTACTGATGGCTATCTGTTTGTCATTCTAGCCTCTTTACCTCCCACATGAGTTGTACTTTTCTGGTGCAAATAAGCTGCCACTACTCCCTCTTCTTGATCTCTGTGCTACATATGTCTCTAATTAACTTGATTGTGACAGGCCAAAAGGATCCTATTACAGAGGCTGATAGGTCTTAGAGACCACAGAAGCACTATCATTTGGGCGAACTTTCTTACTGCCCATGCTTTTAATATAAAGACTGTGGAGTGATGCTTACTAAGGTGCAGTCAGAAGCTTTAATCATGTGGTCTCTGTGTGTGTGGTTGTTTACATACATATATTTTATTTTATTTTTTATTGGTCTAAATCTCTGACTCCACCCTTATCATTTATGGTTCTGGATTGTTGACAGAGCACTGATGGATTATGTAACTTGCTTTTGATTACCTAATCTGTATGTGTCAGAGATAGGACTTGAACCCAAGTCTTCCTGACTTCAAAGGCAAATCCCTTTCTACATCACCACACTGCCTCTCAAGACTATTGCCATTATGAGTATTACTACTAGTAATGATTGTTACAGCTTAGAAATGCAATCACAACAATGTTGGCTCTTCCCACTAAGAATAGAGGGATAAAAGATGGTGGGATAAAAGTTTTGTAGTGATGTGACAGTGTTTCAGAAAAAAAAAAATTAGTTGTTAAATCGATGCCAGAATGTCATTTGACTTTCAGATATACCGTTCCTAATTCCATAAGATGTGCATTTAAGATGTGAAAGACTTAGGAGGGAAAAGGAACAAGCTTTTTTTTTTTTAATTTATTTTTAATATGTTTAGTTTTCAGCATTGATTTTCACA
>CM053622.1:387858072-387960433 GCA_028646595.1 Phalanger gymnotis
CCCCCGGAACAAGCTTTTACTAAGTGCCTAGTAGGTGGCAGGTGCTGTGCAACATTCTTTACAAATACCATCTTGTTCGAGATAGTGCGATGACTGGCTCTCTTTTACCGTTTCACAATTTATATATTTACTTTAGCTTTGTCGTCAGAGGCACATATTATTTTTTTTTCTTTCTTGAGATTTTTTGGATGTATCCACAAAGGGGAGATCGCTCTATCCACAAGTTCTACTACATTATCAGTGTTATCAAATAGCAGTCAATTTTTAAAAATTAAGTGGTCTTCCATAGTGGCTTCTCCCATTACATTTTTATGAGCCTTGTGATATAATGGAAGAAGCACTGGATAGTGAGTCCAAGACACATGGGTTTTACACTGGGCTGTTCACAGGTTTCAGTTTCCTAATCTTTAATATGAAAGGGTATAGTCAGAGTTGCATGCTTCTGTTATGAAATGGTTGTTTCAAAGGTCTTTAGGTCCATAGGCTGCTCAACCACATTTAAAAGCTCTTGCCAATGGATATTTCTCTTCTCTCCATATATTATTTTCAAGGGATTTCGGGACTATAAAAATAATCCTAGAAAAATCTATTATTCTATTGTTTTTAATATCTAAAGTTCATTGGACTATCATATAGATGGATAATGATTACTTTTTATTAACTGAATAAAAGTACTGGTATGTAAGCATCTTCTGTAAGTTTATTGAAAGTCTCTTTTGGATATCTCCATTAGCAGTCATTACAATCTGAATGATGTATACTTCATCCAGTTCCCACATCATTTTAATTTTTTTCTAGTGGGCTATTTAGAGAGCTTTTCCACAGAGTTTGAAGGTTACGAGTATAAAGTATGGCAATATCTATTTGTGTCGTCTTCTTGTTCTTCCTCTTCTTCCTTTTCTGCCTCTTCTTCTTCTTCCTTTGCTTTTTCCTCTCCTCCTTCCTCCTCCTCTTCCTCATCTTCTTGGAGACAAACCTGGAACAGATCACTATTCTGCTATTAATCTTTATATATTTAATGTTTTGTAAATTACTGTACTGTGGAGTAACATAACTTCTTTGTATGGTCAAATAGAAGTATTAGAATATAAACTCATTTTCTGTAGACTCCTTAAATCTATCTTTAGGACAGTTCTAGAAGTAGGTGAGATAACGTGGATACTATGTACCTCATCCCATTCCCACATAGTTTTTATTTCTTCCATTGCATCTGTTTTTGAAAGTGTTCCATTCTATGTAGTTTAGCTATTGGTAAGGTGATATATTAAACATATTGTTCATAGATATTTATGGGTCAGTACTATGTTGGGATGACTATGGGTAATGGTTCTATCTGTAGTGATGCTCTGGTCCTAGTATTAGTACTGAATTCTCTGTGTTTGTCGTCTGTTAGTTTGTGAAGGACAGTCAATTTCTTGTTCACAGTTCTATTTACCTGACCATATTTTTCTAGATGTGCAGTACATGCTAAATTCTTGCAGTTAGTAATAATGTTGCATAACCATAATGTCTACCCTTCATTGCATAATATACATTTATCAATAAATATGGTATCCTTAAGCATCTCTTTCTAAAATTTCTAGTGACAGTGATGGTTTCCTGAGTTGGTACCATAAGCCGCTCTTTCTACAAGCAAATCTGCATGGCAGTCTTTACCCTAACACTAAATATTGACATATTGTTGGTTGAATTCAGGTGGATGTTGTGAATTTTAACTAGTTTATAAATCCTATCAGAAGACTAATCACTTTCACTGACATTCAACAAATCCAGTAGTGTATATCTGTTGTCAGAATTTACTATTTCTTTGTGAACCAATGTGTGTTTGTTCCAAAAGTATTCCTGTGCATTTTAAACTTATCATGTACTCTGAGAGCAGATTTTTTTCCTTTCTCCTTTTAGACAACAAATTGGAACACTTTCTATGTATGCTATGGGGTGATGGATCCCCCTGCCCCTTTGAAAAAGGCTTTTGTGTTTACATCTTCTAAATCCATTTTTGTCCATTTTGTTATACTACCAGTTTTATTCAGACTAGTATATACAGCTGTTAATTGGTCTACATGTGTTCCCCCCTTTAAATTTTTACTCCAGGAGGCCAGTCGGTATCTTGAAGAGTACAGCCTTCATTTTCTCCTTGATATATTTATCAAGGAGATATATGCTTGATATCTCTTACCTCGATGGGATGGAGAGGTATCTTTAAATATCTCCTTCACGCATTGGTTGTGCTTAGCCACAGATTCAAGCTGAAAGCCATCATCTAGGTAGCATAGTGAGAGCCTGGGCCTGGAGTCATGAAAACCTGAGTTGTAAGATTCTTACAAGCTTGGGCAGATCACTTAAGCCCTATTTATCTCATTGTCCTCAACTGTATAAATAGAGATAAGAGTAGTACCTACCTCCCAGGGTTGTTGTGAGGATCAAATGAGATAATATTTGTAAAGCATCTAGAAAGGTGTCTGGATAATAGGCACTTAATAAATATCAGTTCCTTCTTTCCTTCCTTCCTTCCTTCCTCCCTCCCTCCCTCCCTCCTTTACTTCCTTTCTTCCTTCTTCCCTCCCTCCCTTCCTTCCTCCCTCTCTCCCTTCCTTCCTTCCTTACTTACTTTGTACACATTAAAAACTTTACATCTCTTGATGTCATTGAGAAATAGTCCATGAGATGAGATAGCTGCTTAGTATAATTTTTTAGTGGAATCATATAACTCGACGCCATTCATGTACATCAAGTGATTAATACAATGTTTTTGTACTGCTTAATTTTTTTACTTGAAAGCTATTTTCATTTCTATTTAGGAATGATGATAATTGATTTAAAGCTAGGTAGTGGCACAGTGGGCTTAAATGGTCTCCTTGGAAGATGTTATGTTGTATACTTTGTTCTTGAAATTATTGTTTTATTAGCATATTTTGAATAAAGAATAGTTTTCCACATGTGCATTGAATATACTAACTTTCTCCTCATCCATGTATCTATTTTATATATTTGCAGAACCTGTCCAAGACAAGAGTATGGAATTGAATGAAAGATTTTGCATTGCAGTCAATTAAGGTGTTCCAAGTATTTCTTTCTGTTAGCTTGTTGCAATAATCACTGAATCAATCATGAGCTACTCTTTACACTCCAGGGATTTTTTTTGGCATAGTCTACTAGCTTCTTAGCCAATATATTGTTTCATTGTGTTTCTATGTTTAATAGGGGTGCGGAAATACAAGCTTTGTATAAAGTATGTAAAAATGTAATTGGCCTATTTTGGGGAAGGGAGAGAATTGATGTCTCATCTTTTGGTAATAAATGTTGTGCTATCTATTAAGATGTTGTCAGACTTGTATCAGAGTGGAAGCCAATGAAGTACTTTTCTAGTAATTCATGTGCCACTGTGAAGCATTTGAACCAATAATTTTGTATAGATTCTGGACCTGCCACTTTGCAGTTTGTAGAGAGCCTAGAATTTCAGTTACCTCCTTTGATATATTGACCATTCCATTGTGTTGTTCATGATTTTAATGGTATATGAGGTTTCTGTTTTGAATTTGATCCAATGTGCACTTTGTTGTGTTTGATGTTTTTTGACATTATAGATGAAGAGAAATGCTCTACATATTTATTTAGGAGTTTTTTTCTCTCTCTTTCTCTCTCTCCCCTCCCCCACTTGCTTGTTTATTTGTTTACATTGATAACTATATGTTAATAAAGTTGGTTTCCTTTGTAGTTTTATGCATTATAAATCATCATTCTGAAATGGTGTTCTCAGGCTATATCAGACTGCCAAAGTGACCCATGATTCAAAAAAAAAAAAATTAAGAACCCTCTGCTGTATAATGTAGTTTTTACTTGGTGTTTATTTTTTTATTTCTTTTCCTTGTGTGTGTGTGTGTGTGTGTGCGCGTATGTGTGTGTGCGTGTGCACTACTTAGTTCATTCTATCACTTAACTTTTTGGCTTTAGGTTTTAATTGTTAATTAAGAGTATCAGGAATTTCTGACATATTTTGTTTCCAGATTTCATTTTGAATATTTCTTTTTCTTTTGTCTTTAAATGATGACTGTAAATATTGTGTATTCTATTGCACTTAACGACTTTATGTTTACATAGTCTAATTTTTTTATGTTGGTGTTTAATAGCGTTATCAAACAACTTCAACTACAATAGCATTTGACTGTTATCCTTTGGACTATTCCTAGGTAGTTCCACCATTTCTTATGTGGTATCTACTGTTGAAAGCTGGTCTTGATAAGTTTTTACATGCTTTGTCAAATATTTTTTAGGAAATATATTTGTCCATTATAGTTATACCATCTTTTAAAAAATTAGTGTGTTTTGTCATAGTTGGTCAATTAGTAAATTCATGCAATCAAACTAAAAAATGACTTTTTGCAATTCCATTCCAAGCATGTCCATCTGCTTTTCAAAATCTTTTTCAACGTTGCCACTAATTTTGTCATCTGTTTCAATATTAGATAATGCTTCTAGGGTATATGGTAAACATAGGTTTGCAATGGCTTCTAATTCTTTAGCTTTTCCCTCTTCAGATTCAGTTACCTCCTCAATTCTTACTCCTATTTCATCTCATTTAGATTTAGGAATCAAGTCATACCTTGCTTGCCCTGCATTGATCTGCAGTAAATTGTGTAATTTGGAGTTGAAAATGTCATAGACAAAAAGCAATTCGAAAACCATACCTTTTTACTGGTGATATGTTTCCAATTTTGTTATGATATTATACTCATACAAAATGAAAAATATTCATATCTTCAGTACATTTTATGTACACACTTTGTCAGCTTAAGCAGTCTGTGTCATCTACCCAAAAGCCTTTTCAGCAGGTGGGATTTCTGATTTGTTCTGATGAATCTTGCTTTCTTGTGGTATCAAGTAACACTATTCTCCAGGTCAAGCTATTCATTGCAGCAGTTTTGAGGGGAGGGGTGGCAGCTTGCAACCCTATTTTGTCCTGTTTCTTATATTCAGAGAAGTGACTTCACAGAGAATGAGAGGGATACAATCCAATCAGAGGTATCACTAGAGACCAATTTATTGATGTTTCTGTGTTTCTGGCAGTTTCGCAGTTACTGCGGTTGTCTCTGATTCTAATAGAATCTCCACTGAACATCACTATCACTGCTATTCCCTTATTTGGTCATTGCCTATGCCCCTAATGATATGAAAAATGTGTTGGGCTTTGAGTATATTACTATTATTATTAATCAGCATTTATTATTACCTTGTCTAGATCTGTGATTTCTTCTGTGTCTGGAGCTTCTGATGAAAGTGCCTTAGAGGGTTGCCTAAGTGCACTGAGAATTTAAGGGAGATATTCAGGGCTACTCAAATTGTGTAAGTCAAAGGCAGAATTTGAACCTAGGTCTTCTTGATTCAAAGGCAGGCTTTCATTTATGACAGCCAAAGCACAAAGTATAAATTTAGCTATTTTATTGGTTACCGTATATTAGTTGTACTTACCAAACTTTTGTCATATACCAGAGCTCATTCTCCTAGACCTAGTGTTATTTATCAGCTTTTAATTTTGTAGCATGCTGGTATTCAAAGTTAAAATAATTCAAATGGTTTATATCCAGTAACCAGTTATTAAATATTTATTGGGAATATCATTTGTTCCCAGCACTACAGAATTCAATAGAAATATTAAATTTGTATCCTTCTGTCAAATGACCCACAATCTAGTTGGATGGATCAGATCAAAACCTATAAAATGATTTTTTGTTTTATTTTGGTTGTATCTGTTTCTTCATGACCCTTTTTGGGTTTTTGGGTTTTGTTTTTTTGTTTTTTGGCAGAAATATTGGAGTGGTCTGACATTTCTTTCTCCAGCTCATTTTGTAGATGAAGAGATTGAGGTAAACAGGGTTAAATAGACTTGCCTTGGGTTACACAGCTGGTCAGTGTCTGAGGTCAGATTTGAACTTAGGTCTTTCTGACTCTAGGCCTAGCACTGTATCCACTGTGCTACCTAGCAGCCATAAAATGATTAGATATAGTCAACTGTACAATACATATATTGTGTGTATATGTATATCTGTTTGTACTTGTGAATGAATATTCACATATATGTAGGTATTTATGTGAATCCAGGTCTTAGCTCAGTTAGGCAGTGTGGCATTAAGAGAAAGAGATCAAATTCACGAGTACTTGAATTTAGAACAACTGGGCTTGAGACTCAATTGCTCCCCATGTGATCTTGGACAATTCACTAAAGTCAGTCAAGGTATTTATTAAGTGCCTACTGTATATTTCGGGCATTGCAGTAGGAGTGTAAGGAATGATTTGGAGATATTTTGAAGGCAAATAGACAAAACTAAATAATAGATAACTAGCCTGTAGGGCTTACAGAACGAACAGTGAAAAGTGAATCTCTGCCATTAGCATTTTTACTAGGAAATGGGGAAGAAAGAAAAGATGAAATTGAAGTCATACCATTTGAGTCCTTATTAACAGCTTTGACAAAGGGTTTCCTGAAGACAGCTTGGGAAATCATTTGAAGAGCTCAGTGATCTGTATTCGATTGAGAGTTAACTATCTTACCTTTTTATTAAAACACTTAAGAAATGAGAACATTAACAGTCTGCCTATCTTGCTTTTGTATATGGTACCTTTTACCTCTCAACGACTTAAAATTTCAGGGCAGTGTGCATTTTTGGATAGATTCTAAATGCTGAGGTGCATTTGGGAAACATATGTCTGGGGGAGAGTTCATCATCCACAGAACCACTTCCTAGAGCACTTGAGTTGTCCATTTCTTTTGGTTCATTTTGCGAGCTAAAGGTGATTTCTGACTCCACATGAGAATCTTCTTCACCCTTTGAATGGTCGACCAGTGACTAGAAGAATGTGTATCCCCAAGATCCCACTGTGATCATCTCTCAGTTATAAACACATATGGCAAAAGAACATCATCTTTAGTGCAGAAAGGAGGTTTGCACGCTGAAATGCACTGCCCCTCCTAATGAATTGTAGGTTGCGAATCTCATTCTCCTAGACCTATCACTTGAGAAAGAGAGTAATTATTTCAGATTGCCCTTTATAGAATACAGTTATAATTGCATTACTGTTAACGGTGTTCACATTAACATTTAATTGTTAATGTCCTCCTAATTTGGAGTAAGTCATCACCTCTCTATATTTCATTGCCAGAAAGTTGTTAAATTGAAAGAGGATAAATCTGAAGATTTTAGATAAAAGGGAGAATGCAGAGAAGAGTTAGTAGTGTTAGGAGACAGAATTTGTGGGGAAAATGTCTTTTTCTCTGTGTCTTTTTAAGGTATTATACATCTGCTTCCTTCTCAAGGTCAAATTGCCGTGAGCAAGTGTTCACCAGAGAGTAGCAGTAATTTCTCTGTGATGTGGAAACTCCTCTGGTGTTCATTGTAGGAAAAGGGCAGTAACTTTCCTCATGGCTGATACCTTGTTGGAGGGTTGAAAGACACATTAACGAGAAAAGAAAGACACCACTGTGGCAAGGTCAACCAGACTGTGGTGGTCCACAAGTCTCCACTTCCAGATGATTATCATTTTCTTTGTCATTTCTTTATGCTATATCAAAGTGCCTATTAACAAAAATAGAACTAGTTCATCAGTTAGTCTCTGCAGCTAAATATTGAGATGTTTTGAGAAAATTTTACTTACAAGTTTTCAGGAGTATTTGGAAAAAAGATGACATTTTCAGTCTTCTATTTAGTCTTTGAGAATATACAGGAGAATATATTTGGTGTATTATTTGGATACTATATTAAATGTTTGAAGTCCATGTTCATGTGGAAATGGGATGATTGACAAGGCTTCTCAGGCTTCTTATATCAGTGATGAAAACAACATGTATTTGCATTTTTAGCAAGTATTCAGAAGCCACCCTTTCCCCAGTCATTGGTTATATACTGAAATAGATCTGTGATATTAGTTGTAGACATTTCTTTCAATAATACTGATAATAACTCATCTTGTTACTTTTATAGGCTTGCCATGGAGTGTGTGTGTATGAGGGGGTCTATTCAACATGCTGAAGCCATTTATCTCTCTTCATGTCAGAGTATATTAGTGGAGTACATGGACTATATGATAGTTACCTCTTTTTCCATTTGACTACTTTTTTAATCCTCCATTTCCTTAATGACATCATTTTTAATTCTTTGTAATTCCTTTTCTTGGTCCTGTTACAGCCTACTTATACCCATTTCTAATTCTTCAGACAGTATAGTGAGTATGATCCATAGTCATACACTGCTATCCATAGAATATTGGTATTAAAAAGATGGCCCTTTGTTTCAGAGAAGAGTAGGGTATAAGTAAAGTATCTGAGGTCAGATATGAACTCACTTCTTTCTGACTTCAGGTCCAATACTTCATGCACTTGCCACCTTGCAGCCTCCATGAGGAAAAGACATTGAGATGTAGTCAAAAGGGGTCTGTAGTTTGGCTCTCCACATTTATTATCTATGTGACCTTAGGAAAATCACTTCATCTCTCCGAGCCTTCATTTCCTTACCTGTAAAATGAGGGGTAATTAATACTTGTACCACTGATCAATCAGTCAACAAGCATATATTAAACACGTGTGCTCATCACTGTGTGCTGCATGCTGTGGATACAAAGACCAAAATGATGAACCAAACAATCCCTGCTCTATAGAAACCACTATTGAGGGGCAGCTAGATGATGCAGTGAGTAGAGCAGTAGAGCACCGGCGCTAGTGTGAGAAGGACCTGAGTTCAAATCCATTTTCAGACACTTGACATACTTACTGGTTATATGACCTTGGGCAAGTCACTTAACCCCAATTGCCTTGCCTTCCACTCTCCAAAAACGAACAAAAAAAAAGAAACCACTATTGGGGGAGAGATAACATATACAATATATAAATTGTATGTACAGTATAAAATACATAATTTCAAAATAATATCAAGTAGTTAATTTCAATATTTTAGGGATGATGGGAACAATCATTGGGGGGAATCAGAAAAGGCATCATGTAGACGGGAGCACTTGAGCTGAGTCTTCAGGAAAAGTGAGATCCTATGATGAACATATGAGGAAGCAGAGCATTTCCAGCATGAACTAGGGAACCGAGATGGAAGATAGAATGCTGTACGTGAGGCACTATTTACCTATCTCCCTTCTTATTTACATGTGTGAATTGTGAGCAAAATGTTTAATAACCTGTAAGTAATTTTTAATAAATATGAAACATTTTAATTTCTGCTCTGTTCACATTTGTAGAAATTGATATAATCTCCACTCGTTTGGGCATTAGGAATAGTGGAGTGGGGTAAGGAAGGAGACATGGCTGTGTGGGGAAAACTGGAAAAATTAAACAATTGGAGTGTAGAAATTATTCACTTACCTAATTTCATCTATGATCTTTTGTTTAAATTTCTTTCCCCGCTGTCTCCCCCACCCCCCAGTTCCAAGCAATGACATAGCATTTAAAAACAGCAGCTGGGCCACAAATTATATCTTCTTCCTTACGGTCCGCCAACAATCTCTAAATCTATAATAGCAGCTCAAATTCATATAGTATTTTAAGATTTACAAAATGCTTTACTCACAACAGCCCCAAGGTAGGTAGTACAAATATTATCCTCATTTTATAGATAAAGAAACTGAGAGGCAGAGATTAAGTAGTACCTGAGGTCACACAGCTAGCTAGTAAGTGTCCAAGGGAGCTGAGAATTGAAACAAATTCAGATGATGCAAAGACTACTGTTTATTTGCTTTTTTTTTCTTTTTCAAGTATAACATAATGCCTTCTATCCATAAAAATGTTTGTTGCCAAGAGGACTAGTAGTTTAGCAGGGAGACACACACAGATCTGTGTACTATCTTCTTACTTCCTTATTTACTGAAAGCCTTTTCCAGGGGTAGGCTCATTTCTGTTTGCCTCGATTCCTGTTGTGTCTTTTCTTTGCTCTCTACTAAGATAACATTAAAGGGGGAATCTCTGAAGAAGAATTGGATTGGCAAATTATAAAGAGGAGAACTCTTTAAGTGTCCATTTGAAGAAGAGGAGAACTTTTAAAATACTTATTATGTTTTGTGTCTGCTTTGTTGGATTGGCTTGGAATGAAGCCCCCAGTAATTTTGCTTCCTGTTTATTTGACTTTTAATGAAGTTAGACTTGGGTCCTCTTACAGTGGCTGCAGTGACTTCATATTTACCATCCTGGTTTTTTTTCTTTCACATCGATTCATTCTTTTTTGAGGTCAAGGAGATAAATTTATGTAGTTTTCCTTGAATCAGAAGAGTTTTCCAAAGAAGTACCTTGTAAGTACCTATAAGAAACATTGACTTTAGCCTTTTAATCAAGAGGGTTAGGGCCTTTTTAAGAGTCTTCTGTATATTCTGTTTGATTTATAGTCTGCTCAAGGTGTGTTTATGACCAATATAAGAATATAACTAGGGAAGAGATGGAAAATGCATAGTGGTTGGCATAAGGAGCTCTCTGGAATCATCTTCACATTTTTTGCACAGTGTGTACTACGCAATAGATTCCTAATAAAAGATTGTTGACCTGGTGACTTAATTGACAATAGATACTTAATAAAATATTGTTGACTTGGTGATTTCATTGTACTTATTTTTGCTCAAGCCCTTCAGAGATTCTGATTGTGTTACCATTGTGGGAAAGTTGAGCATTTGGTTTGGGAAAGGAATGAAAATGAGATGCACTGCAACACGAGTCATCATTTGGGTCATATTTTAAATTTTAAAATCATATCCCGTTGACAAAAGTGACCTAAGGAAAAACTGTGTTTTAGGAACATTCCATGAATCATCCCTTTAAAAAAATCTCCCCAAAGAATTAAATGTTTAGGCCACAGGTGCCCGTTGTCTTCAATGGGTTCCACGGATTGGTCTCAAAGGGATAGGGTTGGGAATGCCTAATTAATTGCAATATTTGCTTTAAAAAGATTTACTTCTACAAGCAGAGGACCTCCTGAAAATGGCATCTTTGTTACGATTTGGGATTTAGAAGCAGAGTTCTAAACTGTAGCAGCAGATTTCTAGGTTTTATTCCCTTGCCTCTTCTTTTCTAGAATGATTAATTTTACTCAAGTACTTGGTTTCACTTGAGAGTTCTTTCCATGTGCAAAGTGAAGGTTAGGTGCTTGGGGACCGATACTTAATTTCAGCCTATGGGCAGCTACTCTCTTACACAAGATTCTATTTGTAACATTTTACTCCATGGGTTTAACTAAACTGTCAGTGTGGCAGAAGGCTGAATTATTGTAGTTTATTGTAGAAAGCTCAGACTAGAGATGAAACTGCTCTTCTTGGAGAAAGAAGGCTTTAATACTTAAGAATAATGTCTAGGTCCAATATGCTTTGTGTTTCTCCCTTCCTCCTCTAATACTTTCCAGGTAATTAAACCAGGGGGAAAAAAAACACCAGGAGAGATGCCTGAATGGTACAGAGCACTGAAACTTTGTCTGTCTCTAAATTATCTCTGGAATGGGGTTGGGGGGAGGTGGCTAGGATGGCTACGGCCCATGCTTATTTTTGTCTAGAAGTCCCTGATGGCCACATTTGAGAACTGTTCTGAGTTAGGACCACACTCCCACAAAACATTCAAAGAGAGTTTCTGATTGATTGTGGTTGATTGGTTTTTCTGGTTATTCATTATTTCTCCTTCTGTCTTCCTGTAGTTAACATTAGGAAACTGAACAAGTTTATGCTGAAAAAGACAGAGCATTTGGCTTCACTAAGACACCAGTAACCCTTAACCCTCACCATTTGTATGTATGTATATATTACCTTGATAACTATTGGGTACCTTTAAAACAAGATTGTACTCATACATAGGAGGATGTATAGGCAGAAAAGGAAGTAAATAATGATTGACTTCAAATTCTCACATGTTGATAATAACAAAATTTGGCCCATCTCTATTCTTGGTGTAGGTAAATGAATCATTTGCTGTATAGAGCCAGGTTACTCTATTTCAATCTGGGTAACTGAGTGGACTCAAGACAAATAATTTAGCTATTTATACTAATAGAAAAAGATGCCCTAAGGTGGATTCCTAATCTACCTCTCCCTAGTACAGACACATTTTAAGAAAATGCCCATCCTTCAGATTACACAAAACCCAATACAGACACAACCAGTGCATAGAAAAGACCATTCCAGTTTTGTAGGGAATTTACCAGATCCCTTTCTCTATAACACTCAAAATAGATTCTGGGAACCTGGGCTCTCATCCTAGCCCAAACTAACGGAGCTGGGCTCTGAAAAACAACTAACATGGTCCCTAAACTTATTTATCCCCACATTCATTCCCTTGCTAGCAGAGAAATGGCCAGATACTGAAAATGGCATTTTTATGAGTCTTTTAAAAGTATAGCCCATTTATTTTGGGAAAAAAATTATGATTCTACATGAAAATGTTTCCATTCAATGAATGGTACATTTTGACAAAATGCTCATTGTTAGCAAAGTAGATAATGTTGACCAATTCAACTACATCCTCCAAAACCCTGGTCGTGCAAGGCAAAGGTGTGCAGAAGTTTTACTTGTCGCCCATTTGCATAGATTTTAGGAGACTGCATGATTACACTTTAAAAAAACCCAACAACGTGAGTGACTGGTTTGGAATGAAGTTTAATATTGAATTTTAAATAGTGTAATCAAGTCTACAGGAAAGCACATGCTTCATTTTCTGTTTATTCCTATTTATTGCCTGTGCTTCTTAGCAAAAAGTCCAGAGCTTGGTCCAAAAACCCAAGTCTGCAAAAATAAAAAAGATGTTCCCATCTTTCTTTTTACTTTTCATTGTCTTCTCTTTACCATTTTTATGTCTTCTTCCCCTTTGTATTTTTTTCTCAACTCTTCTTTTCCCTCTGTCTTCTGGAAAGATGAAAACTCCATGAAGCAAGGTTTTAGTATGATAGAGTATGTTTTTATAGTTTTCTGGCTCTCCTTACATATCCTAGAGCCTAACAATCAATCCCTGAGAAGCACATTCTGAAGAATTGTAGGATATAATATATGGTCAAGCAGTCCATGCAGAGCACATTGGAATTTATTTAATGTGTAGTCAACAGCTAAAAGCACTTTATGCTTTCAAAACTTTTGGAAAATGTGTACAAGTGTTTGGTGAGAACTTCAGAATGTGATTAAGCGGTCTTTTACTTCAAAGATATATTTTGGGCCAGTGAATAAATTACAGTTGTAATTCTTTTAACCAACATAACAATCTAGATAGGTTAATCAGCTTATTTTGGGGTTTAGCTTGACACTACTTTTAGTTTTTTTCAAAGTCAATATGAACCTTTTTTCTTATTTCAGAATTCTAGTTTTAGCTTACAGAAGCATGACCTTTTAAAAGATCCTCTTGTTCATTTAGGTTGGTGTTGACTTAATTTTCACCAGTGTCTCTTTTAGATATCTTGGTTCTAAATAGGTTCATTTAATCATTTTTTTCTTTTTTAAATGCATTTCGTTTTTAGAAAATGGCCTAGTTGCAAGGATACCATATGGGGCCTAATTCCAATGATTTAGGAAGTAATTTTATATTTGATGAAAAGTTTGCTAACAATTAGAACTATCCCAAAGCAGATGGGCTGGCTGCCTGGGAAAACGATGGGCTCCCATGTAGTACAGATCTTCAGGGGAAGGTGAGGTGACAACTGGACTACATTGTAGAGGGGATTAGGGAGCCAGATGTGGGTTGGACTTGATAGGGTCTGGAGGCCAGCTCTTCTGTGAACTTCTATGAACTTGGTCTCTTGGGTCTCGTTTTCTTCTGAAAATGAGGAACATGCAGTGGATGACCACTGAGGTCCCTTTCATCTTTAAAACAAAGAACCTAAGATTTTTCGAAACTATAAAAATTTCCTTTGTACCCTAAAAAAATTAATAACATCTTATGGATCAGGAGAACCCATGCATGTGTATACATCATTTCTTCCTGTGAAGAGGAATAGATGCTGTGACATAGATTTTTAACTCATAATTATCTTTCTCTTTTTCTTATGAAAGTGTTCCCCCCTTATTCTCACTTTTATTTTTCATTTCATTTATATGTGATATAATTTAACATTTCCTTTTTCTTTTAAACCACAAAGCAATTTGCAAGTAGAGGAAGCTAGAATATAGTGAATAGAGTGCTAGGCTCAGGAAGACCTGAATTCAAATCCTGTTTCAGACATTTACTAGTGGTGTGACCCTGAGTAGGTCATTTAATCTGTCAGCCTCAGTTTCCTCATCTGTGAAATGGAGATAATAATAGCACCTGGCTCACAGGGTTATTGTAAGGATCAAATGGGATAGTATTCAACTTCTTTGAAAACATTAAAGCACTGGAATAAATGCTGTCTGTTGTTATTTACAAATTCGAGAGGTTTTATATCCTTTATATTCAATGCTGGGCTCCCCTGTTTTGAATATCAGTAATTATAAACAAGGTCTTGATAGTCATGCAAAATGCACAATGCTTACAAAGCCAGAAACAATATAAAATGCATTTATCACTGGAATGTCAATGTCAGTTTTGCTAGGCATTTTTTCTTTAAAGATGAGAAAGTGAGAAGCTTCTTTTTGTTTTGCTGTATTTTAATGACTATATTTCTGTATTACTTACAGTTTGAATAAGAAGATGCTATTAGGTTAGAAAATTTGATATTATTTAAAATCACTAGTAAGCTTTTAAGCTTTATAACAGACTTCTGATAGTTTAATCTTATTTTTTTAAGTAGGGGAAAAGTAGGTTAACAGTGTGACAATTTTCACTCTTTAGATTTTCTATCTTTTAAATTACAGAGAATTTAATTTTTTTTGAGTTTGGATTTTAGGGAAGAAAAGATTTTGAAATATAAAGGAGAAGTTGATGTAGGCTTTTGACTATTTTCCCCTTTTATGAATTAGGCTTTCCTCAGTCAAGTTTTCAATAAATCAGTTACACTGATATGCTTACTGTGTGACAGGCTGCAACTGAATCTCATTATTCATACATATCTGTGTGATGTTACCGAATCAATTTGTGCTGTATCCATTTTGCACTCATGGATAGTTCACGCTCCCTTATGAGCAGAAATAGTCAGCAGGCAATAATGGAAGACATGGAGCAGAAATGGATGGAGCCCACAATCCTTTGCTCTATGGCCCTAGCTCCTTCTTTTATTCACTTTAGAGTCTTTTTCACCTCATCAATATGTAGAAAGCAGCAAGGTCAAAAAAAAAAGTTACACTTCAGTTCTTTCAAAATCAAACCTTTCACATACTAACAGGGAGAGTTAAATGAGGGAATAGTAAGGTCTTCATTCTCTGACTGGCAGAAGGGAACTATTTTTGAATGTAGTTGCTTATTGGCTTTCTTTCAATTCAAAGATATTGTCTTAGCAGGTCAATCTTCCCTGAATCAAAGCTGGCATAAAACCAGAAGGTCAACAGATACCACAACCAGACATTTCTACAGTGTGGCCATGCAGTACATGGTTGGACAAGTCAAATAATTACTTGTGTTGGTTATGCTAAGTTAATAAAGAAGCTTTCCCATAAGTTAGTCATTCTGAGGTCATCATTGTACTACAACAACAAAGCATAAAAGAAATTTTCATCTTTGAAATCTTGCCCTTGTCACGATTTGTAGCTCCTTCAAAGCAGTTATGTGCAATTGTCCAGTTCAAGATTGTTCCAGCCTGCCCTTTAAAAAATGACCATAGAACCTCTCTCTTCCTCCCTTCCCCCCCTCCACCTCCTCTCCTCCCTCCCTACCCCTTCTTCCTCCTCCCCCCTCCATCATTGTCATTGCCATTCAAAAACCAAGTCTCTTGGATCCTCCCCCACAACCTTCTTTGCACCAAGATGTTTTCCCCAGACCCATTATGACCATCCCCCCCCCCAAAGTGAAGATGCGTGGCTCTGGGCGAATTGCCTACAAGGCCCCCGAGGGCCTACATGTCCAGACCTGGATGGTGCTCAAGGGCGCCATCGAATTAAAAAAAAACCCCGTGGTGAATATCATTAGCCCAGATTTAAACTTCACGGTCTGTGACTTGAAGGAGACCAACTCGGGAGAGTAGCCATGCTTTCGCTTACAACCACAGCACTCTGGACATCTGGACCTCCTCCAGCAACCCAGTGTCAGTGTACGTTGGCATTGCCAGCAGCACCCTTGGCAGCACCTTCCTGCAACAAAGCCTCGCTCCCAAATCTTCAAGAATCTCTCTCATCTCCTTGTTTCTGGCCCTGATTCCCCTGCAAAGCCAGTGGCATAGTGCTGCCCAGGCCAGGACGGGTACATGGATGGAGCAGCCAGACCGACAGGATTCCCTCCCCCCAAGACCCCCAAACCAAGCTAAATAAAGTGCTTCTGATTAAAAAAAAAATGACAGTAGAGACAAGTGGTAAAAGGAGAGTAGCAAACAAAACCAGAAGAATGTGAGAGTGGCTCAAGCATGGTGTATGGCCGTTTCATCTCCAGCATACTTGTGTTTTTTGGCAGGTGGTGACAGTCTTAGCCATTAAAGGAGAATCTAGTGGAGAGTCCTGCAGAGCCACTTGTCTGCAAGTTCCTCATTATGTAGTATCAGATTCCAGGTGTTAGGATCCTCCCAAGGAAGGAATGTCAACTTACCCATCATATCAGAAATTAAGAAAACTTTTCCCTCCTCCTGTTTCACCCACTATTTCCATTGCTTGATGAATAAATTTTCATAGTTTTTTTGGGGGGGAACCATAGGGGGGTAGGGGTTTGAGGAAAAATACAAAGACCACATTATTGAGATTTCAGAGTACAGGGGATAAAACAAAATTCTAGAATATGATTTTTACCTCATACTTGTTTCCCTGGGCCATTTTTATTATTTTGTGCTATAGGCAGAGAAAATATACACAACAACATAGTGAAAAAGAATCCTATATTAGTGAAGGAATTAAATTTTAAGGTGGAAGTGCCCCTCTTTTAGCTATGGAACTTAAGATCTCTAAGTGTACATTTGGCAAAATAAATTTTAAATTCAAGAGTAAAAATCAAATTATTTTGGAACCTGTCAGTGACTTGGAATCCACATGTGGAGAATTAGTCTCAGAAATAACCCCAGACTGTCCCTCTCAAGGTTGCTAGATCTCTGAAGAAGACTGTCTCATGTTTGTAAATTTTGGTGCAAACTCACCCCATATCCCTTTAAAAAATCACAAAAATGCTTGTAGTAAAAATTTTTTATCAGTGTTCTAATGTTATAAAATCAGATGAGAACGAAGTCTGATTTTACTTTACATACATATACATGTGCATATATATATACATGTTGTAGCATGTTAAGTATTAAGAGCATTGTTACACATGATGCAGCTTAAAAAGGCAAGAACAGAGTACAAGGAAACCTTCCTAACAAGACTACATCTTTCTAAAAAAGAAATCTTTTTTGAAAAATGAGGTTCATTATATTATAAGAAGTACCAACCAGGATCATTCAGTCCCTGCTCTCTGCTGTTGCTGCTGCTATTTTAGCATATATTTAATGAAATTCACCCAGAGTCAGTGATTTCTTACAAGCCGTTTTGTTTTCTCCCATGACAAAGTTCATTTTTAAAAAGGAAGTAAATACAGCATAACTGAAGTTACAGCCTAGCTATGGCTAGTCCAGCTTGTTACTATAATGGTAACTAGGTAACTTACTTGCAAGATGTTTAAATGCCTTGATATTTTCAGTGAAATGCTACACTTTAAATGATTATCCTGAAAGTTGTAGAACTCCTCGTTGTTCTTTCCCTCTGGAGAACATGACCTTAGACTGGTGACAGGTTAAAGCAGATTGAGGTTCAAGTAGTAAAAGACATGAAAGTTACGTTTTTATCAAGACCAGGAATTTTATATTGGCATGACTTGAGTTTGTAAAAGTAATAGCTTTCAGATGAGTTGGATGGGTCATTAGTTCCTCAGTGGTTGATCGAGTAGAGTGCCTATGCCACTTGTGATCTAGACTGATCCCTTGATAAAGAAGAGGAAAAACCTACTTCATAAAAGCCCCAAGGAACATAACACAAAAGAAAAAGAAACATTCTCTACCCCCTCCCCCACCAATGTCAAGGGAGAATCTTATAAGTTTTATTATTACACCCCCCATTTTACAGATGAGGAAACTGAGGCTGAAAGAGGAAATTTGCCCAGGATCAATATAGTTGGTGTCTGAAGAAGGATTCAAACTTATCTTCCTGACTCTTGAGTCTAGCACTCTATCCACTATGATACTTTGTGTTTGTAAGGCCATTTATACCTAAGAAAGTAGTGGTAAAATCTTAGACATATTTTTAGTAAGTGACATTGGATTTGCTTCTGAAGGCAGGCTGGATTTCTAATAGAACTGTCACATCAGATGTTGATTATATATAATAGGAGATGTAAGAGAGAAAGCAGCAACAAATATGAGGTACTTAGTTTCAATGGCAAGTGCAGACTGGTTGATTAACCTCAGGCCAAAAAAAAATGTGGTTTGTCAAACTACCTACATAGACAGGTATCCAGCCCCTCCCCCAGTTGGTAAAACTTTAATTACATTTGGATCATCGTCAGCACTCTAAAGGGGATGCTTATCTCCCTAGAAGTTTAGTAAGACCTGAATGATTTCACTCCTGTTTGCTCACTGCTACACATTCTTTCATGCAAACTTGTACCTACATTGAAAGCATCTAACCTTCAGCTTTGCATGTTCAAACAGGCTTTGCTCTCCTAGATTATAGCATAAGAGCAGCTGGCTCCATAAAGCTGAGTTGCCCAGCCCTGACTGTTAACTTAATCTTTCCTCTGATCAGGCTTTTCTCCTTCTGTGTTTTGGTGCAAAAACAAGTTCTAGCATGTTAGGAGATATGTGAGAAATGGCCTGCAGACTTACAATCCAAGTGTCTGTCACACCCTCATTAGCTATAAGTTAAATTAACTTCAGACTGATATTTATGAATAGCTCCTTGCAGGACAACAAGCAGCATCATCTGAGCCCTGTCATCCAGGAGTCAACACGTGGAATATCAGCATGAACAAAAACTAATTTATGAAACATAATTCTATTTAGTTTGTAGAATAGTGTTGAATGAAAAGTATGTTCCTGTAATTTTTATTAGTAACGCGAACTATAAGCCATAATGCTTTCTTTGAGAAAAAGAGGATGAAAAGAGGATGAAGCAGACTTCTCCAAATATTCTTCTTTGCCAGTGGAGGACTTTTGTATACCAAAGTGCCTCAAAATCATGAGTTCTTCTTCACTAAATCTGTGTAATCCAGTAATAGTAGATGAGAAAGGATGCTAATGCTGACTGGACTCCATTGTAGATTATTTGAAGCTTTGTGAAAAAGCAAGTAAATCCTCCATTACCAGACTACAGCAAGCTTTAAAAGTGAGAGAGAAAGAAATTTGTGCTTTCTCTAAATCTTTATCTCTGAGTAGGAGAAGAGAGGAGTTAAGGTAAAAGTGGGAAGTTGAGATTTTTCAATTCTAATCTAAATATTAAAATCTTTTGGTAAAGACCCTTATCAATTCTTAGTTATGGAGTTTAACCTCTCTCATTTATATATTTGCTGGGGATTTCCATTGTTACTGGTATTAGAGTTCACAGATTCAAACACTAGAGTTTCAAGGGCGCCCCATAAACTATACCCATTAGAAGTGTGAAAACATCTGAATGGATTGGTTAGAAATTCCTCTTTCTGCAAAGAATTTTGGAAATGTGTCTGTTTTAAGTCAGAGCTGAAGAAGCATGTTTCTGTGCTTTTCCTCTAATAGACAGGTTAACATTCCTTCAACAAATTTCTTGTCAAGGTAGAAACTTCCATAAATAAAAGAAGGGGAGGAGCAGAGAAATTGCTGATAATTTTTCAGGTTACATTGATTTACTTAATTTTGATCTATCATCTTTAGGTTTTCTGTTTCTTATGGGATAGAACACAAACTCTTATAGCATTGAAGTCCTTTCCTGGTCTGGCTCCAACCTACCTATTTAGTCTTATTTCTCATTCTTTGTAATATTCAACATTTCAGTCAAATTAGACTGTTAGTCATTTTCTGATCTCATCTTGCCAGCTTTTTCTTCTCTGCATAAGATCAGGCTTTTCCCTGTGCCTGAAACACAGAATTCCTCCATGTTCTGTCTTTTGAGAGTGTTCTTTGTTGTTAGAACCTGCATGATTGTGGATAAGTCACATAACTTCTCTGAGCCTTAATTTCCTTCTCTGTAAAATTAAAGAGGTAGGTTATGATTTCCGTCTGTTCCAGATCTATGATCCTAACATCCTATGCCCAAGCTTAGGTACCATATTCTCCAAGAAATTTCCTCATATTACTGAGTTTATTACTGATCTTTCCCTCTGCAGTCTCTCATTCCTCTTTGTCCTCTCTTAGGTACTTTACATATTCTAACTTGTATTGTTCAGCCTCCAATTGAATTGAACATTCCTTGGGGACATTTTTATTTCCTTATTACTTAATTCAGCCCAGTATTTAATACTTTGTCTGAATTGATCAACATGGAACAAAAACAAAAGCATCCTTTAAATTAAGCTCTGAGATCTTCTAGTCTGTGTGACCTGTGTAAAGTAATATGCCTATGGTGATACTACCACACAATGTATTGTAATGGAAAGAGGTATGGACCTATAGTAGGAGACCTTAATTTCCGTTCTTCTGAAGTGCTGATTAGTTGTACAACTACTGAAAAGTGAACTAATCTCTTTTAGCTTGTCAACTTTTAGTTTGCTCAACTGTAAAAATTCCTGTGGTACCTATGTCACAGGGTTGCAGTAAGGGGACAATGTATTTGTAGAGTTTTGGAAATCTTAAAGTCCTCGACAAGAATTAGCTTGTTATTACTCGGATTGACATATAGACTATTGATACTTACAAGAGGACAAGCTGGTTGCAGCCTTTTTGAAGACACTGAGTGCTGGCATTGCTTTATAGAAAGTTAAATGCATAGCATCCCACTGAAATATGGCCATTTGTTGAATCAAGTAGGTGGATGGGAACCCAGCTCCAACTAATCACTCTAGATGGATTGCGATCATAGCTTCCAAGTGCTGATTTGAAGCTAAAATCTGCTTACTGGATGAAATGAAAGTGATGGTACTCAACTTTTAGTTTTCCACAACTTTGTTTCCCAGTTTTCAGGAGAGTATATGATAAACTTTCATTCTGGCATTCCAAGATGCCAGACAGCTAATTTACCATGGGGTAGTGGAAGTCTATCAGTATCATTAATAAGCATTTATTAAGCTTGGCATATGTAAAGCAAGGTGCGAAGTGCTAGGCATATAAAGAAAGGTGAAATTCGCTGCCCTTGAGAAGCTTACATTTTAATGGATCCGGAGAAAACTACAAAACAAAATACAATTCAAGTAGTTTCTGTACTGGCAGAACAAAGAAAAAGGGATTGTTATTAATCCTCCCCCACTAGCTTTTTCCCTGGGTGTTTATTATTCAAACTATATTTTGCTTATTTAATAAGAAAACAAGTTATAGAAATGCCACATTAATATTCCTACAATAAAATTCTAGGTCTAGAAAGTATGCTAAAAATATTCTCTATATTTCAAATTTCCCAATTTTTCCCATTTTTTGTAGTTTGAAAATGCCATTATTAAATCATTTAAAATTTTTAGAAATTTTAAGATTAAAAAAATTTAATTGCAAATTCCCTCAAAAGCCAAAATACTTTTATTCAAGTAATGATTGTTCATTTCCCTTTACATTTTTTAAGTTCTTATTTAGAATCACCATAACTGTTATAATAAATTTTCATTCTCTGCTGATAGTCATCATTCTTTTCTGCAGAACTAATTGTAAGGTAGTTTCTATATTCTGAAGGTAAAAGAAGAAAAGATGACAAAGTGGTAGATTCTTGTAATGAAATTCGCATCCATTAATACAGTAGTTTTGGTTTTTAAAGATGAAAATCTGATTTAGCTTAGAAAGAAAAAAGCATTTTCTTTTATGTATTTATATTTACATTTATATTTTGATAGGGAATACATAATAACATTGCCTAAAGAATGCTACACTTTATGTATTTTAAACTGAATCTTTATTTTTAACAACTTATTCCACACTAACATTCCAAAATAGTTGCAGAATTTTAGTGACAAAATATAACGGTCTCCACTTCAAGAAAGGCTAGATATCAGTATTTGCTTCATTTATATTAAAGCTTTTCAATGTGACTGAAAAATGTTTATGCTAATTAGGTTGGGAATTATTGGCTTTGTTCATTCTGGAGCCTCTTTAATGTTTGGGAGAGTGGGTTAATGATGTGATCTGGCATCTTTTCTGCTAAGCATCATCATCAAAAAAAGATACCATGCAAATCCTCAGTTGGCATTTTTGCCTACAGGCTGCGGAGAGCTGATTATTCTTCTAATCAAAACTGTCACAATCAGGGGAGACAATTAGCTAGGTTAGGCCTCTGCTGATTTTGGCCTGTAGAATCAGATGGCTTTGAGCACTCTTGAATCATATCAATAAGTATTTCAATAGTACCTTTTATGCTCCACCTGCTGTCATCAGGACCTGCTTTTCTTCTCTTGTACTACGTGAGTTTGAGTATATTTTAAAGTGAGACCACAAGATATCAAGCGTTTTCAGGAGCAGAAATGCACAGCAGACCTCAGACTTAGTGGTATATTTTAAAATTACTTAGATGATAAATGGCTCAAAAATGATGAAATCAGATATGTATATATGTGAAATATTCATATCTATATATACATATGATTTTAATCTGTAAAATGCATATAATCTGTGGGAAAATTCATTTGTAAAACATTCACATATGTACCAAAATAGGCATCATCCTTTTCAGGAGAGGTAAAATGCAGATTTCATCAGAATGGTTCAGACTAATCTGGCAGTAATGGGCTTTTTTCAGTATTTTCAAATGTGACAGAACAAATGATATTGCTGTTAGAAGATTCATGAACTCTTTTGGTCTGGTTGTTGTCTAAATTCACTAGGTAGCAAAAGCTTCTTAATAAAGAAGATGGGTGACTGATTAACTGTAAGAATCTCTCAGAGGGGCTTGTAATCTTCACTTTTGCCGATTTGAACCCTTTTGCCATTTATAGCACCAAGAAAAAGATGACTGCACTGCAGATTTTCATAGCAAAGGAAGATATAAGGATATGTTTAACAGTATCTATTTGAATAATGCATATCTCTGTAGGAAAATGGTCATTAGTAGGAAGCCATAAGACTAATATGGATTTATTGAAGATAATTCATGAACATAATACTATTGCAGTATAAGAAACTTTGTGTTGAGATTCTTTTAAGAATAAAGGTAAAGCCAATATTTTTGTTTTGTTTTCAATCTACTTGTTTAGAACATCAAACTTTAACTGAAGTAGGAAATATAGTTTTGAGTTTAAAGACTTCTAAAGTTCTAAATTGTTGGACTAGCTATCAGCTTAAATATAGTGTGTGTGATATCTTGGAAATAGTAGTAGGACTATAATCAGAGGACCTATGTTTAGATTTTGACTTAACCACTTAATCAGAAAGCATTTATTAAGGGTTTACTGTGTGCTAGGCTAAGCACTGGCAATACAAAGAAAATTTTTTAAAAAGTCTCCAAACTCAAAGTATTCACATTTTAATGACAGACAATATGCAAACTGCTAGGTATATACCAGGTGGATGGGAAGCAATCTCAAGGAAGGTGCTCTCATCTGGGAGAAATGGGAAACATCTCTTGTAGAGTAAGTCATTTGAGCTTTGACTTAAAGAAAACCAGGGAAACTAAAAGTTGGCACCACACACATAGGGGACAGCTGATGGGAAAAAACACAGAGAAGTGATAATAGTTTGAAGGACCAGCAAGAAGAATGGGATTTGGGGATCATAGAGTCACATAGTGGGGAACAAAATGTAGAAAGACTGGGAAAGCAGAATGGATCCATATTAGAAATGGCTTTTTAATACATATTTGTAATTGTAATTTGGAATTGAGTGAGGGTAACATGATCAGAACTGAGCTTTGGGGAAATCTGATAGCTGAGTGGAGGATGGATTGGAATGAGAAGAGTCTTGAAACAGGGAGATCAGTTAGAAGGCTATTTCAGTAGTCCAAATGAGAGGTAATTAAAGCCTGAACAAGAGTTGTGGCTATGTGAGAATGGTATGTACACATAAGAACAGAGGGTAGAAACAGTAAGATTTGGATTAGATATGTGGAATGAGTGAGAGTGAGAAGTTAACCAGTGCAGCTAGCCTGATTGACTGGGAGGATGATAATAACCCAAATTGACAGTTATCAGAAAGGTCAAAAGATAAGAGGACTTGAGAGAGAAAAAGAATCATTTCCATTTTGGAAATATCTTGATTGAGATGTTTAGAGGATATCTAATTCAAGATGTCTAAAAGGTGGTGACATGGGATTGAAGCTCTGAAGAGACTAGGACTGGAAAAATGGATCTGTGATTTATTTCCATAAAGATAAGAGATCCATGGGTGCTAATGATCTTGGAAAAATCACTTCCCATCACTAGGCCTCAGTTTCCTCATAAGTAAAATGAGAAGGTTGGACTAGATGACCTCTTTGATCTGTCTTACCTCTTAAATCTGTGATCCTGTTTTTGCAAAACACTTGATTATTTTGACCTTACACCAAAAAATATAAATAAATCAATAAACATTATAATTCCTATCATATGCCAGATACCTTTTATGTACTGGGGCTACAAAAACAAAAAAAAATGAGTCTTTGTCTTCAAACAGCTTACATTCAGTTAGGCAAAAGAGCATTAAAATATGCAAGCCTATTTAGAATAAATACAAGATTGTTTTGAGAGGTAGAGCGCCGACATTTGGGGGAAGGGCAACAGGAAAGACTTCATATACAAAATGGACTTTGAGCTGAGTCTACTAGGAAGTAAGGGAAGATTCTTTGAGGCAGGGGAGTGCTTGCTGTGTATAAGGAAGAGCAAGAAGCCCAGTTTGGTTGTACCAAAGGGTGTGAGAAAGGAATTAATGTATAAGGACTCTCCAAGCCAATCAGGGGAGTTTATATTTTATATTAGAGGCAATTATCCTTGTCAATATTCCCTATTTCTTTATATTTTATATATATATACATATATATATGTAATTAATCAGAAGATAGTGGCAAGATGTGTAGCTTTGACCTTGTATTGTATATAAAACAGCAGTTACAGAATCTGTAGCTTTCGAACCAAATCAATGTGTGTGCGTGTGAGTGTGTGTGTGTGTGTGTGTGTTGGCTAATGCCTACTAGAGAGGAATAATTAGCATATTCATAAAGATTTTATTTCCAAGGTTAATTGTTTTAAGAAAGATGTTTAACCTTCATTTAAGTAATTAGTGCCCATCAGTATATAAAAGTATGCATAAATTCCACAGATTTTTATTTCATAACAGGGATATGAAGGGTGGCAGTAATCTGTACTGACATGTGTAGTCTAAATCTATGGTTCTTTTATGACCGAAGTTCAAGCGAAACTATCTTGGTATTTTGTTAGTTGTTTTTCCCTCATATCTTCTTCATACATTAGATGGCCTGTACTCATACAATCTATTTGTATGTGGGTATGTATACTATATACACCTTTCCAAAGTACTATACAAATCATGAAAGTTTGGATGTTTGACCTTATCCCTCAAAACATTAGCAATTTTATTTCAGTTGGAAAAATATAAAAAAGGATGAAAAGAACAAAGGTCAATAGCCTCTGCTGAGTATAACTAATTATGATAGAAGAAAAGAGCCATTCTGAATGATGAAATTTAAAAAAATCATTTTGCAAATAGAGAAACACTACCTGATTTTACGCATCATACATATACATAAACAGTGAATACTAACCAATGTAGCTGATTTAGCTACTTGCTTTACGGATAATTAAACTGAGAATATTATCGCAGCATGAATAAGTGGGCAAATTGCACATGTGAGGTAAATGAATCTTTGATGCTTGAGCATATAGGTATTACTGTATGAGTCTATATGAAGACTCCTGTAGAGATCAATGGGAGTTTATTGATGAATATCATGGAATAGAGCAGAGATGTCGCAAACTTTTAATAGGCTAACAAACAATATTTAAATTGTTTATCCTGAAAGGACCTACCATCTTTATGTTGTGAAGTACTACAGTCTTTGACTCAGAAAGATGAAGACTCTTTTTATTCCTTTGGGATTAAAACTCAGGGATTAGATCTTGAGAGACTGCTCTATTTCCTATAGTTATTTAAAGACTTTGGAAGAATTAGCTTTTCCTTCTAAGAGTGATGTTCCTTATTGTAAAGATTTCATTTTACTACTTATTAGTTGTCATGTATGAATATGATTCACTTATTCTATTGTT
The DNA here is from genome assembly GCA_028646595.1 of Phalanger gymnotis. Classification (NCBI taxonomy): domain Eukaryota; kingdom Metazoa; phylum Chordata; class Mammalia; order Diprotodontia; family Phalangeridae; genus Phalanger; species Phalanger gymnotis. The sequence goes on from CM053622.1 coordinate 387,884,396, forward strand.
TTAGGTGGTGTTTTTTAAATTCACATCAACATTATATAATTTTAGAATTTTAAACACCCCCAAAGAGAGAGAAATCAGCAGTGTTCCTTACAGAATGAGGTCTGGCTCAAACTCTACAATGGACATTTTGTTGAACTTTTTTTGTGGATGAGCTACATATATACAGTGCCCTTATTTTCACCCTTAATTCTCTAATTTACATGGTTCTTTATAAAGAAGAGGCCAAAGAACCAGTGTGTCCTACTCTAGGCATATTTTCAAGTACAGACTCAGGGAAAACAAAACACTAAAGAGTTATTTTTAAATGTTGTACATGGAATGTAGTAATGAATATGCTTGAAGATAGCAGAAAGAGAAACTATTTAGTCATTAAGGAAATTCATTATTGTAAAAGGAGTAAAGAGAGATGGAATAGTATAAAGAATTGAAAAAATTCTGAAGTACCATGCTTTTTCAATTTCAAAGAACCATTGTTTCATAGTCATCTTTCTGTATTTGTACTTTGTGTATGTACATATCTCCTCTGTGGCTGAGTTGATAATTTTATGAATTCATATAGCTGAGAAAATATGTCACCTGGTGGCCAACTCTTTGTCATTGAACCTCTTCAAACTTGGCTTGGTTAATTATCAAACTAAAGACCTACAATGCATCTCTGTGACTATGCTGTGACCTTCACATTGGCTTTAGAATCTGATAAATCTTGGACAATCTATGAACAAGGAGGGTCATCACGAAAATAAAGTTGAATTTTTGTCCCATATGCTTAATTAAGTGAAGACCTAATGAAGCAGATAGCTTCAGTTTCAAGATGGTGGATAATCTTTACTCTGTAATCAAGAGAAATAATTCTAGAAGGAATCTCTTACTTTTGGGATCCTGAACCAAAGAATACAGTGGCCTAACAGTATTGGAAAAGTCTTGTTGTTTCAATGATAGATCCTTAATGAAAAGAAAAACTGTAAAAATCCCAAATCATGACTCCATTATGTTTCATGCACTTTCTTCAAATGTAAGAATTAAAGCTTATAAAAATTTCTAGAATTGTCCATCTTGAACCCAAATTTATCTTTGATAAAATGAATAATTTAAAGTACATGATTTTAAACACAACTAGGACCTACAGGAATGTGCTCTGCATAGCAATGAAGTATATTTTTTTTTCAACATCTTTCTTATCAGGAGAAAGGGAAAATTAGAGAAATAAAGGAAATGACCGCCATCTGGTCAACATATTGTAAACCGTTTTGGGAAAGGCCAAATTATCTCTGCTTGGGCATATAATTAGTTTTCCAAAATCTTTGGAATCAAAGATCTATCAATCAACCAATGTCATACAGATGTTGTGGTATGGGTGGACCAGGTGTAAAACATTTTTTGAGCAGTTCTGTAATATGCACTGAAATTCTTAAAACTGAAGTTTAGGGATTCAGTAGCTCTTTTAAAAACTTTAGGTACTAAAAGAATGGGCAACATTTCAGAAGTCATTTAGGACAAAAGTTAAAATGCTAATTTAAAAATCTTTATTATCAAGTCAGTTTTTTGACCATACTTCTATGTGCCATCTACCCTGCTGCAAAAGTAATTTTTCCCGAAGTACATGTTTGACCATGTCCTCCCCCTACTCAATAAACATAAATGGCCACCTATTACCTCTAGGATCAGATATAAATTCTGGATTGGCATTTAAAACTTCACAACCTAGCCCCAACCTGTCTTTCTAGCCTAACTGGACGTTACTCACCTCCTCACACTCTAAGGTCCATCTAATCTGTCCTGTTCTCTATTCATCAGACACATGATACTCCATTTTTAGAAGCAGTTAGTTGGTGCAATGGATTGAGCCCTGGAATCAGGAAGACCTGAGTTCACACCTGTACTCAGACATTTACTAGTTGTGAGGGCCTGGAAAAATCAGTTGATCTCTGTCTGATTTAGTTTTCTCATCTATAAAAGGGACATGATAATAGTATCTACCTTCCAAGGTTGTTATGAGGACCAAATGAGAACAATATTTGTAAAGCACTTACTACTGTGCCTTCCATATAGTAGGTGCTTAATAAATGCTTGTTAAAATATTTTTCCCATCTCTGCCTTTGCACAAACTGCTTTCTCTGCCTGGCATAAACTCCCTGTTTCCTTCTACCTCTTCTAATCCCTAGTTTCCTTTAAGGTTCAACTGAAGACTTACCTTCCATGTGAAATCTTTACTGCTACCTTCAAGTGCTAATGCCCTTCCCCACAAATTATTTCGTATATATTTTAAATATGCCTATTTATATAGCTATTGCCTCCCTCAGCTAGGTTGTAATCCCTTGAGGAAGAGGATTGTATTTTAGCTTAATTTATCTGTTGTTACCTTTGTATTTTCGTCACTAAGCTCACTGCCTGACATATATAATGGTAGGTGCTTAATTAATGTTTGCTTGATTGATTGACCTTGGCCTACTGTGCCACTTGTAGTTTCTGAACAACAAAGCTTCCACCTTGAGAGCAGCTGAACTGTTTTCAGCTATATCAGTTTCCATTCATTGACTGATCTTCATTATACAGAGACAAGTGTGGTTGGAGGTTGAAGAATCTGTATTGAGCCACATGAATTCTCATGTTGATTTTCTTGACTTAAGCAATAACATTTATTGAACCAGTGCTAAACAACTCAGAAGAATCAAAAGTCCTGGTGACTGAGCAATAGAAAGATTTATGATAAATATCATTAAGTTATAGCGTAGCATATAGATTGATGGTGACCCATGTGCAGTAAAAAAAAAAGTTTCACAAGGATACATATGGTTAGAAAAAGAAGTGCCACAGCCAGTCAGATATTTAAAAGAATATCCTCCCTACATCTGTTTTCCCATTTATAAAACTAGAGGAATGGACTAAATTATCTCTGAGTTCCTTTCCATCTCTGAATTTGTGGTTTTGTAATGGACATATTAAGAGCAGCACTGCACCTTCATCCTTGAGGAAAGGTGTCTAGACCTTTAGGTAGATTTCCTTAACTGATTTCCATAAAGATATGGTCAAGAGTCACATAGGATGAGGAGACAAGAAGGAGTTGGGATAAACAAAGTTGGAGATAATGCATCCTGAATCATTATTAATCACTATTATGAACAGACTCTAGGATGAGAGATGATATTTAAAAGTGCTTTGAAAACTGTAAAGCCCATACAAATGTAAGTCATTTTTTTCATGCACTATGGGGGAAAATGAAGAATTATATACAATGCCATTAACTGAAGTGAGTATTATTCAAACACATTGTTCCTACTCTTAATCAACAAGGATTTATTATGTTCCTGCTATGTGTACAGCACTCAGGGGTGTCAGAAAAGGGCATGGAAAATTTCTTCTTCTCCAGGAGCTTAATGTTATTTGATGTGATGTCATAAACATATGATTCTTGTAACTAGTGGGAGAATGTAGTATAGTTTAGTCTATCCACAATGCTGTATTCCTGAACTGAAATATAAATGTAGTGTGTACTCTAGCTCACTTCTCAAAGACAAATGGATTGTATCTCCCCTCAGGGTACCTTTTTACCCGGAGGGGATTAAAGCAGCTTTTTCTTCTACTGCCAAAGGCTTAAGCCCCCATTGACTCTGTTCCTCTTTAATCAGTTAATATTAATCAGCTTTTACAGAAAGATATTTAATTCTAAGACATAGCCAGAAGAAACATACACACATTTCCCTCCACACTTCTGGAGTGTGTGCTGTCCTATACCACCTGGTTCTTTCAGGAGGAGTAAGCTTAATTTATCTCAGTTCCTAACTGGCATTGGTCCTACCAAGTTCATATTCAAGGGTGGGGTCTCTGCCAGACATATCTTCATTTAAGCTTCTGCTGCCAGGCAACCCAATGTGCTCCTGTAGATTGTTCCTTGCCTCTCAGGGATGATCTTACTGCAACACTTGGCCTGAGCTCAGGCTCCCAGTTTTCTGTATATTTCTCTCCACTCTTTTCAGACAGCCCAAGCTCGGACATTCCACTTCATTCCGAACTCCACCGAATGAGGGAATCACCGAGATTTTCCAGAAGCAAATGAAGCAAAGTGATTTAGGTGAAACTAAAAGACCTATTTTGAATTGTTCTGTAGCCAACCAAAGACTTCTTCAACACATGGTGAGCTAACTAGAACTTGTTTCAGAAAGTCTACAAAGATTCTACAGTATCTCTCCAAGGTACTTCCTTTGTCATCACAGTTCTTTCCAAAGGAGGCTTCCTGTGTTGTCCTTGTGTTGAGACACCATCCCAGGTGCCCTACATATGTGCCAGACCACCTTATTACACGAGGCAAAATAATAACTTGAATGGGCCTCTATTTATAGAGGTCTTGCTGATATCCATATGCTACAACATGTAGGAGTAGGACATCCTAATCAAAATTTTGAACTTGTCATTTTATTTTTATGTTTATTCTTATTCTTTCAAAATATAAAATGCCTAGGACTGTTGTTAGGCTGCTTGGGGCCTTCCACAGTGGTACTCAGTAATACTTGCTCTCTCTCCCCAACAATATTTCATTCCATAGGTCATCTCTTCTATATCAAAGTTTCCTTTTCCTATGGCTGAGTAGTATTAGGTTACAAGTGAGAGCAGATGAGTTAAAATAGAACAGCTTGTCAAGTAAATAAAATACATAATGCCATCTAGCCATTTCCTTCCCAGTATTATAATGTCTTACCCCACTTAAAATGCAAAAGGCTTTTGAGAACTGAAATACAAGTATCACGAGAAGATTTTTTGGTAAGGCTGGCCTTTTGGCATCCCTGAAGTCTTACTACATAATTAACTCTTGGTGTGTAGCTTAATCCCAGTTGCGAAAAGTAGCAAAGTAGATGGCAGAGTAAGTTCTTGAAATTAAGAATATTTCTAAAGATCATCAAGATGTTCAAAAGAATTGAATATTTTTCTTTTTTGAGGATATGTTCAAAGAATTGTAATTTATAATTTTTGCAGTCAGAAAATACTACTTTTCCAGAATTAAAGTCCATGCCATAATATGAATTGTTTCAACACCATTTTGTAGTTTATTCTCTATAGTAAACTATTCAGTAATAATAGTCCCTTTCAATAATTTGATATATACTGTAAAACCTGAAAAACTCAGTTCAGTTTCCTGGATGCCTCCAGATAGTTGCTAATTTTACAAACCTTGTCTGCTAACAACACTTGGAGAATTAAGGATAAAAATCAGAAGTTTTTACTCAGATTTTCCCACTTTTCAATGAGTAACTAATATCAAATGATTCCAATCTTTTATGTGAATGCTAGCTTTTTCACACTAATAAATGTCTTGAGCTGACTCCTCACAATCTTCAGAGATTTCTGGGTGACAAATATGCATGGTTTCCAAGTCTCCAATCAAGTTTTGCACCTGTGAAAACTAATGGGACTCAACGAACTTAATCTACCTTTCATTTTTCAGGTTTGGACATAAATGTCTTATGAGATGATAGCAATAACAGTTGTAACCCTCCGATGGCTTAACTTGAACTCTTCAACAAAGAGGTCTATGACTTTTAGAAAGGTGTTTTACTTAATACTTTAATATAATAATGTTTGCTTTTTGTTCTTTGACGATATTGATTTTCTCTTGTAGTCTACAATCTTTGCAGTTAGTTTATATCAGTCCATTTGTGATTTATTAGAAGCAGTATGGTGTAGAGGAGAGAATGCTCAATTTATCAGGAAGACTTGGGTTCAAATACTATTCAACGATTACTGTCTGTATAACTGAGCAAGTCATTTGACATCTGTGCATTTCAGGCAACTCTCCAGGACCAATCTATTAAGTAACAGACATTGGGATCTGTATTCATTGAAGGATGTTCTCATACTGGGGGTTATCCATGCTAATCAGATCACAGATCCTTAAAATATTCTTAGAGTTATAATCAGAAATTAAATCAAATATCTGTTTGCAGAAGTCTAACATTAATAAGCAAGCAGACATTGATATTAGAACACATTAACCATTTAAAGAATTCTTTCAACAAAAAATGCTGTTTAGTCTTGTAAAAGCAATATGGGAGAATGGATAGCCCACAGGCACCAATTTATTTCTAATTTTGAGGAGCCACAGTTGAGCCTGCAGGGGCTGAGGTACCATGGCATTTTCTTTGCTGCCCAGGAGGCCTACAGGCTCTGGACCCAGTCATGGAGTTGGACTGTGATATGTCTTAGGGGAGCCTACTTCTAATGAGATGAGTTAGCTCGCTTTATCACACTCTTCAGCTTGCTAAATCCCTAGCATCTTGCAGATCATTTCACTAATTGTTTACATTATGGTTCACATCTAGGTTTGCCCCCCAAAAGGGAGCAAAAGCATGCTTAATGTACAATATGCATCAAGCATGGAACAAACAATTTATTCCTGTAAAGAAATTCTAAACATAACATGCTAGAAAGATGCTACTTAAAAACTTAAAAGACAAAGCAATTTGCAGGACTTCTAATTAGGCATTTATATTTCATATTGGCTCTGCCTTGTCTAAGCAACATCTGGTAAATATTTGCTTGTGAATAGACTGGCCAGGCTTGGGCCAACGCTTTTTTTGGTGGTCATCCTCTCTGATGCAAAAGCTTCCTCTGTGAGCTGGGACCTAAATAACTGGGAACTAAATCCTCTGAACTTCTTGTTCTCACAAGGTTGTCTTTAGGCTTAGACAAATCCACCCCAAAAATGATGTTTGATCACCTACCCAGGAAAGGAAACACAAAGTGGAAAAGGCAGCTAGGGACCTGCGTGCCAGTTTGTCTGATTGAATCTCTGCTCCATGTGGGAGCTGAAATACTGCTGGTAAAGAGCTCCACGCATTCTCTCCAACCCCCTTCATTGAGGGTCTAGAGACAGAGCACACTACCTGCCACACATGAAAATGAAAGCAAGAGACAAAGCAGAAAGTTGTTTATTTTAACTGGCTCAGCACCGTCTATCCTGATACTATTATTATTGTGTGAGAGAAGAACTGAAGAACCACTGAAGGCTTGCCACAGCATTTCAAAACACTGAGTTCTCTTAGCACTGGGCCACCATATTGCTGGAAGAGAGCGATGTTTGACTGCAACGGGAAGGGGAAGGAAAAGAGACAACTCTCGACATGCACCATATGATGGTGCCTATGGGCTAATTCAACCTTGATACACTTATCTGATAATTGCTACTCTAGAGATCAAGGCTAGATTTGCAAATAATGGAAATCTTAAAGTTCAAGCTATAAGCATTGTTAAAACAAAAGTTATGAAAGAAAGGCTTTTCTTTCCCTGGCTATATCAGCTATTTGTATGCTTTACATCTCTAGTCTCAAATTGTACTTCTCTTTTTAATTTTAATGTGTTTAAAGCAGTTTTATTACAAGGTACAATGTGATATTTATAGTGAGTGGTACAACCTTTAAAAACAACAACCTCACAAATTATTAGAGGGAGAAGAGTCCTCACAGGACAGTCAGCTTACTCCTCTCATTTTACCAATGAGGAAATTGAGGTCCAAAGAAGGAGACGTGAGTGGCCCACAGTCACAAAAATTTGTGGCTGTGCTGAGGACTGCTCTATGCATCTAGAAGAATCTGGTTATTTGGTAGTATTTCCTATTAGAGGGAGCTCTGGGTTTTGAAGTTAGAGCGTCTAAAGGAGATGTTTGTAAAAGTGACATTGTTGATTTTTATGGTAACTGGAGAGCCTATCCCACTTCTTGTAAACCCTGAAGAAATTCCATTCCAGAGACAGTACTCCATGTACAAAACAGAGAAGAAAACACTCGTCTCTCTCTCCTTGTTAATACAAAATTCCTCCTAGTCCAGAAGGTAAAGAGGAGTGAAGAAAATGCCCTCAAATATGTACTTTTAGTATCTTCATAGTTTCTTTGTATATTTTAAAAACAAGCTACATTTTAATTCTCCCTTTATGGTAAACTACACATTAGACAATAAAAATGGTGTTGAACTAGAGTGATATAACACAGGAAATTTTCATTTGGAAATAACTAATGCTATAGAAAATCAATAACATAATGAGCTAGATTTTTTAAAATAGGGAAACATGAACTAACTTGCTTATATTTTTCTCTCTTTCATGAGATTTGAAGGAAAAAATACTCCCTCACTAATATTAAAAGGCCCAAAATCGACAACTTCTTAATATGTAGAATTTTTATTCTACGTGTTTATTTATATCATTGGGCCATAGATTTAGAGTCAGAAGACATCTTAGAGACTGAAGAAACTGAAACACAGGGAAGTGATATGACTGGTCCAAGCTCACACAGATAGCAAGTGAGAGATCCCAGGGCTTCTGACTCAGAGTTAGGGCTCATGTGAAATTATCTAAAGTACAGAGACCTCAGGGAACTGTGTTTGTATAGGTCCCCTGTCATCTATCAGCTTGAGTAATTCATGCTGTGAACATCAAATCTGTAATTATAGCAGAGTGCTAGAAAACAGTTGTAATGTTTAGGAATACAAAATAAATAAGCTACTGGTTTTTGAAGGGAGAAGTTTTGATTTTTAATTTTATTGAGAAGAATGACAAATTTTATTTTGAATCCAGATTGCTTAAAGTTTATGTTTAGAAAAGTTCGTGGATGTGGTAGATAAATAATAAGCAGATGCTAATTTAATGATGAAAATTCCATTTTTCATTTCAGTTAGTGCTTGGAGAAGAAGGAGTGTAGTTTGCGGTTAAAAAGAATAGGAGTGATATATCCATTTTTGAGTTGCCCTGTAAATTCTTTTCTAGTCATTGGAATCAGAACAATTCTTCACACAGAGTATGAATTTTAAAATGTCCTGATTTCTAACAGATAGCAGCAATGGTTCATGTTTCCATAGTACTTTCAAATATTTCTGAGAACTTTCTAAGCATTAGTTAAAAATCGACGCAAACCTGCTCAAACAACTTAAATGGTGACGCTTCCCCAAGAAATTCTTTATGCTTGAAATTAAGTTGTTGATAAGATAAAAGCTCAACTTTACACGCTATAAATTTCTGTTTATAGCACAATAGTTTTATAATGCAAATTTCCATTGTGAATTATCTTCACTCTGGTTCATATTTTGTCACTTGATCCACTATACACTTTAGGATATCTTAGTTTCCTTCACTAATGTAGTGTTTTCAGATGAAGACTTTTCTAGTTTTGGCGGGGGGGCAGGGGACATACAGGCAGATCTCCAAACCTACTCTTCATACCTCATTGTGCCATATTGCTCATTCTAATCAAATTGGTGTGTTCCTACTCCTGTTATGTTAGTGTTAGTTTTCTGTCTATATATACAGAAAGCCAAAACATTAGGGATGATATGTTGATGATGATAACAATATTAACTAATATTTATGTAGCCATTTAATGTTCGCAAACTCTTTACAAATATGTCATTTGTTCCTCACATGGACCTCAGGAGGTGGGTGCTGTTATTATTCCCTTTCTACAGAGGAAGAAACTGAGGATGAGAAAGGTATACATAAACAGAAAGTATCTGAGGCAGGATTTGAACTCAGGTCTGCTTGATCCCAAGACTAGCACTCTATTTCATAACACAACTGAGCTGTCAAGATGGAAAATTGTCCTCCTAATCCATTAATGTATACCAGTATATGCCTCATGGCAAAATTAACAACACCAATCATGGATCTTCATTCTGTTAAGCCCCATAGACAGCGTCTTCCAGGTTACACACATGACTAACATGTTACTAGATAGCCCTATTTTGTTATTGTTTAATATACATGTGTGTATGAAGATGTAAATTTTTATGCTAATATCTGGCATTCATGGGTGTGACTTGACTGTTGCTGTGAATCCTTTCAGAAACATGAACTAGATGTTATATGTCTTGAGTGAGAGCAATTGAGAGTGTTTTCATGGGAATATTATATTAACTTGTACATTAGCATTCCAGGAACCTTGTTGAAAGATGCACTTCCTATTCTAGATTTGCAAATCTAATTTCTCTCTTGATTTAAAAATCAATATTTGTTTTGAATTTATTTATTTGAATTTAAATAATAATTTAAGGTTCTATGAGCACATTCCATAAATAAATCTAGCAAAAAGATATCATCACAGATGTTATTATTTCTGAGATGAATTACAGATTTTATTTTGAATCCCACACTTATTTTCATGTCCCTTTTGGAGTTATATCCCACAATTTTTTCTGACCAAGATCAGTCAGCATTAAAATTTAGTGAAAAAATAAAAATAATACCTTTAACACAGTAATTCATAGTTTATATTTACTTCTTCCTTTACGAGTATGGGCCAACTTAGAAAGTTAACTTCCCAAAGACATGAAAAATCTGTACAGAAATAGAAGCTACAGTAACAGGGATTCGAGGTACTGATATTGCAAGAAACCAAGGAGGAGCCTGCTCTCTTCAGGATCAATGAGCCAACATGTCCCACAGCATGGAGGTGCCCTTTATCAACCTCTTAGTTTATCATCTACATCTTTTGGTACAACTGTGCCCCTGAAACCCCGCAGACTAGACAAGTGTTTTCCTTCAGAGACGAAAGCAGAACAAATTTTTTTAAAGATCAAGAAGGTCATGTGTATTTACTTTGAACTACAACCCCACTGCAAACATAGATGTTGGGATCGTGGAATTTATTTTAAAGAAAGAAGATGTTTTCCGTCACCAAAAACACAAGTATTTAAGTTAGTAAAGGCATTACAGTACTTGAGCATCCTTTAAGTGCCCAGATTTATCTATGGGAAATAAATGTTGATTTTTTTAAAATAGTTTCACCTTCCTCTTTATGTTTCCTCAGGGAAGAGCAATTACTTTGGGGGGGGCGTTGTTTTTATGGTTGCATTTTTCTTGCCTCTAACTTTCTGTGGTACAGGCTCTAAAAGTAAATATGGGACCCAGTTATATGAATGAACATCATTGTAATGAATGTGGGGAGGAAACAATACTACTAAGTGGTACAAAACCTTTTTTATGTGTTATTCTGAAGTGCCTCTCCTGTCTTGAATTTCAAGCCAGGGGCTTGAAATGCTCGTACAAAATCATAGCTTCACATATACTAGTATAAAGTAAGGCATTTCAAGCACTATTCTGACATCACATCAGAATGCAGTTTAATATTATTTTTGGAGAATAGTAGCATAATCTCTTCTTTTTGTCAAGGTTAAAGAAAGGTAAAGAAGAGCATGAGACTTTTCTATAACACTTTTCATTTTATCTCCTGGATGAAAGCCTTTCTGAAATTGTGAGGTAACAGAGTACTTGAGTGATGATACATAGTTTTCTCAGTGTTGTGAATTAATTTCAGCGTTCAGAAATAGTTAATATCTTAATTTAGAAAAATGCTCCCCCTCGTTGTCCACCTCACCATCCTGCTCTGACATTCAAATCAACAAATGTTTATTGAGTTCTAAGGAACTGTACCTCATATGTAACTTCTTTTCTTCCTTCCTTCCTCCATCATTACTTTGCCACCTGTTATTGGCCTCTTTTACTATTGAGGATTTAGCTATGTGAAAATGGTAATTATCACAACTCTTCATCTTCAGAGATAGCATTCTCCTAAAAAAATGAGTGGCGGGAGTAGAGGTGGGAGTGAACTTACTAGAAGAGAAATAAATTACAGGTCAAAAATGAATTGTACCATAAGCCTATAAGAAATGCTATAAATATTGGCAATTCTAAAAGCTCTTTGGACCTTCTTACTTAGTTCAAAGAAATCTCTGTAACTTCTACTTTTGTCTCTTGGCAGAGGCCATAAAAATCTTATTTTGCTTAACATTGTAGGAAAAGTAATGGGAAATGCCCAGTGGTGATCACGTTGGAGGTTAAGTGTTCTTGAGGATAAGTCAGAGTTCCCATCATGAGAATGAGAATGACTGTTTCCTATGGTTTTGGGAGTGAGCCTAGAAAGGTCAGTCATTCCTGATGCTAAAGTTCCAAGGGAGAATGGATTGGTTTTCATTCATTCCCCAAAAATTGACACTGGAAGGTCCCTCTCAAAAATCAGAGTCCTATCCTGGTCCTAGACATTCAAACAGGAACCTGAATTCCTAGATTGGGAAAGGCATACAACTAATCTAGGGATGTTAAAATTTCCTAAAAGTGCTGTTAGCAGAACCTTAAGGAATGTTCCAAACTGGAGAAATATAGGCCAGAACTAAAGAGTTTGATTAGCCCTAGAGCAAGATTCCCTGGTCTAGAATGTCAAAGGATTAATTGTCCCTGTATGTGACTCCCTGTGACACATTTCACAGTTGACAGAGGCCTCAGGTCTTCCTGCCAATGTGATGGGTGGCTGCTGGGTATTCTGAAGCAGTCCACTGAACCTTCTCAGACACAGGAGCCTGATGCTACTCGGCTGTGTAATTGTGATGGAAGTGAGCCAGTCAGAGGCAAAAGTTTGGGCTTAACCTTTTGGGTATTTTATTCCAGCAGATTGTGTTGGGGGAAAAAAGAACAAGAAAGAAACATTACAAACAATAAGCTTCTCTGCCTGATTTGTAATGAACTAGTAATAAATGACTAGGCTTTCTGTAGAAGTCTGACGATTACAGAGCAGCTTTAGCTAAGTGCATGGGACCACATCTTATTTTGATCAGCTGTAGTATAGCAAAGACATGTAATTATCATAATCTAACAATTAGCCTGGCATCACTTTCCAGTGTTTAATTATCCCAATAAATGGTAATTGAATAGAGGACTTAATGGCAAGAGAAGAACTTTCACTCTGCCTTAGGTACTTAAGTTGTCTCCTAGTCTAGGCATAATTATTTTTTTTAAACCACTGCTAGAATAGCAGTTGCAATGGTTGTTTTTCTTTGTTGAAATCAGGATGCTTTTGTCTCCTTTTCTTGACCTTCACTTTTAAGACTATCACATCCTATCAGTTCATGCTGTTTCAACATAGAAAGGCACTAGTTATTACTAGTTTTTCTTTTTAAATATTGCTGTTTTCATATTTTGCGTCAAAGCACAGATAACTTTATTATATTTGCATGGTGGTTATGAAAATTTATTTCTTTGTTGAGTCCCATCAAAGAATTCTTGCTGAGGATATATTTGCTTTGTGGTAATGAAGACCAAAGGGAGAAGAGATGCCATAAAACCAGAATATTTAGAAATTTTTTCTCTCCACTTTCAGAACGATGGTTTAAGTGTTATTTTTATGATTTTAAACAACAGATGGTCTGAAACAGTTCAATACTATTAGGTATTTGGCATAATAATTTAATTATTGTTCTTTAGTTAACAAAGTATTTTATGAATATTACTGAATTTGAACTTTATAGCAGTCCTGTAAGCTAGGTAGAGGAAGAGTTATCTCTATTTTTCAGACAAAGAAACTGAGGTTTGGGGAGGTTAACTGATTTGCTCATGTTTACCCAGCAAGGTTTTGACACATCTGGGGCTGAAACCATGAATTTCTAAGTCATAGATAGGCACATTACATTATTTTATTACTTATTTATGTGTGCCAAGTGTAGGTTTGGAGTAACAACGTTCATCGTGATTGTCTATAATAAACGCTTCATTTTGTATTTCTGCATTGCTAAAGCACCTAAGAGCTGTTAAATCCTTCTTCTTCAGTAGAGTCTTTGTGTGAAGGAGATTTGTTATTGTTGATGTTGCTATTGTTATTATGAAACAAAACCTAGACTGAGGACTCCTGTCCTAATAGGATACACAAAGGCTATGGGAAAATCATTTTGGCAGGTGGTTTATTTGATTGAGGCTGACATTTTCTTGAACAGAATCATTTGGTTCAATCCAGCCCTTACAGGATGGGTTGGATAACCTCTTTGATCTTTTCTGCATCTTATTCTATGAATCTGGGTTTCCATGACAGGTGCAGTATTAAATATATTACTAAATGCAGTGCAATGGGTGATTGAAGGAGGGTGATGCTGCACTTTTGTCATCGCTCAGTAGGTTCTGGAAAGAAATTTTTTTTAACATTGTAGAAGAGGCAGCTGTAGCAAAATATGTCCCCAAATGTTAATTGTTTTTTTCTTAGAAAAAAACATTTAATGTGATCTGTGTTTGTTGGTTTTGTGCAATCATGGTTAAGCTTTTTTGATATTGACACATTTTTAAAAGCCAAGAAAGAATTCACTATCTGCCTTAGGCTGATCTAAGCTGTTTAGAACCAATTATTGAGCTTCCTATGCTTCCAGTGCAATTTGTGTTAGGGTCTGCCATGTTAATTCTGTTTACTTTGGAGCTTAAGAAAATAAACTTCAAATGAGTGAAAGCAAGACACTAGAAGAGGAAACATTTAATGTACCCTCTTTTAAGATAGGTGCTATTCTTGTCACTTACAAAAGCGCATTAAGACTAATGTGATTTGTCTGGAGAAAGCAACAACAAAAATATTCTGGTTTTTAAATCCATCATTATGATAATGGGCAATTAGTGTCAGTTATGGCTTTTTTCAAAATGGGATTTTATATTGAATTATTCTTTAAAAGGAAAAAAAACAGAGCTGGGCCAGCATACAAAGCCATTATTGCATGCATTCTAAACATCTAGTCAACTGAAGTATGTCTTATTTCAGTGACCTACAGTTACTGAATTCAAGTCAAGGCTTTCATGACCAGAATTTGGAATTCCAGAAAAAAAAGTTCACAGGCAGTATTTGAATTTTCATTAATGGACAAACAGAGCAACAAAATTAGGTTCAAAATATTTTGACAGTTGTCTTGTGTTTCTCTCTACAAAATGTATTTGGGGAAGAGTAGGGTGTTGAAGTTGGGGTGAGAGTGACTATTGATTCATTGCACTTCTGACAAAAGATAAAGAAGTGACATCACTACAATTTACTGCTGAGATTTTTCCAAAAAGTACCAACTATTCTGTATTCATAAAAGTAGGAGGTTTTTTTTTTTGCAAGGGGGAAGGCAGGGCAATTGGGGTTAAGTGACTTGCCCAAGGTCACACAGCTAATATGTGTGTCAAGTGTCTGAGGCCAGATTTGAACTCAGGTACCCCTGACTCCAGGGCCAGTGTTCTACTCACTGTGCCACCTAGCTGCCCCAAAGGTAGGAGTTTTACTGGAATATGCTGGTGATAGAAACCACTGAATTGAATCAACTTAACTTATCTCTAATGGTCTTTGCACATAATACCTCATAGCATTACTTACTACTAGTTTTCTTCACTACTAGTAGTAGTGAAAATTTCAGTGATAATGAATTAATATATCTTTAAAAAAAACTTAACTACTGGTACAGTTAAAAGATTAGATTATGATAGAAGGGAAGAGTGCTGAACCCAAATCAAGAGAGATCTGGATTCAAGTTCCATCTCTTTGACATTTATTTGTTGTGTGACTCAAAGCAAGTCACTTAGCATCTCCAATTCTCAGTTTCCTCATTACTAAAATAGGTATGATAATGTTGGTAGTATCAAATAATAATATTGGATAACACTTAAGGTTTGTTGTGAGGATCAAATGAGATAATATATGTAAAGTTGTTTTGGGTAATATTTTGAAAGGAGGGCAAAAGTGAACAAAAGAAATATATTTTAGGTACATTGTGGCACTAATACTTCTCATATTGCCCTAAGCTTTCCTTGAAGATGTGTAGTTTCTAATGTAACTGCTTGAGGACCACAAAAAGAACATCTGTTATGAGAGAGGCTTTAGGGAAGCATAAGGTTTACATTCTGTGTAGACAGGAGTAGCAGAAGGGAAAGGGGAGGAAGCTTGTTTTGTTACAAACAGGGACTGCTACTTTTCACATATTCTCACAAAGCATATTTGCAAATATATTCTATTCTTCCTCACTTTTATTGCAGTTTTGACTATGCACTTGTTTAAGGGAGACTGATGTTATTTTGTTTAAAGAAAGAGGTCATATTCTAATATTAAACTGTAAATTAATAGGGAGAGTAAAACAAAGACTGTGTCAGATTCATTCATTTTGGATTTAGTTTTGATATTGGGTGGTTTGATATTGGAGATAGGGGTTAGAGGGGAGGACTGGAAAAGTACCCTGAGATTAGAAACATCAGTAGCTAATCAAATGCTCACTTAGCCTTTGAACACAGAAAATGTCATTTCTCTTCCTTTTCAGAATACTAAAGTTGTCTTATAATTGAAGAAGTTACAATTTAGGTCCACTATAATAGGAATATTGAGCCTACTACAACCCATGGGGTAGAAACCATGGAATATCTTTCAATAAGTATCCACCTTGCCCCATCTCATTGATGAGTTCCTCTTAGAGTTCCCAATTTGTAGAGGATCCTAGGCCAGCCTCCCTTCCTCCTCATTGTTGTCCTCTACCTGACTTTCTCTGGATTTCAAAACCATGCCCCTTTCCCTTCTTTCTTTCCATCTTTCTCTCACTTTTCACTTCCATCCCCAATTAAACTATGTTTCTTGAAAATACATTTTTCTTTTTTCTTGCATTTGTATCCCCAGTGCCTAATTCATAGTAAGTACTTAATAAATGTTTCCTTCCTTCTTTTCTTCCTTCCTTCCTTCCTTTCTTTTTTCATTCCTTCTATCCTTCCTTAATTCAAATAAATTTAGAATTCAATAGCCTTCTATCTAGTTAGGACAGGTTAATATATCCATAATTAATTCCTTAAAGAATACAATAGAAAGGAAAAAACACAGCTTTCTTTCCTAACTTTTAGTAATGTTATTTGTGTATTAATGGAAATAAGAAACTTCACTCAGGAGGTTCATGCTAGAATAGCTTGGTATATGTTTCCCTCGATGTAGTTTCATTGACATCTCAGAAATATCAACTGAAGATCAAAAAAAAATATTTCTTCCCCTCCAGTCCAGACCTGTGGTTTCATTGGTAAAGGGAACACCTTATTGTGGAAATTTTCTCTATTGTTGCAAATGAGTCATTTACATTTGTAACTTTACGTATTAAAGAGTTCTTCCTATCGCTGAGATTTAAGGATTTCACCGTGGTTTCCTATATAGTATCTCTCAGCTACAGGACTTGATTACTGGTATTCCTAACTCAAAGATGAGCGCTGTGTCCACTGTGCACACTGCATCTTGAAGGCCCCAGTACAAACCACTCTAAATTGGCACCATATCTTTCCTTTTCACTGGAAAAATGTAAATGTTTTTGACTCTAGCAAATAAATTGGGAATGAAAATAGGGGAAAGTAATTAACAAAAAGGTGAACTTGAAGGGAGGATAATTAAGATGTGGTTACACTTCAACTTGAAATCTACTTTATTTTGTAGCATTTCTTTTAGAAATCAAATTCTCTAGCTGTCTGCATCACTGCCAGAGGAGCATGCGTTTAGAATGAAGAAAGTAAGGGCACCTACAGGAAGTAATGATTCAAAAATCAATCAGTCCACTGATCAGCAAGTACTTATTAAGAACCAACATGTGCCAAGTACTATGATAAATATGAGAAGAAAATACAAAAGTGGATATAAGGAACTTACATTAGAATGGAGGAGACAACACATACATATACAAGAGTATATAGAATATATGCAAAATGTATACAATAATAGTGTGGGGAGGAAAGGCCCAGTAGCTAAAGGCATTGGGAAAGGCTTCATGTAGAAGGTGGTCCTTTAGCTGAGTTTTGAAGAAAACCAGAGATTTCAGGAGGCCAAGATGAGGAAAGAGAACATTTCAGGTATGGGGAATAGGCAGTGCAAAAGCCTATTTATAGTAGGTGGAGTAAAATAAAAATGAAAACTAGCTGGAAAACCCTACAATGGGATTAAACCATCATGTTTGTCACATGAAAGAATGTTAAAATTTTAGAGTAAGTATTGGGAAGAGAATGAAATAAGTGCTATGAAATACTTGTGACAGTTTGTGAAATCTGAGTTAAAGTATGGGGTCTGTAACCTCTCTTAAAGATCCTTTCTGGTCTTGGACTGGTCTAAACATTTGGAAAAGCTATTTCACTTTTCTAATTTTCAATAACACATGACTCTAGGGACTAAAAATGTGTGGCGGAAAACACCAATGATTTTTTTTTTAAATTATCATCAACAGCAACCTAGATAAAAATTATGATAATGCAAAGTGCATCTGGACAGTGCCGCATCTCTCCTATGGCACTCATTCAGAACTATCAAATTATTCTGTGTGCTGATGATTCGTATCCCAGCATCTTTTTAGCTGAATATTGCAGCGTCTCCTTTTTATACTTTGGCAACAATGTTACATTGCTTTTTAAAAATCTTTTAAAAGCATCATGGGCTTTCCTCACATCTTGCCAAAGCATCTTGCCAATAATAAATGAAATGATCCTAGGACAGCTGTAAATATAAGTATCAATAGTCTAATATCTGTGCAGCAAGGAAGTAGATACAGCCTAGTGAAAGGGCTTTTCTTTTGCATTTTTAAAGAGGAAGATCTAGAGAAAAGTTCTGCTATTTAATAACTGAAGTACTGATGTGATGAGATAGTTTTTTTCCTGATTTTGTCACTTACTTTTGTGTGACCTTGAGTCAATCATTTAAGATCTAAAGGCCTCAGTTTTGTCTGTAAATTGAGAGTGTTGGCCTAGATGATCTTTAATTTTCTTCCCAGGTGTTAAAGTGTGTGATTTTTCACTTTTTTGAGCCAAAGTGTGCTTGTTCTGAAAACACAGGGGACTTATGGTGATAATATCTCTGTCCGCGAATAGTTTTACATTTGAGAATAGAATTTAGGAAGTAATGCCCTTGATATCCTTTCCATCTGATTTGTTTGGGGCAAAATAGGAGTTAATCTTCATATCTATGATTTTCTTCCTTTCTATTTTCCATGGATTCCCCCCCACCCCTAATTTTTATATGTTCTATGAAGTAGTTGTGATTTTTAGCTCTGCTTCATGTTCTTCAGAGGCAAAAGGTGTTATACTTTGGTTCCCAGATAACATGTAATCTTAAGATGCTTTAAAAAGAAGTGTGTGAACTAGATCAAGACATAGTCTCACTCTAGTCTGCACTGATTAGACCATATCATATTCAGTTTTGGGCACCATACTTTAAGAGGGAAGTTGGTAAACCGGAATGTGTAGAGAGGAAAGTCATTACCATGGGGAAAGCCCTGAAAAATAATATCATTTGATGAACAATTTGAGTAATCAGATACGTTCTTCATAGAGAAGTGATATAATAATGTTACATATTTGAAGGTGTGGCTTGGAGTAGAGAAAAGAGACTTATTCAGTCATCACTCATGATATCATTTCTTATCACACAGGGGAGATACATTTCGGCTGTCTATAATGAATAACTTTCTAATAATTTGATCTGTCCAACTATGGAACAGTCATATCTCAAAATATTAGGCTGTCCATCACTACAAGTGTTTAGGCAGGGGCAGAACTTTTCAGTGATATTGAAGAATAAATTCCTGCTTTGGATAGAACGTTGGACTACATAAGCTTTTGAAGTCCCTTCCAACTTTAAGATTCTGGGTTTTGCTGTTGTTTTTCAGCCAGGATGTTGTTGTTGTTTTTAGCAGCAGCTTTCTTTTGTGATTAATCTTTTAAGGACTCATTCTGAGAATAATTTACCAACTGAAAATGAAGTTTTTTTTTTCTTTGCGCTGCCTCATTGTGGTTTTCTATGCTAGAAGCACTTTAAAAAAACCAAACCTTTATTTTTAGTTGCTTCTGAAAAACAACTTCCTAGATTGAAAAATTATATTAGAGGTGATACCTTCAACCCTACTGCAACTAGTTTTCCAGCATTTTTCAATTGTACTTCCTAACATTTCTCATGTTGATTTGACTTACGTGTTCTGAGAAAGTGTCCAGTTGATTGGTGGAAAGGACTTGCTTACACTGTAGGTCATAAATGATTTGTGTTTATGTGTATTTGATGACTTGGGAATAATTTAGACTTGTTGGTTGCACACTTAACATTATTCCTTTCACTGCTTACCAAACCTCCTCCTAGTAAATTAGAAAAAGGAAGGAAGGAAGATGAACATTTTGTGTACTTTTAAAATTCAGTTTAGAAAGAGATATGAGACAGGGAGGAGAATAGGGTTAATGAATTAAAATGAGGTTAGTGGTTTATTTGTATATGTAATTCTTTCTTTTCCTGCCCCTTCATTAATGCTGATAATTGAAAATTGACTACAGTTACTACACAATTAACTCAGGAACTTGAACAGTTAAAACTTTAAGTGTAATTCTAATGTTGCATACAGGGTAAATTAAAAACCCCACTCTAACAGGTTACTTGGATTTGGCTACACAGTAGCTCAAATCATGACACACACAAATCCCTATACGGACCCCAGCAATCTCATGCAATAACACCATCATAATGTGGCTGCTAGTTCTGTCTTTTAACTTAATCATTGCAGAATGACTCCCCTGTATAACATGATTGATACTTCTGGATGGATAGCTTTTTGCCTATGAATAATCTGATCCTTTTCTTCTTCTATTGTAGATTCCAGAGAGGTGACTACCACATCGATGTCTGTATTAATGACTACCTGGATGTGTTCTGCCCTCACTATGAGGACTCAGTCCCTGAAGATAAGACAGAACGATATGTCCTATACATGGTGAACTTTGATGGCTATAGCTCCTGTGACCACACCTCCAAAGGGTTCAAGAGGTGGGAATGTAATCGACCTCATTCTCCAAATGGACCACTGAAATTTTCTGAAAAATTCCAGCTCTTCACTCCCTTCTCTCTAGGATTTGAGTTCAGGCCAGGCCGGGAATATTTCTACATCTGTGAGTATATGGAGAAATTGATAAATCTCTGCTATGTTGCATAGCAGCTGCAAGAATCTAGACTAATTTTTCACCTATGCTTCATGAAATTGCAGAGGGCTTGGCTCTATGCATTACAGATGTCTCTTAGTAAATGCAGACATCAGGTTCCCCAGATACATTAGCTGGGAATTGAAAGCACAAATTAGATTAAAGGTACAGCTTTTTTTCCCCCTATGAAATTGTGTGTCAGCCTGTTCAGTGAACCACTGAGCCACTTTTAAATGAAAAGATACTGCTAGGACTTTTCTAAGGCTCAGAAATGTTTTTTAAAAAACCGTGGAAAAAAGAAAATAATTAAATTTACATACCATGGAGTCATTGAATTTCTTATGCAGGTGTTAGCAATATCCTTTCAATCATCTACATTTTCAGTGGAGAAAGCTAAAACTCCTGCGAATGTCAGCAGGCTTAGGATAAATAATCCCTTTGCACCAAGGAGAAAAAGATAATTATTAAGAGCAGCTGTGTCTTTAAGTAGGAAAAAGTGTAAAGTACTGCGAGAGTATCTTCTAAGTGAAATAGTGTGAGTGAGTTTACCCACCTGTGATTAGGAAATGACCATATGCAGCAGCACTCAGAACCTTTTTCAGTAAAACCTTATGCTAGTGACCCTCCAGATTACTTTCTCTTTTTCCCTATCACTTGCAACAAGAAATCTTCTGTTATCCTTTTCCTCCATCTCTCTGAGTAATAACTAATTTGTCATGTATCTTGGGCTCTTCTGTTTATTAAGAAACGTAGAATATTATGATTGCATTAAAAAAAGTTTCTCATGGTAGAGTCTATTTGTACATCATTTGTACATACTACCCACCATGAATGGAATTGTCTTTTCTACTTCAGTTTTCCCCAGAAAGTAAATAAAAATATTTATTGAGTATCTGATATGTGTAGAATACTGTGCTATATCCTGAGGGAGAAGCAGTGATAAGTAGGATACTAGTCCTGCCCTGAAGACACTTAAATCTTACAAAACTTACCTTTCTAGAGAGATAAGACATACGCACAAATAAGTACTATACAAAATGGAATATGAACAAGTATAAGGAAGATTCACAGTGCTGAGAAAATTCAGAAAATGACTTTTGGCTTGGAGATCAATGGCAGCTTCACAAAAGAGTCAGCATTTTATTTGGGCATTAAAGGATTACCACAGGTAGAAAGAGGGTCTGCCATTCCTAGCATAATGAAGAGTATGGAGTTGAAGAGCAGTGGAAAGACAACTGTGTAAAATTACACTGTAAAGTCATGCCAGATTCAGTGTAGACAGGAATAGTACTCTCTATTACTTCCCCCCTTTTCCCTCTCAAAACAAAATTTTATAAGACTAATTTCAGCTTCATAAGAAGAATGGCCCATTTGCTCATACATTGGCATATAGTAAAAAGGGGGAATGAAATGATGAGAGTTTTATTATTTCAACATCTATTTCCTGAGGTTGTTGTAAGAAAACATGTAAAAGCTTTGATGCTGTCTCACATTCTATAAGTGAATTTCAAAAGAATGCTAAAAGACAAGGATTCTAAAAAGGCCAGCATGACCACAGTTCGGCACTTCTTGTGAGCATTGTGTTTCTGACTTGTGAAATTTTTTGTTTTGGAATCCCATGGAGCAAATGAGAGAAAGAGAACAACAATGATAACAAAAAAAAAATAGAACTGGGAATGCTTCAGAACAGGCAGATAATTCCATTTACCTCCTAACAGGAAAATATCATTCCAGTATAAAAAGTACATTCAGGTAGAGTTAGAGATGTCCTTATTGGTTGCCCAGATAAAGAAATGACAACAAAAACAGAAGAAAGCCAACAAAATTTGTGGAACCCTGGGATGAGAAATATACACATGGCCTGACTAGTTGATAGCGTGATTGTTAGAAAAAAAATCCGTAATACATTGAGTTTTATAAGCAAGATATTATTATTATTCAGATATGCCCATGGTGCTTATGACTGGTTTTCCTCATTTTTAGTTAAATTCAATATTTCACTAAAATCATTATGTGTCTTCTATAACATTCATTTAACAGAGTCATTTAACTGTCAAGAGCTCCCATCAAAGTAATTGTTCCAAAATGTTTTAAAATATCAAGAGCTTTATGCTGTTCAGATGAGTTTTGCTGGAATTACTTTTTTTAAAATGAAAAGTGAAATAGCCCAAAATTAGTAACAAGGAGGTGTTCATTTACAAGGCTTGTGTCGGCTTGATATTCAGTGAAATTAAATTTTCAACCATGTTTCATAAGCATGAAAGCTTTCTTTCATGCGTTTTTTGTTGTTCAACTATTTCTTTATGTTCTTTCTTTCAGTCTGCTGATAGCAGCAGTAATAGAATCAATGTGGAGGTCCCAGAGAAGCAGCATACATTGTATTCACAACTAAACCTGAAAAATTCTCAAAGGAGAATTGTGCTTCATAGGATTTTTCTCTCTCTCCTAGTGTATGCTAAGGGAACAAGATTAGTAAATGGTTCTTTACCCATTTCTTAAATTTATCAACATGCTTAGATTGTGAAGATTTCAGAAATAAGCATGAAACCTACCTGTCAGTTTGATGAAGTATTCATTACTAGGCAGGGGTTGCTTCTCATCTCCCTGTTGGACTTTATAGCTCAGTGGATGTATATATATTTTTTTCTCTAAAGAAAAAAAAAAACTTTGTGCTTCAGGATCTATTGTTAGTGGTACTGAAGAAGGTCCATTTTTATGGCAGCTGGAGAGTTGAAAAAATAATCATAAGCTAATTTGAATTGGGGGGAAAGATAGTTTTATACTAAAGTACTCACTTGATTTAGATTCCCAAAAGATAAACCATTTGGTTAAATCAGAGACAATATAGATCTCTTCTTTACCACTACACGATGTTTCCTTCCTGATTCTTGTCACCTATGTAGTATTAAGGAAATGAAGTGACCTGAAGGCTTTTATATTAAATTTTCCAAATTGCTCAGAATAAAGAGATTTAATTTCCTTTCAGGCCCTTCCTGCCATCTGTCCTGGGGAAACCCCAGGATGCCATGAACCCTAGAACTATGGTGACAATTATTTTATTCTTTAATAGTTCTATATTAAATAATTGTGCTGTGTGACATTATTACTAAATCATCAGTTATATCTGGGCTGTTCTTGTCAGTCTGACAAATGTGATCATCTTCCATTGGAATAATTTTGGGATACTTAACTTTCTTGTGACATGGGCCCCTTTGACAGTCTGAAGCTTTTGAACCATTATCAGAATAGTTTTCAAATAAATTAAACAAAATACATTGGATTACAAGGGAAAACAATTACACTGAAATGCAGTTATCAAAATATTAAGGAAAAAAGAGTTCACAGACCTCAGGTTAAAAACCCTTTCTTTAGACATTAATAGTATTTATACTTAACTATGCATTTGAAGAATTATGGTTCAACAAACTAGGACAATGCTAACAACATAGAATGGAAAATCTTAAGGGAAATTTTTTTAGAGACTTCTAAAGTTTAGTTGCAAAATATTTCTCACAGTGATTCTTATGTCAGAAAAAGCATGGAGAACAGTAAATATAATTATACTTTGAGGTGGTTTTTAAAAATACCTCCTTGTAAGCAGTAGAACAAAACTTTCTTTGCCATTTGTTTTCAGTAGTTAATTGTTGTTACCATAGACATATGTTTAGTCCTGTTCCTTAACTGTTTGTCATATATAAATTGCTATAATGTTGTATTTTATACTTATGACTTTTATGATATTATTTTTATTCTACTTTCTTAAATTCTTGTCAGCTGTTACTTTGCCTTCCAATCTGTGGGATGCATCTAGCTTCGAGACATCTGATTTCTTAGGAAGATTTAAAGGGGATAAATCTAAAAATATAGCTCACCTAATTCGTTGCTCTAAATACAGCAGCATTCCGATAGCCATAGTTCTTTTTTTTTTTTAAAGTATTTATCATGCCAGTTACTTCAAATATATTTGTTAAGGGCTACTTGTCAAAAGAAAAATATTTTTGCTAAAAGAAAGGTTTTAGAAGGTAGACTGAATTTCCACGTTTAATTCAATTCGTCATGCATTTACTAAGCACCTATGGTATACAGAACATTGAGCTACATTCTTGGAAAGATAAATTTAGCTAAGCTCATTTTTCTGATATAGTATCTTATAAATAGTAGGGAAATATATTCGTAAATACATAATCCAACAGAATGTCTGAAAAGTGCGTAAAAGAGATGAAAACTGGGGGATGGGAGGGGAATGGGGTGACGGAGGGGAGGGCAGACTGGGGAACAGGGCAACCAGAGTGTACGCCATCTTGGAGTGGGGGGGTGGAAATGGGGAGAAAATTTGTAATTCAAACGCCTGTGAAAATCAATGCTGAAAACTAAACATAAAAAAAAAGAAAAAAAAAAGAGATGAAAACAATGCTGTGGGAGAAGGCATTTCTTCCTGAGGGAGAGGAGGTGAAGGATGAATTATAGCAGATAATGTTTTTTGAGTTGGGCTTTAAAAAGATGCAGAGGATTTCATCAGGTTGGGATTGGGGGGCTGGCATACTGGCCATATGAAGTTCCTGTAGGCATTAGGAAAATCATGGATAAAATCATGGAAGTAGAAAAGTCCAGGTTATGTATAATAGATAGTTCAGCTTAACTGAAGTATAGTATACCACAAAGGAGACAAAAAGCCAGTACAATAGAGCTGCCCTAGATTGTAGAAGGCCTTGAAGACCATGCAAAAAAAAAAACCCAAAACTTTGAACATTCTGTCATTTGGAGTAGAAACCCATTAAAGGGATTTGAGCAGAGGTATAACACTCCCTACACATAAGGAAAATAAATGTTTCAAATATGTGAGCATTAGTTGAGAATGGTATAGTTGAGGCCGTAAGACCTGTCAGTACCTACTGCAAGAGCTCAGTTAGATAATAGCAGGAATGGAGAGTAGGGTAAGGCACATAACTGGTTGTTAGCCTATAAGCCCTATGAGTTCAGACTGTTTCATTTTGGTTTCGCGTCTCTAGCACCTAGCACAGGGGCTGGCACAGAGAAGTCACTTAATAACTGCTTGTTAAATTGAAATGATTATATGTAAGAAGTGGAGGAGAAGGAAAATTTAGAGACAGCACAAAGTTTCTGGAGGTGGTACCACTAATCGAAGGGACAGTGGATAGAGTACCGGAGCTATGGTCAGGAAGATCTGAGTTCAACTCTGACCTCAAACACTAGCTGTGTGATTCTGGGCAAGTCGCCCTGTTTGCCTCAGTTTTCTCATCTATAAAATAAGCTGGAGAAGGAAATGGCAAACTGCTTCAGTGAAGAAAACCCCAAATGGGGCAATGAAGAGTCAACATGACTGAGACAACTGAACAACAAGAAGAACAACCATTGATAGAAAAAGTGAAGTCAAAAAGATGAGCAAGTTTCAGCAGCTAGGTGGCAAAGTAAATAGCACCAGGCCTGGAGTCAGGAAGACACTAACTGCATGACCCTGGGCAAGTCACTTAATCTCCATACCTCATCTGTAAAATGGTGATAGTAATAGCACCTACTTCACAGGGCTGTTGTAGGGATCCAAATGAGATAATTGTAAAGCACCTAGCACAGCATTGGCATATAGTAGGTGCCGTGTAAATGTTAGCTATTATTAATTATGGCAGAAAAATAATATTGTCTATTTTAGGCATATTCAGTGTTGGTAACCCGGAAAAAAATGTCATTTAGTCAGCTGGAGATTTGAATCCCAAACTTGGGGAAGCACTCAGGGTATATAAACCTAGTTTATTTAATTTAGTGTTGTTTGCAAAGACATACACATATGTTCACATACATATTTTCCATGTAGTGAAAAGAACATTCTCTGAAATTCAAAAGACTTGCCTAGCAGTGTTATCCTGTAACTAAATCTTTTAACCTCTCTAAACCTCTATTTACTTATTGTTAAAATTGAGATGATAAATTCTGCCTTTACAGTTCTGTTGTGAGGATCAAATGAGAATTTTTTTTTGAAAATTGGAAATTACTATAAGTGTAAGTTATCATTGTATTATTATAACTAAGTGGCCCCCAAACTGATAAGATACACAATAAGTTAGGTAAGGTGACTAGACTTTCTCAGGATCCTATGGGGAGCATTTCCATCCTAGCATTTAGGGAAGTAGCTAAAAGGGTAAAGGTTAATGAATTGAAACATAGCCTCCGTCTTTTTTTTTAAATATTTACTTATTTTTAGTTTTCAGCATTCACTTTTATAAGATTTTGAGTTTTACACTTTCTCCCCCTCCCCCCCAGACAGCATGCAATCTGATATAAGCTATACTTATACAATCATATTAAACATATTTCCACATCAGTCATGTTGCAAAGAAGAATTAGAAATAAAGGGCAACACCACGAAAAAGAAAAAACAACAACAACAACAAAAAGAGAAAATAATATGCTTCCATCTGCATTCAGATTCCATAGTTCTTTCTCTGGATGCAGATAGCATTTTCCATCATGAGTCTTTGGGAATTGTCTTAGATCCTTGCATTGCTGAGAAGAGCTAAGTCCATCAAAGTTGGTCATCGCACAATGTGGCTGTTACTGTGTACAATGTTCTCTTGGTTCTGCTTACTTCACTCAGCATCGGTTCATGTAAGTCTTTCCAGGTTTTTCTTAAGTTCACCTGCTCATCATTTATTATGAAACAATGCTATTCCATTGCGTTCATATGCCACAGCTTGTTTACCCATTCCCCAATTGATGGGCATCCCCTCAATTTATCATTCTTAGCCACCACAAAAAGTGCTGCTATAAATATTTTTGTATATGTGGGTCCTTTCCCATTTTTATCTCTTTGGGACACACACCTAGAAGTGATATTGCTGGGTCAAAGGGTATGTGCAGTTTCATAGCTCTTTGGGGATAGTTCCAAATTGCTCTCCAGAACGGTTGGATCAGTTCACAACTCCTCCAGTAATGTGTTCATGTTCCAATTTTCCCACATCTTCTCCAACATTTATCATTTTCTGGTTTTGTCATATTAGCCAATCTGATAGGTATGATTTATCTCAGAATTGTTCTAATTTGCATTTCTCTAATCAATAGTGATTTAGATCATTTTTTCATATATATAGGTAACTTTAATTTCTTCATCTGAAAAGTGTCTGTTCATATCCTTTGTCCATTTATCAATTGGGGAAAGCCTTCGTCTTTATACTCTAAAAACACTGTTATTGGAGATAGAGATAATTAGCGAGAATTGCCATGTTGACAGCTACAGTATAGAGAGTTCTGTCAGGCTTTACTCTCTCAGCAATATTAAGTTAGATTTTGCAGGAGAAAGTATTAAATTTAAGCCAGTTTTGCTAATTTTCGAAAAGAAAAAATTTCATCTCTAGGATACTACTTGGCCTATGCCTTTTCAGAGTGATAATTTAGGTTTAGATTATTTTCTAAATCTAGATATGTTTACAGGTTGAGAGAACCCACTTTTGTATGCTGACTTTTCTGTGGTGATCGGTGACTATGCCATATCCAGGCTGGATGGGGCTTGCTTTATCTAAAATACAGATAACCATAAAAGAGTGGGCTCTTTGGGGGAGAATATAGAAGAAGTGAATAAGAATAACTAAAAGAATCATAAGAATAATTTGCCTCATTCACTCTTTTTAGGTCTTGGCTCTCTTCCAGGATCAGGTCTTCAAAAATTCTTTCATTCAGCAACTTTGGTTGGGAGCTAGACATTTCTTGAAAGTTGTTAGTAAATCCACCCTCATTAAGTCTGTTTAATCACCAAGCTAAAAAATCTTTGTTGTTCAAATGCTGGTCAACTTTTTATAAATTAACATTGTAGAAGTCATACCTTTGATTGATAGAAATACATAGCAGAAGTTTTTCATTTCTTTGAAGGTCAATGATCCTGAAAGATTCATTATACTAAAAAAAACCCTACAAGGTATTGAAAAAAGACATACCACCCAAAAATAAACAGAGGCATATTTTATTCTCTGTGTACCTCACTTTAAAAAGGATCATGAAGCAGAACATGTTTCTAGGCACATATTTTTAAATTAACATTTGATATTTGATATTTGAATGTTTTATGTGTTAACTAAATGCTTAATATTTTGTTCTTGGAACTTGAGGCAACTTTATCACATAAGATACAAATTTATAATTTGGGAAAAGAAATTTAAGTAATTATCTATTCTAGACTTTAGGTTGTATGGTATGGGTTATTAAAAACCCATAAAGATCACAGAAGTCAGTAATGAAGCCAGAAGAATACTATAGGATTGTTAGTCCCTTTCCCTTTCCCCAAATCAATCTATACACATTTTTAAATGTCTGTTATACTACGTGCCAAGCACTGTGCTACTCATGGGGGATATAAAGATAAAATGAAAATCCCTGCCTTCAAGGAGTTTACATTCTGAAAAAAAAAGTGATATTCTATGTTTTTTACGTTTTGTTCATTTAGAAATTTTTTTCATTTAAAAATGTAGAAACTCTTCTTATTTCATGAGCTACACAAAAATAGGTGGCAGGTTGGATTTGGCCCATGGACCATAGCTGCCAACCCCTGTTCTAAAACATTCTTTGTTAGTTGCTTGAAATCTGGAAATAATTTCTCGTTGGAACATTGTTATAAATCATGGTTAGGTTCAAAGGCTAACCCGCAAAAGCTTATTTAACCTACAATAAATTAGCTGAAATAGTACCAATTATAATTCTGGTAGTTAATCCAGATAGAAAAAACAATAAAATTGAACAATTTAAAAAATTCCTAAGTGCTGATGCTTGAAGAAAAGCAGGCTTAATTAGAAGCCTTTCAGCCTTTTAGTGCATTCTGCATTAACCTCATTTAACAAGTTTTCCTAGGCAAACAGTGGAGTGATAGTGTTAGCTGCTGCTGTTTGGTAAGTAGTGGTAGCAACCCTTGTGCTGGCCTCAGTGGGTCACCTCCACCCTTGGGGACAGTATGCCTTTTGTTTTTATCTTAGGCAGTGGGAAGAGCCTGGTTCTCTGTCAGTCAAAGTGAGTCAACTTGGCTAATGACAACAGGATAACTTCTAAACTCCATTGATGGAGATAGGATAAACAGTACCCTAGATGTAACATCTCCCAGGTTTGAGAATAACATATGCTCCAGCCTTTTTTTCAGTCCCCTGTATCTGAGTGCACCATGTTTGACCATTCAGAACAGGAAGTTGGAGCAGCAAGAGAACAGCAATAGTGGTGATGATTCCCCCATATCTCCATTCCTATCCTGTCTCTTTGTATAAGTAGGTGGTTGATGTTTTGTAACTTCGGAAGGATCTCTTTGTAATTCTGCCTCTTTTTCTTCATTACCATATATAAAATATCCAGGGAAGAATGTTCTTATAGAACTATCAGTTGCCTTGGGCATCTGAAATGGAAAGCTATTTGCTCAGTTAGGTTTTAATTTTTTTTAGGTTTTTTTTTTTATATTTCAGGCTTTACTTTTTTTTAACCTATGTAATAAATACTACTCATTGTTTTCAAAACTATCCAGCTTTTCTGTACTTCCTTTCAAGTTTTCTTTTGCTCTGTGCTATGTACTTTTATTTTTTTTTCTCCCTCTCCACCCTGTCCTAGAGAAGGCTACAATTAAGCACAAATACACAGACACATATATCCCTATTGACATACATATGCACGCATACACATATATACGTATATGTAAAACCATACCGTACATACTTCTATTTATGAGGTGGATAGCTTCTTCCTTCACTGGTCCAAGTCTTTCCATGTTTTTCTAAAATCAGCCAGCTCATCCTTCTTATAGCGTAGTAGTATTCCATCACAGTCCTATCAGCTTGTTTAGCCATTACACGTAGGTGTAAGATGATATAGCAAAGTTGTTTTAATTTGCATCTCTCTCATTAATAGTGATTTAGTGCATTTTATATAACTATATATATAGTTTTTATTTCATCGAACAATTGCCTGTTCATATGTTTTGACCAGTTGGGGAATGATTTGGAATCTTATAAATTTGAAAAAGTTCTTTAATATATTAGAGAAATGAGACCTTTACCTGAGAGGAGGTCTGTGAAAATATCTTCGAAATTTTCTGATTTCCTTTAATCTTGGCTACATTGGTTTTATTTGTACAAGAACTTTTTTTTTGTTCATTCTAGAAATTTAATTACAGCCGTGTAATTTTTATTCTTGCATTTTCTCAATAGTTTCTTCCTTATATTTGCCCTTTTCCTTTCCTACTTAGCAACATTTGGCTTTTCACTCAAGAATCTTTTTGTGATCTTTGTCTAGCTTTAGCCTTGTGATTACCACCTTGCTGGGATGAATGCCCACATGGATAGTTGTACCATTAGCCTTCTCCCGCTGCACACGCTCAATGTAGATCACATATTTCTTTCTGTAAACCTGGACCACCTTGCCAATTTGCTGTCCTTTGTAATATCCTTGAACAACCTGGACTTCCGTTGTCTTTTCAAATGGGCATGGAGCAGACATTGTACTCCTCTCTCAGCTCCTTAGAAAGAGGAGAAGACATGATTTTCCTCTGTATGTGAGAGGGGGCATTGAAATGCCTCTTGCGGTTCTTGCTTCGGTCAGAGGTCACAAAGGGATTGAACTTCATTTTGACCTCAGAGCTACGGCAGAAGAGAAGAGCTGTACAAGAACTTTAAAATTTATTATAATCTAAATTGTCCAT
Organism: Phalanger gymnotis; assembly: GCA_028646595.1. Classification (NCBI taxonomy): domain Eukaryota; kingdom Metazoa; phylum Chordata; class Mammalia; order Diprotodontia; family Phalangeridae; genus Phalanger; species Phalanger gymnotis. The sequence goes on from CM053622.1 coordinate 387,915,777, forward strand.
TTTAGACCTCACAAAGCTATCTCTTGTTTATTCATAGATTGTTCTCCTATCCATTAGTCTGATAGGAATATGTTCCATGTTCTTCTAATTTTCTTGCAATATTTCTTGTGATTTTTATCTTTATATCTAGGTCATGTATATATTTTGACCTTATCTTGGGTACATGGTTTAAGATACTGGTCTTTGCCCAATTTCTGCCAGAATGCTTTCTAGCTTTCCCAACAATTGTCACCAAATAATGAATTCTAATCCCAGAACTTAAATTGTTACATTTATCAGACACAGGATTACTATAATTACTATAATTACTATAATCCTGTGTATTGTGTGTCCACCCTGTTCCACTGATCTACTTTGTTATTTCTTAGCCAATACCAGATAGTTTTGATATTTACTATCTTATAATTTGGTTTGAGGTTCTGGTACTGCTAAAACTCCTTCTTTTACATTTTTTTTTCATTAATTTCTTTGAAATTCTTGACCTTTTGTTCTTCCAAATGAATTTTATTGTTATTTTTTCTAACTCAGTAAAATACTTTAAAAAGAAATTTAATTGTGATGGCATTGAATAAATAGATTAGTTAGGTAAAATAGTAATTTTTATTATATTGGCTTTGCCTGCTCATGAACAATTAATATTTCTCCAATTATTTAAATATGGCTTTATTTGTATAAAGAATTTTTTTTTTTAAATTGTGCTTGTGTAGTTCCTGGGTCTGTTTTGGCAGGTATACTCTCAGGTATTTTCTACTGCCTATGGTTATTTTAAATGGGAAATCTCTTGCTATCTCTTCCTGTAGGGTTTTATTAGTGATGTATAAAAATTCTGATGATTTATGTAGATTTATTTTACATCCTACTTTGTTAAAATTACTGTTTCAACTAATTTTAGTTGAATCTTTAGGATTTTCCAAATATATCATCATATCATCTTTAAAAAGAGAGTTTATTACATCATTTCCCCTTCTGATTCCTTCAATTTCTTTTTCTTCTCTTACTGCTAGCATTTCTAAAACAATATTGAATAATATTGGTGATGCATAGTGTAATATCCCTGTTTATCTCTTTTAATTAAATCTATTTTAGCTTTAACTTTGTCTAAGATCATGATTGCCACCCCTACTTTTATCAGATGACATATAATAAATTGTACCCAAGTCCCTTATTTTTAATTCTATATGTATCTCTCATTTTAAATTATGTTTCTTGTAAACAACATATCGTTGAGTTCTGATTTTTAATCCATTCTGCTGTCCTTTTTCCTTTTATGGGTAAATTCATCCTATTCAGATTTAAAGTTATAATTACTAGCTGTGTAATTACCTCCATCCTATTTTTCCTCATTTTTCCTTTTTGCCCTATTCCTCCTTCCACTTCCAATTGACCTTTAACCACTACCTTGCTCTCCTATTACTTAATCTACCTACCCCTCTAAGAGTCCCTCCCTTATCCTCCCCTACACTCCACCTTAATTTTCCCACATCTCTAAAGTTCCTCCCTTATCCTCTCCCTCACCCTCCTAATTCTTAATCTACATACCCTTCTAAAAGTCCCCTCCTTATCCTACTCCCCTTCTTATTTCTTCATAAATTGAGAAGACTTTTATACCCTTCTAAGATGTATATATTTTCCCCTCTTTTACCCAGTTCTGATGAGAGTAAGGTTCTAGCAGTACCAACCCTCTACCCCCATCTGCTTCTTCTATATCAGTTCTTCTTTTCCTCATTTGTATGAGATAATAGCTCTCACTACCTAGTTTTGTTTTGTTTTGTTTTTGGAGAAGGGAAGGCAGGGCAATCAGGGTTAAGTGACTTGCCCAAGGTCACACTGCTAGTACATGTGTCAGGTGTCTGAGGCTGTAATTGAACTCAGGTCCTCCTGACTCCAGGGCTGGTGCTCTACTCACTGCACCACCTAGCCGCCCCGTTTTATTTACTTATTTATTTATATATATATATATATATATATCAATCCATCATACTCAGCTCAGCCCAAGTCTTTCTTCTGAACTACCCTAGTCAGGGGTGGGGAACCTGCAGCCTTAAGGCTATATGTGTCCTTCTAGGTCCTCAAGTGCAGTCCTTTGACTTAATCCAAGCTTCATAGAATCAATCCCCTTAATAAAAGGATTTGTTCTGTAAAACTTGAACTCAGTCAAAAAGCCACACTCAAGGACCTAGAAGGTCACAGGTTCCCTACCCCTAACCCAAGTAATGATGACTGTCTTAAGAATACTGATAATATTTTCACATATAAGAAGTAAACAGTTTGATTTTATTAATTCCCTTATAATTGGAATTTAATGTTTATCTTACATGTCTCTTGAATCTTATATGTTGAATTTTACATTGAGTTCTGGCCTTTTTGCCACAAATACTGAAAGTCTTTCAGTTAATTAAATGTCCATTTTTTTCATTTAGGATTATACTCAACTTTGCTGGATATTTTGGTCACAACCCCAGATCTTTTACTCTTCAAAATATTGTTTCAAGACCCACAGTCTTTTAAGGTAGTTAGGTCTTGTGTGATCCTGCTTGCAGTATTTAAATTTTTTTTTCCCTTGTTGCTTGTGATATTTTGTTCTTAACTTTTGAGAGCTTTGAAATTTGGCTATGATATTCTTGTAAGTTTTCATCCTGACATCTCTTTCAGGTGGTTATTGGTGGATTTTTTTTCTATTTCTATATTGTCCTCTTGTTCCAAAACTTCAGGGTAATTTTCTTTAATAATTTCTTTAATTTTGTATCAAGACTTTTTTTTTTTGATTGTAACTTTCAGGTAGTCCAACAGTTCTTATATTGTCTCTCTTCAATATGTTCTCCAGATCAATTTTTCTTTTAAAAATTTTTTTATTTATTTTTGGTTTGCAATATTCATTTCCACAAGATTTTGAGTTCCAAATTTTCTCCCCAGCTCTCCCCTACCCCCCACCCCAAGATAGCATGCATTTTGATTACCCCAACCCCAGTCTGCCCTCCCTTCTATCATCCTCCCCCTTTATCTCCTTCCTTCTTCCTCATAGGGCAAGATAGATTTCTATACCCCATTGCTTGTATATCTTATTTCCCAGTTGCATGTAAAAACAATTTTTAACATTTGTTTTTGAAACTTTGAGTTCCAGATTCTCTCCCTTTTCTCCCCACCCCCCTCTCCATTGAGAAGGCAAGCGATTCAATATAGGTTATACATGTGTAGTTAGGCAAAACATTTCTATAATAGTCATATTGTGGAAGACCAACTATATTTCCCTCCGTCCTATCCCACCCCCCCACTTATTCTTCTTTTCTCCTTTGACCTTGTCCTTTTTCAAAAGTATTTACTTCTGACTACCCCCTCCCAATCCATTGTTTTTCTAATCAGATGTTTCACATTCTCTTCAATTTTTTGATTCTTTTAATTTTGTGTTATTATTTCTTGCTGTCTTATAATGTCATTAGTTTCCCCTTGCCCAGTTTTAGTTTTCATGGAGTTATTTTCTTACTTACATTTTTGGGTCTCTTTTTCCAGTTGGTTGACTGTCTTCTCACAATTTTTTTTGGATTACCCTTATTTTTTTCCTAATTTTTCCTCAATCTCTCATGATTTTTGCAGTTTTTTCTAAATTCTTCCAATAACTCTTTTTGGTTTTGTGACCATTTGACATTCTCTTTGAGGTAGGAATGGCTTTTTAAACTTTACTATCTTCCTCTGAATATGAACCCAGATCTTCTCTATCTCCATAGTAGCTGTCTATGGTCATGTTCTTTCTCTTTTGCTTACTTATTTTTATTTGTTTTCTTTTGTTTTAGCAGCTTATTATTGTAATTGGTTCTAGTCCTGGGGTATGGGGAATGGTGCCCCAGGTCTATGGTCCTTCTTACTGTTATTTTCTGAGCTCTGTGTAGGGGCCCAACCTTGGGTACTCCTCTCCAACCCCAAGCCACAGCTAGGACTCCCAGCCATGCTCCAAAATGCTCTTGCTCCTTGTGGTCCCTCCAGCTGTAAACTTCAGCTCTCTCCTTTGCCCTGGAAGTGAAACCATTGACTCCATTCTCCTGCAAATGCCTATAGCCAGCAGGGTCCCCACCCCTCTGCTGCTACACTAATCTGTTATGTGCTAGCTCCTTCCTACAGCCACAGCCCAGGACTGTGTCTGGCCAGCACAGCTGGGCCTGGCATCCCAAGATAGGAAAAGTCCTTCAGTCTTCCCTTATTCAGCTGTTTCAACACTCTCCCCTTCCACCTTCCATCTGTGAGGTGAAAGTTCCTGTGCTGGAGGCTGCCTCCAGACCCAGCTGCCCCTAAGGGTTATTGTTTATTAAGTTAGTGAAGTCTGCCTGGAGGTGTTTGCTCTTTACTCTGGCAGAACCTCTGCCCCGGGAAGTAAGGTCTTTACTGAGGTCTTCTCATGTTGTCTTAGGAGGACAGCTGTTTTATCCTGAATTTTATTTATTCATGCTAGCACCTCCCTCCCAGGGTTGTTGTGAGAATCAAGTGAGATAACAATTATAAAGTTCTTAGCACATGATAAGTGCTATATAAATGTTAGAGATGATGAGGATGAGGATGGGGATGAAGATGAGGATGATGGTGATGATGATGATGAGAGTTCATTCAGTGTTCCTTATGACACCATATATGGGAAAAAAGCTCAGAAAACTGACTTGTATTTGGATCCCTCTCACCCCTATCTCAAGAAAGTATCCTAATGAAGTTTGTTTATATTATATTGTAATTATAATATATTAAATATGTTATATATATATCTGTCAAAGAATGCATACTTTAGATCTTGACTTATTCAAATTTCAGCAATATGGGCCAATAATATAAAGGAAGAAAAATTATATTCTTATATTCAGGGGCCCACATGATTTCCAAGAACTCGATCTTGTGTTTGTCTTTAGTTTTTGAAGAGGACCATGACATCAGGGAAATGATGACATGACTTGCAGTTGACTTTGATTTGAATGAGGGAGAGCTGTGCAAGGTCACCAGACTCACTTTCTCCTCCAGAGCCATCTGGGTCCAGTGGCCTGATATTTACCAGGACAACTGGAGATGGTCCAGGATGCAAAGTTGGTTCAATCACATACAATGTGAAAGAAGTCAACCAAAATTTTGTTTGCTGGCTGTGTAGCTATTTTGGCATACAATTTGCATCAATATCCTTTACATTTACAATTTAATGGGCCTTTAAAATCAATGTTAAGACTACACCTTTTCTTTCTCTCCCCTGTTGTAAATGGAAATTACATGCAAAAGGTAAAATGTGCTTAAGTCACTAGGCAAATACTCATACCTTCTCAGGGATATAGCCTGTAAAAATCAGTTGTTTGGGAAATATAAAATGTAGACGTATAGTACTGAGTTCCCACCACCTCTGAGTACTCCCTTGAAAACTTGGAGATAGAATATTTGTATGTATCTGAAAAGAGAAAGAATTTAATGAATTTGACATAATAGTTGAAATTTCTGACTTACAGACAACACCATTTACACATTTTTTAAAAAGTTTTGTTTATTTTACAAAGAGAGAGATATTCATAGAATGAAACCATTTCCATGCCACTATGACTGTCTAGTAACCAAGCTGGTTTTTATAGTAGAAAATAGTTTTGTTGCATTTCTTACTTTCTGAAGGTCTTCGGTCAAATCTGGAAGAATATACTGAATTTATGGCACTGATTCTGTTTCTAATCATCACAAGGCATACTGGAGGGAAACATGAGTGGAATTTGAGAACTATTAAATAAAGGTTAAACAAAGAACGTTATAGGGAGGCATTCAGGGAGGTGACTACATTTCTCTGTACTCATTAACATAATTGTACTTTTAGGAAAAGAGTTGTTTATTACCAGGTGCCTCATTAACCTTTGTTCAAGATCTGATCAGCATAAACCTCACACCACAGTTGCTTTGGCAGCAATGGGCTTAGATCTATCCCATCACAGGGAATGTTATGTTTGATGGTTGGTTCAACGAATTCACTAGAGAAAGCCTGAGTAAGATCAAAATGACAGAAAAAGGGTTGCAAAAAACATAGGGTATTTAGGAGAAATTTTATTATTTTTTATATTTCATGGTAATAACTTGGACAAGGAAGGTGAATTTTAAAGGTGTAAATTCATGCTTAGCTAAGAGAGTAAGTAGATTAAAGGACTTGCTTCTATTAAAAAGAATGAGAAGAATTAAGTGCCAGGCCTGTTTAGAAAAGAAAGCTAGAACAAACATAATGGCCTAATAGATTGTGACATTGGTAGTGTTCAGAAAGTTGTCAAAAGGGAGCATAAAAGCTGTTGAATAATTGAGACTTGGTAAAAATTCATGATATCACTTCTAAAAACATGAAGAGTAAAGTCTTATTCATTCCCATTGGCTGACTTTTCAGTGTTATTCAGATAAATTGAAAGACAAAAATTTTAATTTTTTTTCTTATTTTCTAGAATCCATTGTCAAGATATTGATAGAGTAAATATATAATATTGAACAGAGATTCATTAACTACTTCTGTAATCCTTAACCTATGGGAGAAAGTACGCAGTCCAGTTTCCTTTCCTTGTTTTTTCTCTATTGAAACTGGAAGCCCTAAAGGAAACAAATTTGAGTATTTTATCTTTGTTTCTTCCCAAATGTCAAGAGTGACCCCATTGCTCAGAGAAATTTTATACTTGATAAATTGTATAACTTCACAATGAAAGAGTAACTCAGACATATACAAGATGTGATGTTGAGGTAATTTGGTTTCTGAATTAACTGAAAACAACTTAATGAGCTGCCATATTGCAGGTATGCTCTGTGTATCATAGAGCAGATGTCAAAAGAAATGGAAATAACATTCTAGTGACACTTGGAATAACAGTGTTTATACTCTACTGACTTCATGTTGTCAACATGATATTCTCAGTGTTTTCCAAAGTAACTTATTAAAGGAACTCAACTTCAGTTGATGATGTCCAAGTGTCATATATCTTGAATAATTACACATGCATACCCAAAACAAACACAAAATCAATGTCCAGATATTTCGATGAGAAAAAAAAACTTAGGAGTCTATGCAGCTGAAATTTTGGACATTATTTACAAAGAAAGCTAGAGATAATTCTGAGCCTCTTATATGATGCCAGGAGAACAGTATCCTAGTCTCCGATGAAAAGAAATACTGTTTCTTCAAGTTGACCCATTAATCTAATTTTTCTCTATTTTAGCAGGATGGCCTTTTAACTCTTGGTTTAGAAGTTATCATATAATCTTAGAAGTTATCATATAATCTTTTAGCAGATTTATATTATCTATTGAGTTTTTTTTAATGAAGAAATATAAATTACACCAATGAGACTTTTCACAGTGAGCATTATGTAGAAATTTGTGTTAATGTTTGCTTGGCTAGCTAAATACCTACCTGCCTATGTGCACACATATAAACATACACACATACATACATACATACATACATACATACATACATACATACACTAGATCTCTGCCCCTTTGGGAAACAGTTCTCAAATTTTGAAATGTCTTATGTCTTGCCTAAGGAACTTATATTGGTTGTAGAATTTTAGATTTTTTGTTTATTTTAATATCTGTACAGCAAGTAAAGCATTATAATTCATTATCGTGGCTCATTATGTTTATTTGAACTAGTTAAGTCGTCTGTGCACATGCTCTTACTTCTGTTTGATAAATGAAATACTAAGAATATTGTTAATGGACATCCTTTCCACCAGATGTTTCATGGAATATTTTGACAAGTCTGTGTGGAAAGTGGAGCCTTAACGATATTGTATCTAAATTTGACATTGAAATTCAAAGCTCGACAAAACATGATGAGTTCCATTGAAAACAGAGAGCTTGTACAGATATGCCTTGAGGAACGATGTACCAAACCAACATAATTTTGTGAAAACATTATTAAGACATTAAAATAAAACCTCAACTAAATAATAACCCCAGCTGTACTCTGCATATTAAAGATGAATGACTACTTGAACTTGGTGTCCACCAGGAACTGACCTTGTAGATCTGAACTGAAGTTGTTTTTTAAGTAATTGCCCCTGATAACATTGTTTTGCCCAGTCCCATGTTTGTATAGAATCAATTAACAATGTTACCTGAGCTTTTCCATATAGCAAAATATCATCAGTTGGAACTAATTGGTTATATATTCAGTCAGTCAACACTTATTAAGTAAGTACCTCCTATGTGTAGTCTCTCTGCTAAGCACTGAAGATACAAAGAAAGATAAAAGACTGTCCCTGCCCTCAAGAAGCTCAAAGTCTATTGGGGGAGACAATAGGCCAATAATTATATACAAACAAGTTACATATAGGATACCATATTTCCCCATGTATAAGACACACCCTTTCTCAAAAAATTTGGAGTCTAAAAATTTGGTGCGTCTTATACAGTGGTTGTAGTTTTGTTACTTGCATTTCCTGCTTTTCGCACTTACTGTCTTTGAGCTCATTGTTTCGCGTTTGTTGCCAGTATATCAGGTTACGTTTTGCCATCGTTCTGCCCAGAAATGGCTCAGAAAAGATTTTCGTACAGTGCTGAATTCAAGTTGAAAGTGATCCAGTTTGCAAAAGTGAATGGAAATCGTGCTGCTGAATGTAAGTTTGGTCCTCCTCCAACTGAGAAAACAATTCAAGACTGGTTATGGGAAGAAGAAACCCTACTGAAAATGCCAGGGCAGAAGAAGGCCATAAGAGGCAAGATTGAAGAAACCAACTATAGAAGTTTGTACCTGGGTGAAAAGATCCTGGGATAATATCAAGATTGAGATCACTGTCAAGTCATTTAAGAAGTGTGGCATTTCAAATGCCATAGATGGAACTGAGGACGAGGCAATATATGAAGACAGTGATTTTTCATCAAACACAGATGAGGACAAACTAATGGATAGGAGTTTTGACAGTGATGAGGAGCTGTATGAATTTTATGATGAATAAAACTTAATAACTTTATGTAATACATTTTTTTCAAATTTTGGGCCCCAAAATTAAGGTGCATCTTATACATGGGGAAATATGGTAAATGGGAAATAAACAGTAGAGGAGAGGCATCCAAATTAAGGAGGATTAGGAAAGGTTTCCTGTAGAAGGTAGAATTTTAGCTGTGACTTGAAGGATGCCAGGGATTCCAGGAGGCTGAGATGAGTGAGAGCATTCTGGGCATGCAAGATAGCCATTGAAAATGCCTGAAATCATTTGATGGAGTACCTTGTTCAAGGACCAGCAAGGAAGAGGCCAGTATCACTGGATCAAAGAATATGATGGAGGGATGGTGCTGTAAGGTGTAAGAAGACTGGAAATATTGAGGGCAAGCAGGTTATGAAGGGTTTTGAATTCAAACAGAGGATGGTGTATTTGATCTTAAAGGTGACAGGGAGTCACTGGAGTTTATTGGGTAGGAGGGTTACGTGGTCAGTCTTGTGCTTAAGGAAGATCGTTTTGATGGTTGAGTGGAGGATGGACTGCAATGGGGAGAGATTGGTGGAAGGCAGACCAGCCAACAAGCTATTGCACTAGTCCAGGTGTGATGTGATGAGGGCCTGCATTAGTGTGATTCCAGTATGAGGAGATAAGGGGGCATAGGTGGGAGATGTGCAAAGGTAAAATTGACAGGCGTTAGCTACAATTTGGTTATAGGGGGTGGGGTAAGAGAGAATGAAAAGCCTAGAATGACACCTAGATTTGAGCTAAGGGGGAGGGAGGATGGTGGTACCCTTAACAGTAATAGGGAAGTTTGGAATGGAGGGAGGGCTTAAGGAAGGAGGTAATGAATTCACCTTTTGGAGACCCAGTTTGAGATACCTAGTAGGCAGCTGGAGATGTAAGACTGGAGGTCAGAGAAAAGGTTAGGGCTGGAGAAACAAATTTGAGAGTCTGTTTAGAAATAATATACAGCTAGGTGGCACAGTAGATAGAGTACCAGGCCTGGGCTTAGTAAGGCTCTTCTTCTTGAGTTCAAATCTGGCTTCACACACTACCTGTGTGACCTTGGGCAAGTCACTTAAACTTGTTTATCTCAGTTTTGTCATCTATAAGATGAACTAGAGAAGGAAATGACAAACTACTCCATTATCTTTGCCAAGAAAACCCCAAATGGAGTCATGAGTTGGACATGACTGAAACAAATGAATGAGAGCATTAGAGATACGTGGGAGCCGATGAGGTCAACACATGAAATGGTATAGAAGGAGAAGAAAAGAAGGGCCAAGGCAAAGGCCTGTGGACACCCACAGATAGTGAGCATGACCTGGATAAAGATGCAGCAATGGAGACAGGTCTCCTGAGACTGAGGTCAGGTACGAGAACTAGGAGAGAGTGATATCACTAAACGTAGAGAGAAGAGAATATTAGGAGGAAGAAAATGATTGACAGTGTCAGAGGCTGCAGAGTGGCTGGAGAGGATGAGGATTTGGGAAAAAAGGGCTATTTTATAAAGCAACTGAAAGATGATTAGTAATTTTGGAGAGAGCAGCTTTGATGGAATGAAGAAGTCTGAAACTAGAGTATAGGGAATTAGGAAGACAGTAAAAGGAAAAGGAGTAGAAGCACCTATTTTTGACAGCTTTCTTAAGGAGTTAAGCCAAAAAAGAGAGGAAAGATATGGGATGATAGCAGGGATGAATGGATCAAGTCAGTATAAAAAAATCTATATTATAAAACACAATTACTGTATTTTGAAGGAAATGTGATTTTACTACTCTTGCGTGTATATAGCTACTCTTAACAACTTAGGATTTCCAAGTGGGTCTGAATATTTCCTGCTGGGCCTGCTTTTGTGAGGAGATAGATTTTATTCATAGTTAGCAATGTCTTTTTGAATACAAGAGAACAAGAGACAGAGAGTAGTCTAGGCTGACTGGAGCATAAAGAACAGGAAAGGGAGTTCCATGTGATAAAGCTCTGAGCAAAGGTTGCTATTAGATTGTGTAGTCATTCAAATGCCAGATTCTGGAGTTTCAGCTTTATTTGTGGGACAAAGTAGAACAACTGTTGATTTTGGAGTCAAGATGAGATGTGTGCGTTAGGAAGATTATTTTGGCATATAAAAATGATGGATTGATGAGTGGATAAACTAGAGGTAACGGCATTTTATTATGTGACAAAATCTCAGCCCATGTTGTTAATTGATTCTACAAAAACCTTGTATTGGGCAATAGGGTTAGAAAGTTTCATAAAAATTTATAGGTAAGGAAATTGAAGCTCAAGAGGTTAAGAAATTTGCCTGAGTTCACACAGCTGGTGGATATTGGAACTAAGATTTGAACCCAGTTCTCCAGACTGAGTCCAGTAGTTCTACTATGCTTCCTTTCACAAAGCATCTACCTCATGGGGTTTTTGTGAGTATCAAATGAGTGCGTGCGTGTGTGTGTGTGTGTGTGCGCGTGCGCGCGTGTATTTTGTTGTTGTTTAGTTGTTTTCAATCATGTCCAACTCTTCATGACCTCATTTGGGGTTTTCTTGGCAAAGTGGTTTGTCACTTCCTTCTCCACCTCATTTTATAGATGAGGAAACTGAGGCAAACAGGGTTAAGTGACTTGCCCAGGGTCACAGAGCTAGTAAGTGTCTGGGGCCAGATTTTAATCTGGCACTCTATTCACTGCCCCACCTGTGTGAATGTGTATGTATATGTGTATACATACATATACTCATGTGTGTCTGTATCTTTGCAAACTTTAAAGTGCCATACAAATTATATCATCATTATTATAAGTAACTGGTGTCGTGTGGACTAGTGTTATTGGGTGAACTTCGAGGAATAGGTGTCTTGAAGCACCAATGAAATTTATTTAGCAGGAAGAAATGGGAAGGATATTTTAGGCAAAGGGAATAGCAAAAATAGAAGTGGAAGCAGGAGAAACGATGGCACATATGATGTGTTATGAATGGTACATCTTGGCAAATAGATAAAGTTGATGTTAATAATTAGGAATTTGGATTTGGTGCAATGATGTATTCATATATTAATATAATAGTGCTATGATAGCTTCTTGAAAAAGAACAAATGATAATATTTTAGTAAAGAAGTGACATGGGCACTTGTCAGCCAAAAAATTCTCTGGTTACGTGATCGAGATCTAGAAAACCCATTTTCTTAAAAAATACTAATTTTTTTTTTTAATAACTCTAACCTCACACACATTAGCTGGCTTCATTTGAATTTTCTACAGTTTTAACACAAGCTTTAGCTTCCATCCCAGAGCCACCTGCTTTTCTATCCTTCTTACATGTGATCCTGTGATACTTAAAATAATATGGAATGCTTATAAATACTACCAGGTTATTAGTTCAATCAAATAATAAAATATTGCTTAATTTCCTCAGATTCATTGCTCTGTATTGAGGGATATCCCAGATAATTTATCACAGCTTTCTCTTAAAATAGTATTCTATTTGTACTGTTAATAAATTGACTAATTTACATTGAAGGTTAACTGTTAGTTCATTTGACATTGCTTTAACTGATAGTATAAGACCCGTTAGCCAAAGGAGGGTATTCTTTAATTATGGGTCCTATATTTTCATTAATCATTAAACAAACATTCATTGAGTCCTTGCGCTTTGAAGCCCTGTGTTCTGTTTTGAGTGCCAAGGGGAGGATTCAAAGACATTAACTTGGTTCTCACAGAGCTAAAACGTTAATGGAGGAAGGCCAAACCCTTATTCATGAAAGGATACCTAACAATATATAAGGAAGTATTTGATAAGCCTCAAATATGATCATGCAAACAAGTATCATAGGAGTTCAGCTTCACATGCAGAAGGTAGTAATTTAAGCTAAACCTTCTGTTAAAAAAACATACAAACTTGTTCCTAAAAGGTGGGAAGATCAGGAATCTTGTCCTGTCTACATGATCTGGGACACATGCTTAACATCACTGTATTTCATTTTTCTCATCTATGAAATCAAACAATTGTTCAATAAGCTTCTGTTAAGTACCTAGGACATGTCACGCATTATGTTAAGCATTGGGAATCCAAGACACAAGGGATACAGGATTGTTCTGGTCTCTAAGGCTTCTTCTAGCTCCAAGTTTTAATGATTTTATGAGGAATAGGTGAGATAGGTAAGGAGAAGGGGAAAGGCAGTCTGGATCAGGAGACCAAGTGTGAATTATCTGTTCTAGAATGAATGATGCTCTGATACAATTTTGCTTCAGGGGAAGCTTCATTTAAAGGAGCAGTGGGAGATAAGGATAGCAAATCAGATTCAGAGAGGCTTGAATGCCAAGGTAAGGAGTTTCCCTTTGATTTGGAAGCAGAAGGAAGTCACTGAAGTTACATGGGGGAATAAAATAATTAGATCATTGTTATTAAAATATTATGCATTAGGATGGATGAGAGTGGGTAGATTGAAGACAGGGAGGCCAATTATGAGATTATTGCAAAAGTTCACAAACGATGTAAGAAGAGGCTGAATTAAAGTGGTGGCATTTGAGATAGGAAGGAAGAAATGGGTCCTAGAGATGCAGGAACAATTGAGATCATCTGATGATTAATTAGATTTGAGCAGGCCAAGAGAAGGAGGAATTGGAGATGTCATTGAAGTTGGGTGACAGGGACAATGACGGCATAAACAGAAACGAACATGTCAAGAAGAGTTTCAGATGCAAGATGACATAATGGTTTAGTTTTAGACATATTAAGCTTAAGGTACTTTTTATATAATCTTGAATGGTGATAATTACACTGAAATATTTGTGAAACTAAATATAAATGCTCAGGTGTTTCTTGGAGATGCTAGAATAAAACAGGGAGAGAGTCAAGGCTAGGGATAGGGATTTAGAAATCACCTGCATAGAGATAACTGTTGGAAGTCATGAGAGTCTATGCTCGCTGAAGCCAGAGAACTTAGAAATATAAGAGGATAGGTTGGGGGCTGCCTAGGGTTTGTGTACCTTTGAGAGGCAGAAGTAGAAAGACGGGCCAACAAACAAGAAAGGTAGGATCACTAATGTAAAGCCAGTAGTGTTGAAAAGTCAAGGGAGATGATTTAAGAGGTGTGAACCCTCAGTTCCTAGCATGAGAAAGGAGAAGTAAAGCAGACAAACCCTTTGGAGTCAATAAAGGGGAAAGAGGACTGGCTTTATAGTCAGGAGAGAACAGGGTTCATGCCTCCATTCCAAGATTTCATTCTTTTGTTAACCTTGGCAAGTTATCTAACCTTTCTAACCTTCAGTTTTTTTTTTATTTCAAAATATGGATAATGATATTTGGAATAACTACTTCACAGAGTGTTGTTTTGAGAAAACATGTTATAAGTGATATAAAAAGACCTATATAAACATGAGTTGTTATCAGGGGAGCCTTAGTAACTTGCAAAAGAACAGTTGCAGTAGAGTGGTGATTGCAGAAGCCAAATTACAGACGGTTTAGGATTTAAGTGAATTCAGGGGAGGTGTAAGAAGCAGACATAGACTCCTTAATTATATAAAGTTACCAGCGAAAGGAAGAAGAGAATTAGAAGAGTAGTTACAAAAGGCAACAAACAAGGTCAAGCAAAGGATATGCAAGTTTGTCTACTGTAGGGATCCAATGAGGAAGGGGGAAAAAATAGAAGATACAGGCAGAGAAGGAATAATTGCAGAAGCCTAGTGCTAGAGGAAGTAAGTCTTCATCTGTCTTTAAGATGTTATGCTTTTCTTTAGTGATGTATATTAAGAATACTTGACATACAAAATTTGATCTTTCCATTCCTGAAATTCACATTACAAGAGGAAGATCTTGCTTTATAAAAAAGATTCGCTATAGGATTCCATTAAATATTGAATTGAAAAATGTTTGACATTTGGTAAGGGCACTAGTATTGCATCAACTTGTATAACTGCACACGTTAAGTTTTATTGCCAGTCACATCACATTAAATCACTAAATTAATCTATTTGTCTCATATGGGACACCAACTTTTGCTTGTATCATCCATAAGTTACGCATATTTTTAATCTATTTGATCTTGACTAAGCTATTTCAGGCAAACCCTTTTCATGTAACCTTTTTTGTCTAAATTTGTTAGATTATTTTTAAAATATCCCTCGCTCTTTTTTGTTGTTGATTTAGATCATTTTAAAGGCAACTACAATGTTAAGTTAGGCTAAGGATCAAAAGGCCACATACAAGTTGCAAGCATATAAAATGTCAAGTGACCAAAAAATTCTGTTTAGGGAGGAGATAATATTTGAGGCCATAGCAAGAATGCTTAATTGTTCCTGTAATGTGCTCTGCATGTTGCATTACCTTTTTAAAGAGAGGTGCCATGATGTAGTAGAAAGAAAATGACTTGGACATATCAGAGATGTGGGCTCCGATACCAGATTTGTGACTGGGGATGAGATATGTGAGCTCTTTCAACCTGCTTCCTCACCTGTAAAATGGGAATAATAATGTCTGTAGTACTTCATAGAAGTTTTTGTGAGTCTCAAAAGAGATTAAATTTGTGAAAACACCTTGTGAAAAATTGTAAAGTACAATAGAAAGGTGATTATCAAAATTAGAAGAAAAATTAATTCTTTCATGACCTTTTGTACTATTCAGTTTGTTTTGGAAGAAATCAGTGATGTCAGCCAATATCTAAATGGAATAGGGAAGTATCTAATTTAAGCAATATTTCTGTTATTCAAGTTCAGTAATGACATTTAAATTACCATCTGCAACTTACATTTAGGTTTAACCTGTAGTCATTTCTTAAACTGTATAATATCACTTCAACTTTGGAAATGAATTCATTAATAGATTCATTATTTAAGACATCATTGACTGGTGATTAGGGAGCCTACGATCATAAGATTTAAATTCTAGTCTTGATTTAATTGACAGGTTATGCAATCTTACACAAAGCTCATACTTTTTAATGTGTAAATTAGATGAAGGTACAGCTTTTATCAAAGTGGTCAAGAACTGCTATATTTTATTCATATTATTCTCTGTTAATTTGCAAATATTAAGATTTAGAAAGCAGTTTATTACATTATTGGATTTTGAAAATTAAGAGTAGCAGCTTCTATGGTGAATTTCGTGGTAATGATGCCTTTGTGAATGATGAAGTTATCTTGTCAATGTCTGGATCCAATTGGAAATAGCCCTCTATCACTATTTTCGTTCTCATAACTACAAAATCAGGTATGACAGAAAGACTTGGTGCAGCTTCTGCATTGTAACCTGTTAAGAACTTTGAACTAGTGGCAGACACTTAGAAATGCAATTGCAATGAGTTAAATTGAGACGTTAATTCATCCAATTGAGTTATAAGAGAATGGAGGTAATTTCATAATAGAGCTACATTTGTAATATGGAACTGGATAAATTGGTTTTTTTAACAATTAATCATTGAGAGGAAAATTAGTCATTAATATTAATTAATAGATATTTCATCAAATTTTATTATTAATAAGATTGACAACTGATTTGATTTCTGGAAGACATTTTCCCCTCCATCCTCAACTGCCAACTAGAGCAAGGAAAGAATATGTATTTTACTATAAATTCCACATCAGTTAAGAGTGTAACAAAAAACATGATGTTACTACCTTGATAAAATTGTGTAATAAAGATACAAGGTAATGTAATTGATTCTACGAACAAAAATAGGTTATTCCACAAAGCAGAAGCTGAAACCACTAAACTAATTTTTCTTAATTTTTTTTGGCAAGCTTAGCTTTGTAGATAAATGAAGCAAGATATGTATATAAAGTCCCTTGTATTACCATATTTAGAGTGTCTAGTTTTCTTCTTTACACATAAGTTCCTTCACTTCTCCATTTCATTGTTTTTTTTCCTCTTATACCACTTTTTCCTAGAATGTTTTAATACCAAATATATGGTCCTTATGAAGAGAATTATGAACATCCTCTTAATATTCCATATGTCTGCTGAGTGTTGTTTTAATAGTCTACTTGACTTATCATTGAAAAAATGTATATAGGATAAGTGTATAGGATATCAAAATAAGGATAAGTATATAGGATACCAAAATAAAGGGAAAGATTTAATGAATGGCACTAACTTTTAAAAATCTGCTGAGATGACTGTGTCATCATGACTATCTCATTTCCAGGCTGTAAAATGTATTTTCTATTCCACTACTCTTTGACATTTTACTGTACCACTCCTCCAAATAAAAGATACCCCATTTTTTTCTTTTAATTTTACATTTTGCATCTGCTCAGTTTTACATTTTGTATGGGCTCATCTTTTTTTTTTGAAGAGAAATAAATACCTAGAAAAAAGAGAAAGGAAATGAAATAACTGAAATACCTATCTCCCTTTCTTTGTTTCCACATTTCTGCCCATGGTGCAATTAGCAAAATATTTGACTCATGTACCACTGGACCCAGAGTTGGCAAACCTGAGTTGTAGTCTTAGCTCTGCAACTAAGTAGCTGCATGACCCTGGACTACCCTGAAGATTGAGTTTTGAATAACAGATTTCTATCAGCCTTACACTGTAACCTTTGATTTCTTGTCAGCTAACAGCTGATGGTTAAGCAATGTTCCCTCTAGGTTCTGATCAACCTTGAGGCATGTGTACAGATATAAGAACTGTTTGCATCTACTGAGACCACAGCCTTCTCTTTGCAGAAGTGACATCCAGGTCCTCAGAAGAGAAGGCTATGTCCCAAGCTTTGTATTTTTTTTCAACTTAATCAAGTGTGGCTGCATTTGAAAATCTGGTTACCCTGCCTCTCTGTCTTCTTCCACTTAAAAGGGTTATATTTAGACACCTAGGAATACATCGATGACAGTAATAAAGCCTTAGCATGCCTTTGCATGCAGAAACCTAAATCTATTTCCCTCTCGAAACTAATAACTAATGATTAAACAGTCATGTACTGATAGTATCTCTGGTAAATTTTATGGTGTTTAGATTTTTTAAAGGGGCTTTTTGAAAAGATTCAAGAAAGTAATGAGGATAAGCATTTATTGTTGTGTCCTACTCAGCACCCTAATTGTGATATGGTTGTGATTTAGAAATTTATGTAGCAGGTGTGTCTGTATGTGTATGTATTTTTTTCCCAGTAATCCATGAGCTAAGGTTGTATGTAGTCATTTTGTTTCTCTTTTTCTTTTTAAAGGAATAATTTTTGGATATGTGAGTACCTGCAGAATTCCCAGTAACATATAGGAGTCAGTTTTAGGTATTTAAAAAAATACACCATAATTTAACCATTTTCAAGATGGATTTATTGAATCCAACATTGATTCAGAAATGTTAAGCTAGTAATAATTAGATATTTGATCTGATAATAATCTATTAGTTATAAAAGCTAACATTTAAACTTCAAGCATGCTTTTGTCATTTCAAATGATAAATTATTTCATATTCATTTCATTTCTCAAAAATGTCCATATGACTTAATGTTATGCTTCATATGTATGTCCCTGCAATGTCACCCCAAATACCTATGTAATGTTGACAATTTTGAACCAGAAAAAGTGTAAAACCTTTAAAATAGTATAGAAAAGGATCATGCTTATTCCCATACTTGATTGTTATTCCACATTAAGGTTTATTGATTTATTTTAACTCTTAAAATGCTGGTACATTAAGAAAATACTGTTAAATACTACTACAAAGAGGTGTTGGCAGATGCCAGTAACTTCTATTTAAAGAGTTCACAATTAAGAGTTGAAAGAGTTGAACTGAAGTATGTACAAATAGCTTTTTGAAAAAATTATGGAAGGAAACTGAATAGAGTATACCGATTTTGTATGATTGCAGACATAAAGAGTATTAAAAAGACATGCGTGTGTTTAGATGCCACTTAAGACCTCAGATTTCATGTAGTTGATTTTCATCTCTGGATTTTAAATCTTCATTTAAAAATTTAATTCATTAAGCTTAAATGAAACCAGGCATCCTATTACTGCAAGACTAGAAAGTAAGGTAAAAAAATCTTGGATATCCATCTTTTGCCACATTCACATTCAAAATGATATACCTGTTCCATGTACAACATTCCAACCCCCTTATTAGGGAAAAAGTCATTTGAATCCCGTTTTCTATTCTAATCTATCATAGGTGATATGAGCTTAAGAAAAAAAAATCATTCATTTATTGATCACAGAGCAAGTTGAACAGCCTAAAATGTGACTAGATATTAAACAAACTGGTATATTTTCTTATTTTTTAATTAAGCATGTTTTGCTCTTTTAAAAAAAAATTATTGGTCAAAAACAAAACAAAACCTCCCTCGGCCAAAAATATATTGCTAAGAGAAGAATATCTATTTTTTATTGAAAATCCCTTTACTTGTTTGGGTCATATAACCAACCCCATCTTCTTCCTTGCTGATGGGTTCTTCTAGTATGTCATAGCTCAGACCCTTGCTGTAAAGGAGAAGTAATGAACATGTCATGAATGTCAAGAGTTTTCTGGTCTCTGGCACAGCTGTGGTGCTCTCTCCCCCTGCTGTGTAGCACAGCATGCTGGCCATTTGTTGGCAAGTTCATATTTCACACTGCAGGGAATTGGAATGATGGAACAGACAGGAGAAGAGTTTTATTTGCAGTAGTCTATGTATCCCTAGACTCCGATATGGCATAAAGCATCTGCTCCATGATCTGCTTCAAGGCCAGTTCCCTTCCGCCAACAAAGGTTACGACTTCAGGCAAGCTGTGATTCCACTGGCAGGGTGAAATTTGCCTGAAGACTTGATTTAGTCAGAATCAAAGCATTCTGTCACAGAATTCCTTATTCCAATTACCTCTGAAAAGGTTACCAGGCACTAAACATACCAATATAGTAAAAGTAATGAGAAAGGAGGGAAGTGGCATTGAAGACCAGGGTTCCAATCTTCTTTGTCACAGACTGACTGTGTGACTCTGGGTAAGTCACTTAACCTCTGTGCACCAGTTAACTTTCTAAAACTAGAAGTTGCAGAAGGGTTGCAGATCTGATTTGCTATTTCCTCATCACAAGGTTCTTACACCAATGAAATCACAGGTATGGATCTTCCAGAGGTGAGAAAGGAAGAGTACTTAATGTTTTTTTCCAGCTGAAGTCATTGGGTACCATGTAAACATGGAGACTAGATGTGAACCTTGTAAGCTAGTTTGATTTTAAATGTAATTTATGTCTTCATATAGTAAAATATTGTAGTTATGGTAAAGCTTTCTTTTGAAGAGCTCACAATAATTATTTGGAAAAATAAAAGATAGTATTATTTTTATATTTGTGATTAGACCCTAATTATATTTGCCTTTAAGGAGTTGTATATTTTCTGTGTAGTTCTGTCATAATTGATCCAAATTGACACTTACAGGTTTAGATCCTGGCATTTTCTTTCATCAAGGCAGTTAGAGTTAATCTTGTCAATGGCACATTTGACATCTTTATCACCCTACTTGGCATGTTAGGGTTTTTGACATAGGCTTTTTACCAACTTGGAGGATATTATTCCTTCTTCCAAAATGTGTCTTCTCCCTATCCTTAATTTAACTCAATTGTTGAATAATTCTATATTTGCATATTTCTGAGGAGTCCTGTGGGTTAAACTCTGTATTCATCTTCTATAGTTCTTAGGCCACTTTGGTTTAAGAGGAAGAACTGTTGCTTTTATGAAGTGCCTTTTTCTATAAAGTCAAAACCTCACAGCAGTGCACAGAAAGCCAGTGGTATAAAGGAGCTAAGTGGAGTCTTTAATAGAGAGAGCTAGGTTGTAAGTGTTTTTGTTCCTACAGAGCAGATAGATTTGGCTCCATCTGTTCCATATTCATAACAAAGGAGCTCACTTACAGGAGGGCCAACTTCCTGGAGTAGCATGGTAATGATCTTTTCACCAGAATGAAAAGATCTGAGCACCATCACTTTGGCTCTGCAGAAAGCAGTGTGCACTGATTGCACGTCAGACCTCTATTTCTCAGTAACTCAGTCTCAGGACATAAATTTTCCCAACATATTTAGAATGAAAAAAAAACTGTCACTTCTCCCTGCAGCACTGTAGCCTCTGGGAAGTTCAAGGTCTATGGTTCTACAGTCAAAATAAAAGGGAGTGGTATCATACATTAGATAATGTGGATGAAAGATCCCATTACAGATACCTGAAGAGTGAGGATCCTCTTACAAGAAAGCCTACTCTCTAAACTTTTATGTTTTGTCTACTCATACTCTTTTAATCTTTTTAAAACATGAGACTTACAAAATTGAAATAGGAATTACACCAAATGAGCTTTGTAATTAGCCAACTTCAATGCCAATTTTAAGTTCACATTTTTGGAAAAGAAAAATTATACCCAAGCCCAAGAAATAGTACTTTATTAATCTAGTCACCCAAGGGAGAAAAAAAAGGATGTAAATCAACCCCCCAATGGAAGACTATATAACAAATCTT
Source organism: Phalanger gymnotis (assembly GCA_028646595.1). NCBI lineage: Eukaryota > Metazoa > Chordata > Mammalia > Diprotodontia > Phalangeridae > Phalanger > Phalanger gymnotis. The sequence continues at coordinate 387,937,095 of CM053622.1, forward strand.
CCAAGTTAGTAAGACAAATACAAAATATTGAGTAATATACATTGACTTCATAAAGCTCATGCTACAAACAGCTTGGAATATTTAAAATTCTAGCTCATTCATGCAGAAATTATTAATCGTATGTGTCTTAGGCACTGTGCTGGGCACCTAGGCTACAAAGACAAAAAGAGATGTATGTAGTCCCTGTCTTTAGGGAATTTCTATTTTGTTGGGGTGGGGAGAGATGAGGTTGAGAACATGCATAAACATTTCTAAATACAAAATACAAACAAAGCAATTTCTAAAGTAAAAGGTTCTAGGCTAGCACCTGGGGAGATCTAGATGAGTCTTATCTAGCAGTTGGCACTTAAGCTGAGCCTTGAAGAAAGCCAGGGATTCTGTGAGGGGGGGAGTGGAATTGAGGAAAGGGTGAATTTTAGGACTATGGAATATCATGGTGTGTGGAAAACAGTAGGAAAGACAATTGGGCTGAAATGTAAAGTGCATGAAGGAAAGGGATGGAAAGTAAGTCTGGAAAGGTGGGCTTTAGTCTAATTTTGAAGAGCTTAAAACACCCAAAAGAGAAATTGGTATTTTATCCCAGAGGTAATTGAGTGCCCCTGGACTTTTTGAGGCAGGAGAGTGATAGGCTCAGCACATTGCATGAAAAAGAATACTAAATCTGGAACTAAGAATATCAGTTTGAACCCTGGCCCTGGATCTATCTGTGATTTTGGGCAAGTCATTTGCTTCTTTGGCCCTCTCTTCCTTATTTATACAGACTATGAGAGTGGGATAGGTTGATCTCTGAGGCTGCTTAGAGCTCTAAATCTATGATCCTATTCGGGGGAAAACATTTATATATAAGTAGTGCCTTCTCATGCAGTTTCTTCCAGTTGCCCTTCCTGGGACCATCTGCAATCTCTTTGGGGCCTGCTTCTGCTCAGTGCTGAAGGGCCCGCACTTTGAAATTACAAAGAGTCTCCTTACTGATTGCTGAGCAAGAAGAACCTAAATGTTTAAATATCAGTGGATATTTAAAATGGACTGTCCCTACCTTCTGGGCTCTCTTCCCTTCCGGCTGGCACATCAATTCAGGACTGTTATGATCCACTTTTTGTGCGGAGTACAGGAGGGGCAGTTGTTCTTATCATCCAACCCATCTGCCATGTGTCTCTGAGCATATGTCTTGCCTATGCAAGCATAAGCCAGGGTCTGAGGATCGCGCTTTATATTTGTTATTTCTTGATGTTAGATGAAAACGTGTATCTTGAGATGGAAAATCTGAGCTTTAAAGTGTTCTTATGAGCTTGAGAGATGAGGAGGACCTGGGGCTTTTGGTCAGAGTTGACAGGTAGCTTGGGGAAAAGTCCCCAAGAACTACTCTAGTGCTCTTGGAGAAGATGACCACCAACAAAGGATAGACCCAAACCAGAAGACATGGACTGAGATTTATTTGGACAATGCAAAGCAAAGCAGTTAGATGGTGGCTCCTCAAACTGCTTTATGTTCTGATAAAGTGTATCAGTCTCCCAAAAGAAAGTAACAATATTTACAAGCTAACTTTCTGTATTGGGAATCAAAATGGGCTCTTAGCATTCATTCAACCAAGTGCCCTTCAAGAGTTTGGCCTTTGTTTCCTTGATTAAATTAGGAGTCCTTGATGACCTCCTTGCCTCAAGGGAAAGCCTAGTTTACATGGGTTTGAGTGACATGTTTATGACATCAGAGGCTTTTAGACCACGTGGGTTTAAGTCACATTTTTGTGACGATTTTAAGTCACATGGCTGAGTCGCATGTCTGACTCACCTTTGACCCTGAACAAGACATATAAACCCAGAGGTTGGCTCTCTCTTTCGGAGCTCTGAGCCACAGCAGGAGTGGTGCATGACTCAAGGCCAGCCACTGTTATAAGCTCCCCAGCTTTGATGTTGATGTTTCCCTGGTAACTGTATATTGTGATTTTGTCAGACACCAATCTGTCTGTTGATTCGTGTTTATTTGCTCTGTTTGTATTTACTCCAAAGCTCAGGGTGCTGGCTTTCCCCCCTGAGCTGAGTGAACGAAATTTGTATGTTGGATTAAAGTAAGATTGTTAACCCCTTAACGTTGCTTTCCTTAGTAAAGCAGATCAAAAGAATCTGGGCTTGCAGCATTCTGTGTGCTGGTTGTTGTTGGTTTTACACAGCCACAGCAGCTACTAGCAGAATTGTTGCAACACTTTCTAAATTCCTTTTTGTTGTTCTGTCAGTATGGACTTATAAGTCTTTTGTGTCAATTAACATTCCTTACATGTGTGGTAAATGGACCATACTTGATTTGTATTGTTCACTGAGTGAGTACCTTTCTATTGCCCTATTTGGAGAGACCCTCAACCTGAGTCACAACTAAAGCTTCAACTGATTTGTCCCTCTAGCACTGGAATGGGGAATAATAAGCTATCGAGTATGAGGAAAATTAGAGACCAGGCTGCAAACATTAGAGACCACAGTCTACATTGTCCAAAGCAGAAGGTATCCTCAAGGGATGGAATGGGTAAAGGAAACATGCATGTGTAGATAGAACAACTTAAAACAGGATTTGGTAACTTACCTTGTAACTATTTATAACTATTATATGTAACTATATAACAGTCTGCTGAGAGCATGTTACTTAAAGCTAATCAAAACAGCATTGTATAAGGCTGCCAATTAGGTATTTTGTATTCATCTCTCTGCACTGTCCTACTCAAAGTCAACATCATATCACCTGACAAGGCAGGACAGGACTTGGGCTACTCTCGGTGGCATCACATACCTAGTAATGTCTCAGGCAGAATTTGAACCTAGATCTTCCAGAATCCAAGTGTACCAAGCCTGTGATTTCATCAGGTTAGTGAAGTTCCCCCAGCCCTTTCAGATTGGTAATTAATCTGTAATTTAAGTTTTAGACTTTTGCCTGAGGTGCTATGATTGTAAAAAGCAAGACTTGTACCTTTAAAGGTATTTTAGTCTTTGTAGCCTTTTCTTACTTCTATATAGACTTTTCAGATACTTGAAGACAACATTTGCTTTATTCACATTTTAGTTTCAAGCTGTGTTCAGAATTTTCCCTTCTTTTCTTGTACTTAACAGTATTTGTGAGTTATCTTTTTCAGAAATTTCACACACAGATGAAATATGCAATAAGCAAATTATTCCTGTGTATTAGCAAGGCAATAATCACAATATAGATGATAATTGTTAATATGCCGATGTAGTTCTGTATAGCAAAATATAAGAGACTCTCCATACAGAAGATAGAAGAAGTAAACCGTTTATTCAGACACCAGAGAACCAGATCCCAAAACCATTAAGTCCAATCCATCATAGCAGCAAAGAAATTAATACACATTATCACAGAAGAGAATGACTCCATCGCAAAACCATTCCCACCCCCTGCTGGGGCCTTGCCACCAACAAAGACAGCACAGCCAGCACATGTCAGTTCTCACTGCTCTGAGCATTTCCTGCTCCACCCTTTCTTGTTCATCTCATTCAGCAAGCTCCTCCCGCCACATGTGACTTAGGCTTCCTGTGACATAAGCAGGTCACATGAGCCTATTAATGGTTGGGAAAGATCTTCTAATTTACATTACCATTACATCCTGTCAAGCAGTAATATAGGGTAGGGTTAAAGTTTTATTTATGTGACCATTCAGAGGGAGAAAGAGATTCATCAGTGACATCATCAATCGCATCCATCCTGTATGTTAGACAATATAATGAAGACACAATTACCTATCATGGAAGAATTTACCTTGATTTATGTAATGTTGTTATTTTTCCAACTTTTTTTCCTTTTAAAATAGCTCTTATCCTCACAGCGATCTTCTTAAGTAATTTTTTAAGTGGTGTCTTTTTTTTTTGTACAAATTCCCCACTACTTCTCAGATACATAGTCTGTTTCTAACATAGTTAATATAGGTTCATTATTCCCATTTTATATATGGAGATATGTAGAAACAAAGTTTGAATGATTTGCCTAGGATCACATTGGTAGCACCAGCATTAGATCTTGGTTTTCTCCTTTTGACGTCCAGCTTTCTGCTCATTCCAGAATGGAAATGGTAACAATGAATTAGTACTTTTCAGATGTATTTGACCAATATAAATGACTTGAAGACATTTAATATTCATTATCAATTGTGGGGACCTTGTAATGTATTTGTGTATATAAATAATATCAAAGTATAGTGGTAAGAATACTGATCTTAGAATCAAAAGAATCTGAATGCGATCCCCCATACTGACACTTATTAACTTCATGATCCTGGGCAAGTTACAGTATGGTACTGAGCCTCAGTTTCCCCAGCTGTAAAATGATAATGATGGCTCTTATCCAATCTTTCTTCCAGGGGTTGAAGGTGGGGGTGGGGAAGAGGGAAATAACAATGTGCTATTTAAAGAAGGGCTTTCTTCTGGTTTGATTGCATCCATGGGTATAGATAGCTCCTTCGATTCTTCCAGTCCCTAATTATATTCCCTAGGGTGCAGGGCTACAGCTCTCTAAAGGCAATTTTTAGTATTCTCATTCTAGAAATGAAATAACTAAGACAGCAAATAAGTGACTTGTCCGGTGTGAAAAAACACCAATTCAATTAGTATTAGATCTAAAATTTCGGTACCATTCTAGGAACCTATTCATGAACCTGAAAAGTCCTAGCTGCTTCCAGTTTTTAATATGTGGAATAAAGAAAGATGCTCCTTTCTGTTCTTCCAGATTTTAGTTGGGTTCCGAATTCTTGTTTCACCTAACAATATGAGAATCTCAGTATTACGGATGTTCACTTGAACAATATAGATTTTTGTAGTTTTTTAAAAATATTTGTTTTATTTATTGGTGGGGTATGTAACTAAAAATATCCTTCACAAAAGAATCGTGTAGATTCAAATGTGCTCCAAAAACAGTGGAATTTGCTGTCTCCTATGCCTAAATAGTTTCTTATAATAGCAGGTTAATTGCTTTAAAAAAGGCTATGTTAACTCTTTCAGACCACTTGGGTAATACTGTTAGTCTATTAATTTAATTCATTAAACAAATGTGTATTACTTTGCTGTATAGCAAAGTTATTAATAATAATGCTTCCCTAGGAGCATAGTACAAGGGAGTGACTTAGAGAGGGGGAAGAACTCATAAACTTTAACCAATATAAACCACTGATTAGGATACAATAGCATACACTGTTTTTATGACTATGGTAAAAGCACCAATTGACTTCACAAAAATAAATTATGTGTAATAATCTAAAAATGTTCAAGAATGAAATAGGGTACACTTAAAATAGTGGTAGACAAGCATCATATGAATGATGATAAATAGTGCAGCCCTTGCCCTCATCTCAAGGACCACGCTTTAGCCCCGTAGCGACACTACAGAAAGACAAGAGTAGAAAAGGAGGGCTTTCCTACTATCTCAGCTGCTTTTCAGTAGAATTTATATAGATTTTTTTGCCTGTTCCTCACTCTGACAGCATGCTAACAGTGTTATAACACCTTAGAATACTTACTACTTTTTCAGCATCATTTTTGAGAGAAAGTGTCTTCATTTCCAAAGAACTGTGGGAGAATCCAGTTTACTAAACCAGATGAAATATGAAGGTTCTCTTCACCAGGTTCGTTCTTCAGCCAGATTTTGTAAATCACTTTTATAATAGCTGTCAGCGGAATCTGCTTGCCTTGTCCACACTCATTCTCAGTATTGAAGCTACATTAAATGCACCCTCACCTCCCACCCCCAGTGGTCCTGTTTAAATAGAGTTTTTAATGGTGTAAACCCCGATGCAGATGAAGTTCTAGACATGTAACTTGTCATGTCGATCTGCTGGGAATAGTATTGATATTCTAAACCTGATATATGAGAGTCCCTAGATGGTATGTAAATGTTTACAGTATTTCTGTGAAATAAGCTATGTAGTCCGTGTGTGTGTGTGTGTGTGTGTGTGTGTGTGTGTGTGTGTGTGTGTGTGTGTGTTTAGAGAAATTGAGGTTTAGGCAGGTTAAATGATTTGCATAAGGGCACAAAATAGCCAAGAACTGTGCCAGGAATAAAATTCAAAATCTCATGATTCAGATGTTTAAACTACTAGGCTAGATCCTTACCCAGGAACATTGTCAAGAAGAATAAAGATGATTATGATTATGAAAGTATAGGAAAATTTTATGAGGTATTCCTTCTCTCCCCTGGAGCTTCTCTATATTTTATTAATTGGTTGATTTTTAAAAATCAATTTACTGTCAAATTCACAACTTTCATTGCTTACTAGATAAGAGTAACACTGATGACATATAGCAGTATAGGATTAGGACAAGCCAATGGAGAACAATAAACAGTTCCTGCCTTGAGAATGTAAGAATTCTGCACTAAGCTGTTTAGTATTCTGGCCCATCAAGGGCTGAAGCCAAAGAATAGCTTTTGTGAGAAAACAGTTATTTATCTCTAATATCTCTTTCTTTAATAACAAAAACCTCTACTAGTCTCTAATAGAAGGATTGAAATAATCATAAATTATGTTTTTGTCATTTGTTCAGTTTTAAATAGGAGAAATAGAAAACTCCCCTAAGATTACCTGACCCTTCCTGTCTGGGAAAATTTCCTACAAACAAACAAAAATCCAAACCAAAAAAAAAAAATTAAACATGGTTTAAGGTTTTTTTCAGGCACTCCTGGTCCTTAGCACGTGGTTATAATGAGAGTTACCATTAGTGAAAGATTTATTTTACTGTGGCATATTAAGATACATGCTGATTTAAATAAAAACAATAAAAGTGTTTCTGCTTTCACTTGGGACTTTAACACCTAATAAAAAGAATCTAGAATACCTTTTGTTTTTCTAAGCTAATATAGAGCATATTTCCCCGTTCATTTCACTGTTCTAAGTAAGCTCAAGCTATGGAATTTGATCTGACTCTAGCTCCTTTTAAAAGCGACTAGTTAAAGTGATTGAAAGCTATGCTGGTGAAGCACAGTCTGGGGGGCGGAGGGGGGGGGGGTGGGACGGGGATGGGGGCGGTGCGGAGAGGAAGTGATTGTGGACCCAGCAGTGGATTGGATGGATGTTGCCTGAAGATCACTCTGGCTAGGCTTAGAGAGGCTTGTTACCAGAAGGTTGGACACACCGTTGGTAGTGATAGCTTTTTTTTTTCTTTTTCATCTAGTGTACTTCACAAAAACTGTCTAAGATACGAAGGGATTGTGGTCCACATTAGTGGAAGGAATCACAGATGTTTTTGAAGTGTTGAAATGATGTGGGAAGAGTTCTCCAAAATAATATCATATTCTCTCTCTCTCTCTCCATATATATGTGTGTGTGTGTGTGTATGTATATATACATACACACACATATACATAAAACCTATTTCTAATCCATGAAGTGTTGTGGACTAGAAATTACATGGGATAAACCATATTCTAGTGAAGAAATGTTTGTCACCCTACCCCCTTATTCATATATGTAGATGAGTGCATTCATATCTCTGTATAGACATGGTAATTACAGATTCTGTGCCTTTTAGGGATTTCTCTATCCCCCAAATGCTCAGAATAGTGTCTTGCCATATAGTAAGAACTCAAATATTTGCTGTATTGAATGCTTCTCAGAAGTCTCTATGGAAAGGAGGTTTTTCTTATGTTTGTCCCAAAAGCAAATTTTAGAGGATGCTATGGAATGGTAATGGGTCTGCCAAAATTTATCTTTTAGGGTAAAAGGTCTTCATTTTGAATAATGATAAAATTACTTTGGGAATGTTTCCCCAAGTGGTTAAAAAAGATTGATCGAATGGGAGTGTTACTTCAGGGCTTCTTTTGGGGGTGATATTAGACATCAGGCACTTTTCCTTGTCAGGCAGTGTGGTCCTGTGGGAAGAGCGCATACTTTAGAGTTAGATTTAGAGGGCATAGTTTAAAATACCAACTGTTACCTTGTGACCTTAGGCAAGTCTCTTCACCTCACTGGGCTTGAATTTTCATCTGCGGAATATTTTTGTCTAATATAGATGATGTGATGCTAAGGTTCCTCTTAGATCTAAATCCTAACTTTTTTTTTTGAAACGGTACTTCTACTGAGATTTTACGTTGTTCAATTTCCCCTTTTCTATGTTCTTATTTTTTTTTAACGAAGCCTTTACCCAAAGTCAGTGCAATTTAATATGTACTTCGAGATGAAATTTTAAGGTTCCACAGGACTGTCAACCTGAGCAGCAAATCTTTTCATTAATGCTTATGTCTAAGGATTTGACCCGAATGTGACACTGATTTAGCACACAGACAAGGCTGACTAGGTGAGATCAAACGTGTTGGCAAATTTAGTAACCACCTGCGGCTGCATAGCCAAACAATTCACTCAGGATGCATGCTTGATAAAGCAGGGATCAAGAATGAGCAGGTAATAAATGTACGTGATTTTTACGTTTCAACAAGCAGAACAATGAGATTTATCCTGTCACAGCCTAACTGGTACTTTTGTCCTTGCTGTGGAAATGAAGTTAGAGTGCTCACATTTGTGAATATTTTTAAAAGAACTAGAACAATTAGCACATTTTAAATCATTTCTGGTATTTCCTTTACCAAGAAGAAACCCAACTTCTATTTTGGATGGTCTGTTAACCATTTTCTAAAAGATCCATGTGGCCTTGGTTAATATTTATCATACTCTCACCATTTCTTCCATTCTGCTCTCCCTCCATACATACAAAATGTGTTTTATTGATTCATTAAATTCCAGCAGACTTTTGCATAGTACCATTTGTGTAAATAGGGCTAGTTTTCTAGCATTCATTGTGAGAGGAATATTAATATCTAATTCTGCATTTACCTGGCTAATTTACATACATTTGTGTTATATGGTAAACCACATGAAAACCAACAGGGAAAAGCTCAGCTCTGCTAACAACTAATAGCCCATCTTTTCTTTTGACTTGCACAAATTGAGAAATATTGCCTGTGGCAAACATAATGGAAAACTGCATTTTTAATGCTCCCACACACGCCCATTTCTTTAAAAAGAAGAAAGCAGCTGACTAGTCTCAAAAATAAAACTTCCCAAAGCATTACGATTGACACTGGATACTGAAAAGGAAAATGCTTTTAGTTTTGGGAATGAAGATTTGAGGGTTGTATAAGGTTAGGCAGAAATGTTGAATTGACTAATGAGAATGGTATTGTGCTTGAAAAGGTGAAACAAATGCAACTTCTAGAAAAGATTGTCCTATACTTCTCATATAAAAAGATTAGAAATATATCCAAAGTTAGAACCTTCAATTCCATCTTTCTGTGGCAAAGAAAAGCCATTACGATTGACTATTCAGACTCCTGTTTGAACCGTGTGAAATATGCTTATGCTTTATCTGATAGTATGGCTCGTCAAGATAGGTTTTATGTAACTTGAATATATTCATTTCAGAGAAGAAGCTCAACTTGTTTTCTAACCCTTTCATTTTAGGTGAATTAAACCACTCCCTCCCATTTTTCCCACCTCCCAATTTATTTTTCTTGCATTGAAAGATTTCACTTTTGTAAGACAGAAATTTTTTCCTGTTGTGCCAGTACATGGTGGGGTTCACCCAGGACATTAGGAGTAAAAATAAGACTTCATTTTGGTTCAGACAGTATAGGTTGGCTACATTACTAAAAACAAACTTTAAGCTGCGTGGAAAAGGAAATGGAAGAATGGGTTTTTTAAATGCTGTAATAAGAATCAATTGTTAAATTTCTCATAGCATTTTTAAAGCAACAGTTTATAATTGCCTTCCTTCAAGCTGTATTTGAAATGTACTCATAACAATAGAATGAAGGTGGTAATAGATAAAATTGTTCAATAGTGACCACAGCATATTATATACCAAGTAGCTTTGATGGAGAAAAATAATACTAGGCAGAACGTGCAATTTAATATCGAAGTCTCAGTCTAAAAAGTTAGACACTGGGAAACTTGATTTCTAAGCACCATTTGTGTGCCATACTTTATCTGAGTTCTCTTTATTGGCCTTCCTAATAGTGTATGTATAATAATTGTTATTATATGTTATGCTGATATGTACATATATATCTCTACATATATAAATATATAATAAAAATTGCAGTTTTTATAAGAAGTCACTTTTTAAAATTAATTTGAAGATAATATGCTGTTATTCTTTCCAGTAGTGGTGATAGAGTTCATTTGAGCCACATGCTTTTTCACCTGGTCCCCTTTGTGACTGAGAGTACATAATTTCAGTATTGGCTAGAGTTACAGATATAGTCTGTAGTCATGGCATAGAGAAGATAACTGGCCAACATAGTAAAAAGCTCAGGAGTTTAGGCCAAGTTGGTGTAGTGGTTCTCTAACTGAGTTAAGTATTATTTCCCCAAAATGTATTTCACTAAAGGTTGCAAGGTTTTGATTAGTAAATTTCAGATTAATAGAAGCAATGGACCTAGAGATTCTCTTGTAAGATTGCTATTAGGTTAATGGAATTGGAAACAATTTTCTTTAATGTCCCTGCATCACTGTTCTATTCCTAACATTCCCCCCACCCCATAAAGAGTAATTTTTGTACTTGTTAATATCAAACTTGTTTTGAGAACTTTATTGTAGTTATAAACTCATTGATTATACTCTCTATCTTAACTAAAGGACAGTTAAGCTTCACTGTTGTGTCAAATATATTAGGAGAGCATTTAAATTGTACCCATTCTGTAATATGGCATTGCTGCTTTCTAGGAATAGGTGATAGTTTTTCATAAGCTTCATAGTCAATTACATAATTTTCCTGTTAACTACATTGCTTGTGATTTTGGTCTATGTAAAGGAAATTATATCTCTGTTAAGTTGGATCTCTTTTATTACCGTGGTGTCTCTCTCTCCCTCTCTCCCTGTCCCTCTCTCTCTCTCTCTCTCTCTATACACACACATATAGATCTATATTAGCACATATCAGTGTATTTCATTTTTCAGTTGTGACTTGACTGAAGTCAGTAGAATATTGAATCTCTCATTTCCTTCTTATTCTCATCCTTAACATTCTCTTCCTAATCATTGGATTATAGATTTAGAGCTGAAAGATTCCTCAGATGACATCTAGTCCAATCCCTACATTTTAGTTATGAGGAAAATAAGACAGAGAGAAGTTAAGTAACTTTCCCAAGGTGACACAGATCATGTGTCAGAAGTGAAATTTGAACTCTAGGGCTAGTGCTCTTTTAATTGCATCATGATCCCAGAGGAAATTTTTTTTATACAATTCATATGAATTTAACACACCCCCAGCTATGTTATCTTAAATTCTGAAATTTTCCATTCCCCCCCCCATTTGCCTATGACAAAGCATTCAGGGGCCACCCTTATGTGTTCTGGCAGTGACTGTATATATATTCCCTTTCCCATTTGACCAATAAACCAAAAGCCGTCCTTTAAGCCTACCATGAAGTAGGTGTTGTGATTACTTCAGGTAATATAGCACATATCTACCTTCCTACCTTTCCACACCTAGAGTGGGAAAATGAATAGGTTTGGCTTATAGAAAGATCTCTATGCTGAATGTGGGAAACAAGCAAATAAAAAATAAAACAGCTCATGGGAAAGGAGGAAAAGTTTGTCCCTTAAGGCAGGAGTTGAATGGTAAGATTATGTGGTATGTGTATAAAGAAGACAGATGAGAGAAGTCCTCCTGATGTCTGCCCTGTGGGTAATTCTTTTGGACAGAAAAGGAAAGCAAACTGGTCATTGCTTTTATTTCAAGATGAAAAGGATGGAAAAGGAGGAAAGAAATAAAAATTCATTGAAAGCACCTATTGTAGCAGGTAGTTATTTCCTCAAGGAGACTAGTGAATGTTAGACTTTTCTTCTGTATCTTGATGGCTAAGGTGTGCCAGGAGACACTTGTGAGGAGGCATACAAAGAGAGAGAAGACTCCCTGAATAGAGTTGTAACTGCAGGCAATGTGGAGGTTGTTCCATTTGCCAGAAATATGTGGAATAAAGAACCTTGGGTGCAGGAAGACATTTCATCATTCATGGGATCAGTACCTAACATCTGTTCTTTGAATTGTAAATGTAGTGATAGTGTTATCTTTGAACTTGAGCTGTATGTACCACAAGTTATCAATCAGCTGTTAGTAGGGAAAATTTTGTACCAATTCCATGTATTCATTGCACAGCCTTTCACTTAATAGAGAACATGAGCTGGGGTGGGGTGGAAGTGGCGAGTAGTAAGCAAAGAGAGAGATTAAGATAGTGTACATTTTTTAAATCCTTTTTTCCCCTCAAAGAAGAATGTGACCTATCAAGTAGCTGAGCCTATACAATATGTTGTGCTATACATGTTTCCCCTTTTAAAAGGCTGGTGCAAATACAAACAGATTTTCTCAAAGGATTCTTTTTTCTATTTTCTCGTATAACATATGATTGCTGTTAATTATTTATATGAGCCATAAGGTGGTGTTCACTTACAGGATTTGCAAGGTTCCTGATAAATAGAAACTTAAAAGACCTACATAAAACCCAGCTACCTCCAGACAGAAACAGTTAAACATTTGATACTGCCTTGAGCTTGGCATATCTTGCTGCATCACCTATAAAATCAGCTCTCTTGTGTGGTAAATCAGTTCACAGGAGTTTAAAATGAGTTCAACTTAGAATTTGTGTGGGACAGTGGATGCACTTAACACTGCCTTCCATGAATGATGCAGAAACTGACAAAGGAGTCCATGTCATTTAGTAAATGAGAGTTACCCACATGTAGTGGGTATGGTCTAATAAGTTGCACCCTTGTAGTAAAGGGCCACAGGAAGGACACCATTTCCTGGATCAAACCACAGAATGCAAATATTCTCCCCTAAATAGCACACCAGTTACTGTAAATGTCAGTAGAGGGAGTTTTTCTGACTTTGATTTAATGAATGCCTACAGCAAAGCCAGCTGTTAGCACCTTTTAACTGCTTGTCAGAATATGTGTGTGCATGTGGGGAGGGAGGAAGAAGCAACTTTTCTGTGCACTTTTTTGGCCTTTCCATTAAAAATGAAAGGAATTTTTGCACATGCAGTTAGTCCTTAGCAAGTGCCAAGGTAGAGAAGCAAGACTACTTTAGCTTTTTCATGCTTTTTCTTTTTTCTTTCTCTGTGTTGAATTTTTAAGTTCTCTGGGATAGCATGATCTATACTAACTACACTGAGCAATAAGAGGATATGTTTTAAAGGAGTTTAGACCAATCCTCTTGTACTCTCTCACCTCTCAGAGTCTATCTGTATGTGTACATGAGTCATTTTAGTTTTCTGTCTGCCCCAGGAGAATAATAAAGGAAAAAAAAAGAAAGGAAAAAACCCCATCAAATTCTCTTTTTATGTAGCTGAGATGATGTCAAATTTAATATGTAAATCTTTGTGCTTCTTGGCTGTCATCACTCTCTCTTTTAAACAAAGGGTCCACTCTTAGAAAACACATAGGAAAAGAGAATAATAACGTTCATTTAAGTCACCTAGGATGGAAGAGAAAACATATGCCATTATTAAGAGGTCTTAGAGGTTTCTATAATACCCTTTGATGCTCACACTTTGTATATTAGAATAAGAATAATCTTTAAAATACGGGGGGAAGTTTAAATCCATATAATTCTACTGATTTTCACCAAATAATTTATGACATAAAATATGTTTCATTAAAGCATTTTTTAAAAATTATATTCTTTGTAGTTTTTTAAAAGTGCCATTGTTTTTATACTAGGAAGATGTAGTAAGTTATGACGTTAGCCTTAGCTAAAACATGGAGCCAAGTTCATACTAATGACTCCATGTGATGAATTGCACTATGGACAGATAAGCTTTCCAGGAGTATGAAGTGCTACCTTTCTTCAAAGAAATAGATCATGTTAAATTCTCCACCATTGCTATCTATAATTAATTTTTACTTTCATTTTGGGCCTTAGGGTGGGTTCTGCTTTTTGTAGTACGGAAAAAGTATGTTTTTTGAAAGTATGATACATAAAACTTTCTCTCTTTTCTCTAGAGAGAATTGTTAAAAGATTTAGCCAAGAAATTGTGTCTCTGGGAAAAAAATTCAAAAATATTATTTCTATAGATTATACACATCTTTATATGGCTTTTTTCTTATCTTTTTGAGATGATAGGAATGAATAAAATTAGAAGTGTGAGATAAAGTTTCTTTTCTGCACATTTTAAAAGAGGAAAGTGTCTCTCTGACTGTTCTCTCATTTTAGAGATTATGTGCATTTTCTATCTTTGTAGGCCCTTAATAAATGTTTGTTGAATGAATGGTTGTCTTTAGATCTGAAACTTTCATTTTAAACAAAGAAGGAAAATATTGTTTAGAAGACAGGTCGATATGAAATATTTCATATTTGGAAATAAAGGATAATTAGAGGTTTTATTTTCCCATTTTCTCTTCTTTCTTTCTTTCTTTTTACATTTTCAGCCTCAGCAATCCCGGATAATGGAAGGAGGTCCTGTCTAAAGCTGAAAGTCTTTGTTCGACCAGCAAGTAAGTTCAGGAGAATGATCTTTCGAGGGTGACTTTCCTAGTGCATGCTTCACTGTGTGGTCTGGTTAGCTATGGTAAAACTTTTTACTGTTAAACCCTCTGTGGTATCTGTTCTGTATATCAGCATTCATGTTTCAGTTTTCATCATATTTTTCTTATCATTCTTCATAAAGCTTTTTATTAAGTACATAGCATTCGCTAACTTGTTGTTTCTTAGACTGTGGTACATGTACAGTAAATAGAAGACAATATTGGCACTCGAATAATAAATGCCAGAGAATTAAAAATAACCTATATTTAAATGAACAGAAAAAAGAGAAAGAGAGAAAAAAAGAAGGAAAATGGGGCGTTTAAGGGTATCTCACTAACATATTTGGCTGTTATCTTTATTTTCGTTATAGACAGCTGTATGAAAACTATAGGTGTTCATGATCGTGTTTTCGATGTTAACGACAAAGTAGAAAATTCATTAGAACCAGCAGGTTAGTATGCTTAGAGAATCTCTTTTAACCAATGCGTCTCTCTCTCTGGTGCTTCAGTACTTTTTTCCTTTCTTCCTCTTTGCATGTTTGCATGGGTATAGTTGCTCTGCTTTTGCTCATTTCTAGCAGTGCTAATATGACTTATGATCTATCTCATTTTTCTAGTATTCCTGAGTAGTGCATGGTAGATAAAAAGTGGCACTTTTTGTATACATGGGATCACCCAAATACAGCAGCCTAATGCAGAATTTGTAGAATATTCAGATCACTGCCTTTTCTCACATCTTTCCCGCATGCCAATAAACCATTGTGTCTATTAAGTGTATCTATTTTCCTACTGTTAGACTCTTGTATATGTTTATTAAATTTTATTTTACATGATGTCAGCATCTATGGAAAAAAGTAATGAGATCATTAATTAAGAATAATAATGCCCAACAAAACACGTAGCTGATTCAAAATTTATCATTCCTTATGCAGTTGATGAAGGCAAATGGTGAGCTTTAACTGACATTAAAATTTTAAATGTTGCTTTTATAGTATAGTTAGTTGTGTTACTTTCTGGCTTCCAAATTACATAAAATAGTCTAAAATCAGGATGTCAACATCATGAATCGTGATGATGGTCATCATTATCATCATCGTCATGATCATTCTTTCACATTTGTATATCCCTTTAAAGATTTACAAGGCACATTCCTCACAATAATCCTGTGAGGTAAGTGTTTCAAAAATCCACATTATGCAGATGAATAAGTCAAAACTCGCAGAGGTTAAATGATTTACTCCAAGGCAAATTGCATCAAAACTGGGTTTTGAATATAGGTTGCATCACTCTAAACCCAACAATCTTTCCATTTTCCAGGACCGAGGCAGTTTGGCAGAGGAATAGACTCAAAGCCCATAGCTTACAGTTACTGTCTATATAACCAATGACAAGTCCAAGCCTGGGCCTCAGGATTTGCCATCTATAAATTGGAAATAAGATAAACTACCTTACAAGGCTATGTTGAATCTCAAAATAGATTTTATTATATACATATATGTGTGTATATTATATGGGTGAATATGTCACACACACACACATATATCTAGACACACATACATATCATTATCTAAATTTTAAATTGTTATGCCAATAAAGCTTTTTATTATTATTATTATTTTGTGAATAAATAAAATATTCCACCTATTCTCCTGCTCTCCTCTTTGTTCCCCATGCCCCTTATAAATATAGTACCCAAGAGCAGTCAAACTGACCCTGAATCATGTAACTATAATGTTGACTGGGGACCTCCTTTGTGACCAAAATGAAATTCCCAGTTTTAGAAAGTGGAGAATATAATATTTGTATTATTGCATATGAATACACATATGATGGATTCCTTGTGAACCAGGAGTCACCAAATAGACATTGGCAAAGCCTGACCACATTGCCATCTTACCACCTCTTCCTCTCATTCCATAGTTAACTTCCTCTGGGAAAAGAAGCCTGTCCTGAGTATGCTGCTGTGCTCCATCCTACCCACAAATTAATGTCCTTTTCAGTAGGAAGAAAGACTATAGCTAGAAATTACTCATAGGGCCCCTTCCCTGTTGTTTTGAATACTTTTCACCTTTCCTACCCACCCCAGATTCTTTTATCAGTACACCCCTCCAGCATACTCTCTTGGGGAGATCTCAGAGTTTCAAAACCATAACATCAGGGACTCCTGATTCAAACAGAAAATTCCTAACTACTTCCAACTGGAATTTTTATATTAAGAAATACAGTTGTTAAGCAGGATTTCAAGTCCACTTTTAAGCCTAACAGGAATTGTTGTCACTGTTAGCATTGTAAATAAGCCATAGGGAAAGTTAAACTGAATAAATACTATGTTAGCACATTCTTTCATTATTTTTTTTACTAATGGAACTATTCATGTCTTTCTGAAGCATTTTAATTATTCCAAGTCTTACCCATGAAGCAAATGAAAGGTACATCTACCAGACCTAATTACTAAGAATTAGTTATTTTGGAAAACACCATTATCCCCTTTGGACTGTTGTAGAAAAAATTAAGAGTACACAAGCAGTAACATTTTCACATGGACTCACAGAATCCTAAAGCTAATGTGGACCTTAATGATAATCTAATCAAGTTCCTTCATTTTTTACTTCCAAGAAAACTGATGCGGAGAGAGAAATGACATACCTATGTCACAGAGCAAGTTTGGGGCCGAAGTAGCCCTAAAATAGAGCTCTATAGAGACCCTTAGCAATAAGCAGAGTGTTATCTTTCCTGAACTAAAGCTGATACCACTTTATTTGGGTGTAGAGCTTGGAGAAACGTTAAAAAGTTCTCCTTTTCAGTCCTTCATTCCTCTCCTGAAATCTTTTTTTTACCTGACTACCTACAGCTCCCTTTCCGTTCCTCAAGATTGTCTTCTCTGCTCATTTAAGTCTTCTACTCCACCCAAGAAAATGCCCTTTCCCATTTCTTTCACTTTTGCTCTTCTTCATCCCTAAACACCCTATTTTTGTAGTTAAAGGGCTCTACAAAGTATAGAACAAAGCATATCTCCCCTGTGTGACACTGTTCATGGCTGCAAAAAGAGTTGACATTTCTCTCTGTGGCACTGGCACCCAAGGCATTCTTAATACTGTGCCATCCCTTCCCAGTTTTCCCCAGTCCCACTGGCAATGCTAATTTAGCCCCTTCTTTTTACCTTCACAGTCTTTCCCTACCCTCCCCTTACACCCTGTTACTATTTCAGAGTTCTTCCCAAAGCCTTTTCTTCCTTTCTCCATTACAGTCAGAGCATCTTTCCAACTTGTGCTTCCTCATCATCTTCGCTTGTATGTGGGAAGACAGGGAGAGCATAGTGGAAAGAGAGCCTCCCTCTCAGAGCTGGATTCTAGTTTCCTGAGATTTTAAGAATACATTTTGCATGGTGTCTTGCAAATTTAATCAAAATGGCTTTAAAACACATGGGACCCATTCTTTGTTCTGAATACTTTTCACGTGTCCTACACTCCCTAGATTCTATTATTAGTGTACCCATCCCCCATAATCTGGAAGAGGGAGAAAACTGCTTTTGTGTGTTCATCAAGCTAGATTCCACCGAGAGTAACTATAGAGAATGTAGAATAGCAGTTAAGGGCCAAAAGTCTACTGGAGACAAAATCTAAGAAAGGAGACAGCTAAAACAATGGTGTCAAATGAATATATACAGATGTCCAAATTTTAGGCAAGAAGAGCTAGGGGATCTAATGACAATAATAATAAGAAAGCATACTTTGAGAGGAAATTCAAGGGCCAGTGTGTAGAAGTGTGGTGGAAAGCATTTAGATGAAGATCAGCGGAGGGAGAAATAAAAGCATTTTTGTCATCAGAGCATATGATAGACTATGTAGAAGGAAAAAAGAAATAGAATAGGCATCAAGCCTGGCAAAAAGGCACAATATAGTAGTGATGGGAGACTTTAGTTATCCGGCTCTCTGCTGGAGCTTTCTTTCTGTAAGAATCAGAGCAGCTTACGATATCTTGATTTTTGTCCTAATGACAACATCATCCTCCAAATGGTAGAGGAACCAAAAGGGGCAATTCTATTCTGGATCTGATTGTCACTAACAGGGACAAACTGGTCACTGGAGTAAAAGTAATCAGAACCCTGAGGGGAAGTGACCACTCCCTCCTGTAATCTGGGGTAGTGAAAAGAAATGTAAGCACAGTCTGGGATGCACCCTAGATTTGGGAGTGAGCAGATTTCAAAGGATTCTGAAGAAGTTTTGATATGTAGGATTCCATGAATTAAAATTTCACACCTGAAGTCAGCCAAATAGGAATGGGAAACCCTCAAGAATGAAGTTCTGAAGACTTAAAGGGAAATAATTCCATTGAGGAAAAAAATGGGAGCTGTTTGAAGAGATTGATATGGATGCACAGGAAATTCACTAACCAATTTAGAAATAAAAATGATGTGTTCAGAAGAGGAAAACAAAGGCAGATAACATAAGAGAAACATAATAGCATAGTGTGAATCTTGAAAAATAGTATTAGGAATTTTCAATATCAGAATGATCTGAAACTTGCAAGATCTTTTTAAGTTATGTTGGAGAAAAGTGGAGGATAGGACCCCTGCTTGAAGTATATATGTGTTGTATTATATATTTTTTATTAAAGTTTCCCAATTACATTTTAATCTGGTTGAAGCTGTACTGGGGAGATTTATTGACCGACTGTGAGTTTGACATTCTGGGTTCTTAGACCACTAGGCTGAATCTATTTATGAAATTCAGTAAGGAGAAATATAAATTTACATGTAGAGTCAAAAAATCTGTTTTACATGTACACGATGAGGGAGGCATGGTTAGACATAAATTCATAGGGGAAAAAAAAGACTGAAGAGTTTTAGTAGATTGCAAAATCGATATATGTCATCAACGTACTGTAGCAGGCATGAAAGTTAGTGAAGGTTTTGTCTACTTTAAGCAAGGCATAACTTTTAGGACTAAGAAGGCCCTGGACAGACCTTGTCTGTAGCATTACTTTCATTTTTGAGTGAAATAATTTAGGTAGGATATTGAGAAGCTGGAAGAGTGTCTGAAGAGGGCATCTAGGATGGTAAAAAGCCTTGATTACAAACATATGAGAGAAGTTGAAGCAACACCTGAAGCTTTGTCTAGAGAGAATATTCAGAGGGCAGGCAGGATTGATAGTTGTGTGTAGTATTTGAAGAGTTATGTGACAGAGGTATTTAAAATGTCCTTTTTGGGGCCTCAAAGAGCCAATCTAGAAATATTCAGTAGAAGTTAAAAATAGGCAATTTAGGTTTACTGTCAGGGAAAACTTTCTAACAGTTGGAGCTATCCAAAATTGGGATGAGCTGCCTCAGGAGGTGGTGGAATCCCTTTAATTGGATATCTTGAAGCAGAGACTGAACAACTTGTCAAGCATGTTGTAGAGGAGATTTCTTTTTTCAAAATGGGGTGACTAGATCACTTCCAGCTCTCAAATAATGTGATTCTGAGTTGTTGAACTCATTTGACACTTAAGAGCTAGATTCCTGTAGGCATCTTAAGTTCAACATGTCCAGAACAGAAATCGTCATCTTTTCCCTCAGACTCATTCCTTTTCCCCAGTCCTCTGTATGTCTGTAGAGGGCACTGCCATTATCAGTCAACCAGGTTCACAACTGTGGAGTTATCCTCCAGTAACTGGTACATAGTAGGTATTTAATTGATACCTATTCACTGATTAATGGAGTGACTGTTTTTGCCCTAGTGTTTCTCATTGTTTTGTTTGGTTATTTTAAAATTAGTACAGGGATTAATTGTTGAATAAATGAATGAAAAAGTATTAGGTGCCAACTATATGCTAAACACTGCATTAAGTGCTAGAGACACAAATGTAAAATTGAGATATTCTCTGTCCCCACGGAGCTTATATATTAATGGGGGAGACTGCATGTATTGGAAAGTGGCAGTCTGGGAGGCCATAATTTATTGACTTGCTCTGTCTAATAGCAGTAACACTCATGATTTCATTAAAGTTCTAGTTGGAGGTGAGTAGGGTGGAAGAAAGCATGATACATACAGAAAATTATCATCTATCACTTTCCATATTTTTATCTTTGAATTCCCAGCACCTAGCACAGTACTTTGCATATATGTGACAGGTTAGTGATTTCTCATGGGAAACTACATCCACCAAATACAAACCAGTTGATTTCATGGCTAAGTCTTAGGGAATCGTCTAAGGCAGTAGAGGTTAAATGATTTATATCCAGCAGGTAAATGTCAGAGGCACAATTTAAATTTATGTTTTCATGACTCTAATCCCAGCATTCTATGTACTTTGCTATGATGCCTTTCTGCATACAGTAGGCAATTTATTAATGTTTGTTAAATTGAATCCTCTAGTAATATTTTCAGGAGTTAGCCTTTTTATCACGGTAAAGAAATGACCTTTTAATTTGGTAGCTTTATAGATGACATAGCCACTTTATTATTAGAAAAACATACTGAGGACTCTCATGATGCTTAGAAAGTTATTTTTGAATTCAACAATAAAAAAATAGGATTTTTGGTTCCACAAGTCAAAAACATAATTCATCTTTTCCCTCAAACTCACCCTTTTCCAAAACTTTTTTCTAAATGATTATACAATATTTTCATATTAAAATTGAAGAAAATTAAACTATTTTTACTCTGATCTGTACAGGTATCAGATAGATTCTGCAAACATTCTAATGAACAAGCTAATATATTTGTGTATATGTGTACATACCCTTTTTAAAACAGATACTTTTGTGCCTAGATAGAAATCTTGATAATCTCTCATTTAAAAAAAATACATTTTATGTGGACAGTAAGAAACAGTTTCTTTGACATCATTATCATTTCCCCCCTGTACATGTAGCAAATCATAGAATGTTAGAGCTAAAAAAGGACCATATAAGTAATTTAGGTGGAGTAGTAGTAGACAGATTACTTGTCTTGGGGTTGGGAAGACCTGAGTTCAAATGCTGCCTCAACCACTTTCTAGTTGAGCTGTTTGTGGCCCTGGGCAAGATGGGACAGGATGGTTTGTGCTCATAGGCTTAGATTATGTATACAATGCAGTAGCAAAGCAAGTGGTCAACACAGGCAATTCAGCCAAACAACCACATCAAACAAAAAGCTAGGTCAAATATGTTTGTATTAGACATTAAATCAAGAAAAGCCACCAGATGATAGGCTAGCTTGTTTTCTTTCTCATCTACTGTTCATAGACACAACCTTAATGAATCCAGTTGGTCTGAAAGAATTCAATTGCATGCCATTTGCATTGTGTACTAATTTATCTGTCTTTGGAATGTATTTGTCTTTTGTATGTGCTCTCATATCCTTCCTGGCACAGTCACAGAGTGGTAATAGGCCATGCCATTTATTACATACTAGCTTCAGAAATATTACCAGTGATCTCTCGTTTAACCCTAGCTAGAGAGTACCAGGATTCAAGAATTCATAGACCTGACTTGTTTGATTGTGAAGATGAAGTATGGTTACGTAGGAGAGTTTTTAAATTGTACATTTTCTAAGACATCTGAGATTGTTGACATTTTGAATAATCACATGTTCAGGTGTGCATTCTGTTGAGAAGGGAACAAGCATATATTAAGTACCTACCATGTTCCAGGCACTGTGTTAGTTGCTTTATTAGTATTATCTGATTTGATCCATTAGAGTATATTTTGTTTTGTGATTCAAAAAAATTTGTAATTTAGAGTTTTATATAATGCATAAGAACCTGAAAAGAGTGAAATTCACCAAATATTCTGATTAGTTTCTCATCTCTTCTCATGCCATAGACCTCCTTTGCATCAAGGTTCCACTTTGGTCGATGTCAGCATTGTAGAAGCATGGAAAAGTACCAGGGTGTGTGGCCCTTCACGATATTGCCTTAATGGGCCAAATATGACACTTTTAATAAAATAGTTGACTTTGTGACCTCAAGCAACTCATTTACTATCACAATGTTCTCAGCAATTCTCTATTGCAGAGAAGGTGCCAGTTTGTGTTGGCAGCGCTTTTCTGCATCATTGAAGTCACAAGCCCCAGTCTTGATCCCTCCCTTTTTCAAGTACATTATGGCTTACTGTACTTTTTCTTCATACTAAATATGGGAAGTAGGAAGCCTTACTATTATTATTCCCATTTTTTAGAGGAAGAAGTCTGAGACTCACAAGATTAAGTGAGTTGCCCAAGGTCATACAGCTACTAAAGGGCAGAGTTAGGACTCACACCTAGATCTTTTGCCTCCACGTTCACAAACACTTCATTGCTCAATCCATTGCACCTCATTCCTGGAGTCCCACTGTAGAGGCAGGAGTGCGGAACTTGCAGTAATGGTACCTGAGTTTGAATCCTGGTTTAGCTGCTATCAATGGCATAAGAGGCCTTAGGTTAATCACTTCGCTTGTCTGGGGCTCAATTTCCTCATCTATAAAATGAATTGGCTGGGTTAACTAATCTCGAAGGTGTCTTTCCAGATGTAAACCTATTATCTTATTATTAAAGGGGCGCAGAGGAGAAATAAAAGGACCTAAATTCCTGACATTATTCTAGACTAGCTGGCAGGATATCGTGGTATACAGAAAGAGACTTTGCTTGGATTCTGAGAGAGGGCAAAGGCTTTCTCCTTAATTGACCTGTTGGGTGGCATAATTACCATTACCAAGCTGCCCCTAGCCACGAAGTACAGTGATGTCTGTAGGATCTCCTATCTACCACGTACAGCCATTACATAAATAAGTGCATGTGATACTATCCCCTATTTAAATAAATCTTAGTAAATTTCATGTAGCTTTATGGGATCCTCCTCTCAAAGTATATAGAGAGGAAGAGCAGGCAACATATTTTTT
>CM053622.1:387960933-387982536 GCA_028646595.1 Phalanger gymnotis
TCTGCAGTTCTTCTCTGTTGTCTTTGGTGTCTGTGGGTTGAGAAGCATGGTAACTGCCACAGCTTGCTGATTCAGGGTGCTAGGGTACACTCCACCTGGCTCCCGGTCTGGCTGGTCCACGCTGCCCATGCTGGGCTCTGCTCCACTTCCAGCTCCGTGTGCAAAAGACCTTACCCAGAGACCATCCAGGCTGTCCTGGGCTGGAGCCCTGCTTCCCTCTGCTATTTTGTGTGTCCTGCAGCTCTAGAATTGGTTCAGAGCCATTATTTTATAGGTTTTTGGAGGGACTTGGCAGGGAGCTCACGCCAGTCCCTGTTTTCCAGCCGCCATCTTGGCTCCGCCTCTCCAGGCAACATATTTTTAAAAGATGACTGGAGATAGGGGGAATCTATTGACACTGTCATACATCTAAAGGCAAAACTAACTCAAGCATCTCTCAGCAGCTAGAGCCCTTTTACACTTGAGCTGCCATTTCTTGAACCACCTCAGTTTGATTGACAGCATGTTGGGGCTTCCAAAAATCATGTGGAACTGTTTGGTTTTTCCTGCAGAGTGTTTGCAGGGCTGTGACTAACTGTTCTGTTAAATACCTATTTAATGAATTTTTAAGATGAATAATAGCAGAGATTAAGGAGGATTCCAAAGTACTTGGCAGTACTATGCATATCCCCTCCTTCATCCAGCTCTCTTCTTCGCATTCTTCCCCTACTTTCTTACTCCCTTCTTTCTAACCCCTCTTAGCTCCCTAGGTTAAATACTAAAAGCTGACCATGAAAAGTTCCAGAGAAGGGAAGCTAAAATTATCAAACATATAGAGTTACTTCCTTATAAGGAAAAACAAAAGAAGATTTAAGTTCTTCATACAGGAAAGATAGAGAGAGGGCATGTTCTAAAATAATATTCGATGTGAATAAGATGAACTAAGTGAACTACAACCAAATTAATTAATGAAGCCCAAAGCATGAAATAGCTTTCCAAGCTCTTATTGGGTTATTTTAGTAGAGATAAGAAGACCCCTTGCTTTATACTACAAATAGTAAATTGCGTGCCTTTCTGGTTCTGCTGGATGTGTTGGTTTGTTTTGAACCACACTTGTAACTTCAGTGGCATAAAGAACTCCAGGTGAGGAAGCTCCTACCAAAGTGGTTCTGCAATTGTTCTGCAATTTAGACTCTTCAAAAGTTGCCTGGGGCACTGAGAGGTTAATTGACTAGCCAAATTCTCTTAGCCATTATGCTCAGAGGCAGCAATCCCAGTCTTCCTGTCTCCTAGGCCAGCTTGCTGTCTCTCCACCAAGCATTGCTGCCTGTCAGTGTTTATAAGGCAAAAAGTGTTTTCAAAAAGGCAAATTAAGGAATAAAAAATCCATCATAACATTGTAAGGAAACCAAGGGACTCGGGGCACATATTTAACCTTTTAAGGTCAAAATCATGAACATCTACTATACTCTCATCTGGTGTCACTGTAAGAGACTGAGCATCAGAGTGAAATAAATGAACTGCTGATCTGATACAACATGACAATTCCTGTGTTGCCTTGTTTAATTCTATTGACGCTCAATGAATCCCTGCTAAAGAGACCCACATTTAACCTCAAGCATCTATAGCATAACATTCAAGCTAAAGCTACAAAGAAGCCAGTTTTAAGTGAAAGGATTTTTAGTATTAGGGCAGACCACGCTAGATATACAAATGAACAGTTTATATTAAAGAATTAGGCACCATAAAATTCCTAGTTTCAAAATTAAACCTTGTATGAATCATGCAATCAGGAAAAGCCCAAAAAGTCAGAAGCAATCTCTTAAAATCACTTTATAGAAGAGGTTGAAGTGAAGTTCAACCATCTTAATCCATTTCATTTAGAGGGAAATATGCCTCTTTGCTGATATTTTATATTCCAGGCTTCAGCCAGAAAGAATTTAGTATTATTATTTTGACTAGCTTTCAAATTTAATTGGAATTGGGAGCTCTGGGTGAGAAACTCCTTAGATGTTGGCAAATCAACACCTGCTTTGCATCTTACAACCTTAAGGAGTTGCCTGGGAGGAACAGAGAGGTTAATCAACTTCACTAGGGTCAAACGGCCAATATACATATCATGGGCAGGACTTGAACCCAGGTTTTTCTGGGCCAGCTCTCTTATGTGCCACACCAGAGGTATAGAAATAGCCCTATTCCCTAACCCGATTAAAATATAATTGGTAAATATTTGACAAAATGAAAATATAATAGAAGATAGATAATGTTAATATATAGTTTTCTAAATCAATATTTCGCAAGCAGAGATACTTATGTATGGTTTAGCACCCTCACCCTTCCCTTTCTACCACTATATTATACCATACTTTCTTTCCAGACAGAAATTAAAGTAATTTAATCCCGGATTTAGAGAGTTTCATAACAAAAATAGCATTATAGTTAGGTATGTCTCATTTTAGGTTATTGTTTTCATCTTTAATTTTTCAAATTAGGAAATTAATCCAGGCATTCAACAGGCATTCAAGACTAATAATGTAAAAGCTTTAAAATGAGGTAAATGGACAGCTACCTTCTACCACTGATAAATAAAGTTACTGCTTCTTTTCCCAAGTACTGGTTGTTTTACATTAGGGTTTTGGATTTAAGAAGGAACATTTAAATATTCGGAGTCTCATCTACAAGGTGTGTATGGCTAAAGGTGAATTAAAGTGCTTTATACACTTAAGGTTACAAAATGTGAGCATTTTCCCACTGGTCTTTTTACACTGTTAAAAAAAGGGGGGTACAATTTTCTGTGACTTTCCTTTGTTTGTTGTAAATAATGAGTGATTACATAGACATGAAAGTCAATGATGGCACAAGGTTCATTACCCTACTTTGTGGAGGGTAGTGAATTCGGTTAGCAGCAGGCTGCTAGAGGAGAGTTATTAAGGATGTGAAATCTCATTGGAATGTATGCTCTCTATTTGAACAGATGACACCGTACATGAGTCAGCCGAGCCATCCCGTGGTGAGAACGCGGCACAAACACCAAGGATACCCAGTCGGCTTTTGGCAGTCCTGCTGTTTCTCCTGGCGATGAGTTTGACATTATAGCACACTTTACTCCAGTAACCTGTCACAGAAAACATCAGGATCTTGGAACATCAGAGATCCACCTAACTGCTCATCCTAAGAAAGGGACTTTTTATTGGTTTTTGCAGATGTCAGATTTCTTTTTTTTTTTCCTTTCAGCCTGAACTATAAGCAACAACTTGGGAGGCATAACTAGTTTCTGCCTCCCATTCCCTTTTGCTCATGATTTTTCTCACCCTTTCCAAATTAAATGGACTCCAGATGAAAAAGCCAAATTGTTATAATGACACCAATTATTCTTATGCTCCTGTGCATTCTCTTCAAAGGACTCACCTCCGTTAGCTTGCTGCGGCATCAGTATGTGGACAAGGAAGAATAGTGGCAGATGCAGTCAGTGAAGGAAAAGCCCAGGAGGATTTTGCTCTCCTCTACAATATTTATGCCTTCTCATTCAGTACTGTAAGATGATCATGCAGGGCAGCTTGTCACCATGTCAGGACTGGAGGGGAGATATTAAGAATAGATATAATGTAACATCATTTCCTCTAGGAGTTCCTAAATTAGCAGGCTTCTAAAAGGTAAAGACACTGGTTTTTTTTTTTTAAATGACTGTCCTGAAGAAATCCTGACAGTAAGACTTGTGCTCCATTGAAGAAGCTTTGTTTCGAAAGGAGGTTACATGTAGGGATATTAACACAAAGCAAGCATGGTACCATAGATAGCAGTACACTGGGGGTATGTATGTGAGTGCCTCTATTTTTTTTTCTTTGGCAACTGGGAAGCGTGTACCAGATTTTTTTTTCTTTGAAAATAGATCACCATGGTGCTACAATGTTTTTGTTTGTTTATTTGTTTTAAAAACACAAAGAGGCATTTTTATGAATAAAGTGACCTTCCCCAGGGCTGACAAGCCAGGGTTGATGAGTGGATAGAGTATATAGCCTGGCATATCCCTCTGGGAAATGATAACGTACCAAGGAAAGAACTGGCCAGAGGAAATGTGATTCTGGAACGCTGGTTCTCCAGTGCTTTATTGCCTTCCCCCGACTCTCTCCTTTTACCACCCCCCCAAAAAAACCCACAAAAATAAGTCCTGCCTTGAAACTCACTCCTTGCTACACTTTCCACCACTACCACAGGGGAAGCTAACCAAAACCCCTGTCACTAGGAGAGTCAGTCTACATTGATTGGGTGGGCAAAAGGGAAAACTGGAATAAAAAATTCAGCTGTTGTCTTTTATATTCTTTCCCTTTCACATACAGCTTAAAGAGTAGGGGGGAACATGTGTTTATCCACAGGAGATTAACTAGATGGGGTCCCAAAGACTTTAACAAAATATTTTTTTAAAGATCCACTAGAATAGAAAATACATTATTTAGATATACTTTATGCTGAGAGTGAGTATATATGCTTGTCCTATTTAAACTTGTGAGAGATGTGGTATCCCTTGATACATTTAGGAATGTGGGGAAATATCTTGTTTCTTGAAAAATAAAAAGCAGGATGACCCTGTTCAAAGAATCTTAGCATGGCCAACATGGGATTTACAAATTGATCACCAGGAAATGCAAGCCTTGGGGTTTTTTTTTACTGGCCAGGATGCCATGAACTTTGAACTCCAAAGCATAGTCAGGGAAATGTGTCAGACCAATGGGAAAAAAAAAAAACAGCAACAACAAAGCCTTTTTTTATTGCACGACATGTTGGTTGAAACCAAGCCTTTCAAAAGCAAAAACAAAAACATGAACAAAAAACAAAAACTGTGATGAACATGTCAAATGTGAAAAATGAACCGCATTCCAGTGGGGGAAAAGGATTTTTATATATTAGTTTTTAAAAATACCTATGTAAAAAAAACTGGTGATGTTAATGGACAGAATTTATAAATGGGAATAAAGATCTTACTTAGAATTTTGGGAAGTCCTCAATTAGAAAAACATGAATGAAAGGCAACCATGGATTTCTGGCACACAGGAGAGTTGTACACATGGTCGAATATAATCTGGGCTCACCTAATGTTATTCAGAGTGTATATGAAATTGATGCAGGGGCTGTCCTTATACAGGATAAGTTGAGTGGGGCTATCAGACACAAGTAAAATCAATCCATTTTTTAGAACTTCAGCCAACTCAACAGAGAGCCACAGTCCAATGTAGATTTCAGTCACCATTTCACATCATTCAGTATTTTTTTTTTGCTCCTTATGTTAATACTTTCAGTATTTTTTTTTTGTGGACTGTAGGCCAACAGGGTTTGGGTGGGGGGGGTGAGGAGAATGACATCTAAAATGGATCAATAGTCAGAAACAAAATAATGCTGCATGTTCCATAACCATGAGTAAAGAATGGCCCCATAATGATTGCAGTTAGTTGTAATTACATTAACAGTGCTAATTTCACTTTAGAAATGGTGACTTTTGTGGTTTTCTAGCATTTGTGTCTAATAGATAATGAAATAATGTACTCATGGCCCTCTCTACCATTGTCAGGGATTTTCTTTTAACTAATGTTATTCACAGTGAAATTAGACCCCTTTGCTTCACCATAGTGCCACTGCTAATTAAGTGAAAAATAGCAAGACTATTAATGCCAGTAGACTGAGTGCTACACCTCCTATAAATAGCATAATTATGGGTAATGCAGTTACCAGTTATCTTGGATACTTGATGGCATCAGGCAATCTTCAGTCACATCAAGAAAGTACTGGTGGCCTTTATTTGTGTTGTTACAACCCTCTGGGAGCTTTAGAGGATGTCAGTGCAACTTTTGAGCAGCTTTGTGTTTAGAACAAAATAAAACAACCACAACTATAAGCCTTAGGGGCAGCTTTGGCTGTCACTGGGCTGGAACAGCCAACCCCAGTGACCTGCAGTCCTGGTTGCCAAGGGCTTTGCAACATGAAGCAGGGAAATAAGGATCAGTCTGTTTAGTGGATACTGTGTATCCTTCAATAGACAAGGTAACATTTCGTGTTAGTTTAGAATATTGTTTTGTACTGTACTTTCTTGGATGGCAAAGGAAAGACAAGTAAAACATTAAAAAAAACTACGTTCTTTAAATTCTGTATTATTAGCAATCTCTGTTGTATATAGTGTTTGATAATAAAGTATTAATTTGATTCTTATGTCTTTTGTAAGTGAGAACAATAGACTTTCAGGATATAAAACATGCATTGATTATTAGAGCTTTGAAGCATCCAATATGTTACATGGTTGAGAACCGAGTCCCAAGTGGTCATGACACTTTAACACCCAGGACTCACCTGGGAATAGCACTCATCCAATCTCAAGACTTCACAATATCAGGACCCAGAACAACATGACTTTTGATGATCAATGTTTTGTCCTCATTGTTTAAGGATTTAATGTTGGAGCCCTGTGCGGTGTGTTTTTCCAGCATGTTGGTTCTAAGAGGCGAGGGATTTAGGAATGGTTCTGCACTTCAGTTTGGTCTGGTTTTCTGTTTGTTTGTCTTCATGGACTGTCTCCCCCCACCCTCCTTCCCAAGAGTCCTGCCAGCATCACATGTGGCATACACATGGATATGAATCTAAACTGACAGATTTGGGAGGGGCCAGGGTATGTTACTCTTCCCCTTTCTCATTTTGAAAAAAAAAAAGCATCATTGGATTTTCAGAGACAATTGTGTTTTCCCCATTGCCTTAACAGCAGCCATGGTGGTTCTATTAACTTCACAAAATCAAAGTTTCGTTCCAACTGTCCATTCATTGCACTCAGAGTTGTGGTCACTAGCTTCACTTTTAAACACCACCACTTCCACCACCACCCCCTTTGTACTTCCTGATTTTTTTTTCCTCTGCCTTCTTCCCACTCCCCCACTCCCAGCTGTGAATGGGCAGGTCTGTTTCTGGTTTGGCATCACTGAGTTTTTCCCATGCATTCTCCCCTGAGCTTCTCAGATGTGAGACAAATCTCCCTACAATAGACTTGCTGCCATTGTCTGTACAGTTTAATAGATGCTGGCATGTTGAAGGTTACCCATGAGTCTACGAAATCCGCTTTCCATGCTTACTCTTGACACCCCATTGAAGCCACTCATTGTGTGTTCATCTGGGTATGAAAGTCCAGCTCAGTGTGGTCCTGTGCTTGTACTGCCCTGCTTTGCAGTTCCTTTGCACTTATTCGAGTGCTGTTTTGAAATGCTTACATTATATGAACTTTAAAAAATGTAAAAAAACAAACAAACAAACCCATACAATCTGTATTTGTATATACACGTGTCCGTACAAGTATACCTAAATAAAAATTAAAGGTTTTCTTCATTTTAATTGGAGCCCTCCTTCTACTTCTTTGTTCCTTGAATGATGACTTATTTCAGGGACTACTTGTCCTTTGCTGATTTTTTAAAAAATCTTTGTGGGAAGAAAAGATAATTTAAAATCTATGTGGGAATTCTGGGAAACTGAAAGACTACAGGATTAGAATTAACCAAATCTCTAGCTGAATTCTGACTTTTGATAGTATGATGAGGATTCAAACCTTGCCTGCAAATTTATGAACCCTGAAAATAGGCCGTATGGCTAGTGCCGCATCCTCTGGAGATAAGTAGTTAAATATTTCCTTTCTTTACTTAAAATTCTTTTTGCCCTTTTGAAATCAGTCCTGAAAAATTTTTTCAGCACCACTGCAGACCCCAGGAGGCAAGAGGAGAAACATTGGCACCTTCCATAATAAGATCACCCCTCCCCCCACAATGGACATCTGTGCCATTGTGTGACCTTAAGCTAGTCACCTAGTCTATTTGGGTCTCAGTTTTCTCTTTTCTAAAATTATTCCTATTTGATGATTCTTTGAACTCTCCTGATGCATGACGTTCATAGCAGTGGAAAACCAATTTTAAATTTGAGTGACTTGACTATGCTGTTGTCCTCAATAATGGCCCTCTTCTTAGTCTATGAGAAAGTTGGAAGCAGAGCCAAAGAATTTCAGTTGTGGGGGGAAAACACAAAATATTGAATATAATAAACACCTAATGCATTTCAAGACTTGGCTTTAATTATACCATGTTAACATTAAATTCATCAAAAGCATTTATTACACTTAATTATTTGACGGGGCAGCAAATACTAATTTTAACTTACTGTAACTTCTTTTGATAATGAGGAGTGACAGCTCTGTGGGAAGAGGAGCAATTCATATAATGGTGGTTTACCTAGAACTAGTACATTGGCCTGTATATGTGATATTTTCAAACCAGGGCAGCATTACATCATCATCATCACCATTATCATCCAAAGCATTTATTGAGTTCCTGTCTGTGTGTGGCACTATTGTGAGGTGCTGTATGGAGTGATGACAATACACACAATCTTGGCCCTACCCAAAGAATTTACAGCCTGAGATAGATAACATTGATAGAAAGAACACTGTAATGATAACTAGATGAATACAAACACTGGACAAATATACAAATCAAGTGAAATATTTATGATTCTGTGAGCAATGGGATAAATGCAATTGTTTTTTTGGCAAAAAGTGAAGCCTGATGGCCTTGGGAACTGCTTACTTGGACGTGGCAGGATTGGCTGGAAAAACACATACATGCTAGCTTTTCCACAGAGTCAAGAGGAGGGAGGGCTTCGGAAACTACTTGAAAAGAAGAGGCCTGGGTGAGTTCCTAGTCATTATCAGTATTTCAGAGCGGGAATGATTAGATGACGGGGACATAAAGGAGATTTGCCTAGAAAAGCAGATGATAGATTGGGAGAATAAGAAGACATAATGGAAGCAGAACAGCCCGAGAAAACCTAGAGGTTTGAAGTAGTACTAACTAAGGAATTCGGTCATTCTCTTTAATGTAGTAAGAAATCAGCATAGTGTCCTAATAAGATCTGAGGGAGGGTAAGTGGTTTATGTGAAGCCAGTGAAAGTGAAAACGTTAGGTCTGGAGAGGGAGGAGGTGTTATAAAAGCTAGATGAGAGATGACTAAGGCCTCTGTTAAAGATGAGTGAATTTCTGAGCAAGGAAGAAGCAGATTGGGGAGATGACTGGTAATTTTTATAACAGGAAGGTCCACATAGGTCAGAGGTATGGAAACAATGCTAACCATATGTATTTTGGGCTTATAGTTAGGCAATTGAGATGTCTTATAGATAAAAACAAGAAGAGAATCCAGGATTAGGCAATTCTCTTTGAAAAGCATCAGTGAAAAGTACAAAGGTTTCATCCCAGGAGGCCTATATCTAAAATATTGGTTAAAGTAGCTATAGAAAGAGATCATAAATTTGTCCTCTGAAAGTCAGGAAGGGCAATACCCTCCTGAGGGTGACTGTTTAAAGCTCATTCATTGTGACAAAACTCCTAGATTTTCAGTTTGATAAATTCACTAATATTGAACCCAGTAAAGGTGCTGGATCAGTAGTGACAGTCCAGAATAGTGACTGAGTTTGAAAAGTACTTGTAGAACTGATTGTGTGTCAACCATATATAGATGGTCATTACATCTGTGGGAATTGATGATCTGATCTCGTGTGGAGAGCTGGTGCAAAGGGACAAGACTTTTGTTTTTATATAATGATCCTCTCAACAAACTTCCCTCTCTCTCTGTCTCTGTCTCTCCAACTATCTATGCCTGTCTCTCTGTCTCTGTCTCTGTCTGTCTGCCTCTGTCTCTCTCTCTGTCTATTTTTCTGTTTCTCTCTGTCTCTGTTTCTCTGTTTCTGTCTCTGTCTCTCTTTCTCACACACACACCCATACATACACATAAACATACTCACACACATGTATGTTTTTTGAATCAAAGTAGCTTATCCTTAAATCAGGGTTTTTGATGATGCCCAAAGCTAGGACAGCAAGCCTTCTCCTCCCAACCCCAGGGCTTTCAAGATGCCTCAACTAAGGGGACTGAAATGCCAAAAGTATGATAAAAGTAGGAAGGAGCTGAATTTTAGGTAAAAGCTAGGCCTTGATGATGCTGTCAATTGTTGCTATTTCAAAAGAGTTTGGTGTAGTTGGTACCTCTCCCAGCCAATAATGCAGCTTGAAATATCTGTGTGTGTGTGTGTGTGTGTGTGTGTGTGTGTGTGTGTGTGTGTGTGTGTGTGTGTGTGTGTATGATGACTATTTCAGGCAAATACATGACAATTTTTTGCTTATCAATCTCAATGACAAAACAAAAACTCCAAAAAGGATTACAGTAGAAAACATGGAACAAGATATTTGGCATGTTGTTTTGTTCTTAAGAGAAAGACACCCCCTTGGATGATAAATATTATTTGAAATAGTGTGGTGTCATGGGAAGAGCACTAGATTTGGAGACAGATATCATGACTTTTAATCCTGGATCTAGTACTTAACTCTCTTTGTGACCTTGGGCCAGGTGCTGCATCTCTCTGGGCCTCTGTTTCCTTAGCTATAAAATGAGAGAGTTGCACTATGATCTCTGAGGTCTCTTCTAGCTCGGAGTCTATGATCCTTTGAGATCTGGGTCATCAAAACAGGTTTCTTCCTGCCATCACTATCAAGCAGGACAATAAAAGGATGGAAAAACCATAGTCCACACATATCTTTGAAAATATCTGCTACCTTGGTCCGCCTCACTTTTTGTATTTATGGACTCCATACTGGTTCAGTACTTTGCATTACCCTTTAGTCATTTTAGAAGCATTTTCTTTCTGGATAAGCCTGAAGCTGTGAGGAGTATAAAAAAATCTTGTACCTAAAAATATTATTTAGAAAAGCACATGCCAACTGAAACTCAACTGCATTAATTTCTCCTGTGGGGAGCCAGTACATTCCCACCCCCCAACCCTGGAAGATACAGTTTCTTATAATAGTAATAGACTTCATGGTTTATAAAGAGAATTTTATCCCAAGACTTTAAAGGCATAGTCAACAAAAGGATAAACTAATGAATATTCCTAAAGAACAGGAATTTAAGGACAGCTAGGTGGTGCAGTGGATAGAGCACCAACCTTGGAGTAAAGAGGATCTGACTTCAAATCTGGCCTTAGACATTGACTAGCTGTGTGACCCTGAGCAAGTCACTCAACCCCGATTGCCTCAAAGCAATAACAGGAATTTACTAGAGTACCATCTTTACCATCTTTTACTTTGAGAAGCTCAGCATTTGAACAAAGATTCCTGTCCCATTACCAATTAAAAGCTTTACCTAAGGTATTATGGGAGGGGGGAAAACAACTCAGGTGTTTCTCTTCTGAATTTGCAAAGTTTCAGGCAGTTCTACTGAAAGGGATGCATTATGTAACTTCCCTAAATTCCTTCTCATCCCAGTTCTTTCAGAAAAGAGTACAAATTGTGGAGTGGAAATGGCAAGCATGAGAAATGGTTTCCAGTTCCTGCTCTGCCCCTCACTAGCTAGGTGACCTGGAGTTAATCACTTCTCTCTGGGTAGATTTCCTCACCTGGCACATGGTCTCTTAAGTCCTTCTAGCTCTAACATTCCATAAAACTGGCTTTTAAAGGCAGCCTTTTTCAATCAGTTCTTAAGACATTTTCCATCTATTTCTTCTTAAAAAACAACAACAGAAGGAGCAGAAAGGAGACAGAGAATATATGCATTGATATTGCCTTCTTCTGTAATTTTCCTCCAGCCTGTTTGTTGGCTTTAATTGTATGCGTTCACAGAGCTCTTCCCTTGGCAGTATTTGTGTACAGCAGAATGAAAAGAACAGGATGAGAATGCTGAGGGTCATATCAAAATCAGGAAGAAGCAGTTTGAAAGAATTTAAAGAAATAGGATAAAATAGTCACCCATTGTCAGGCTCAAATATGTTTGCTTTTTATAGAATTTTTCCAGAGCCAAAAGCTCTGGTACATATAAAAATCACATCCTTTCTATGGTCAATTGAGTGTCAGTTGTGATTTCAGCAGGCCAATGGCTTGCTGCTTGCAAAGGAGAGGTGGTTGACTATAGGTGCAGAACATTGCATACCTTTTTTTTCAGATGTGGCCAATGTGTTAATTTGTTTTGCTTGATTTATTTTATTTTATTTTATTTTTACAAAGAAGAGTTGAATTGAGTTAGGAGGAGTCATTGGAAAGTGGCAGTGATGTAAAAAAAAGTGAAGAGCCAATAAAACATTTTAAAAATAAAACACCGCCTCCATGTGGCAACACCAGTTGACAGTTGGTATAACTGGGCTATGAGCTCTCCTGCCAACTCCCCAACCAACACTCCAGGACTGCAGGGTAGTTCTGAAGCTTCCAGAGCACCTGGAGGCTGGACTGGGACATTATTAGTGATAACACTATGGCCACAGGTTATCCCTCTGGCTGACAGCTTCTTCGGCACAGCGCAATTGGCCACATGCCTAATGTCATACAATGCTGCAGAAGCTAGATCTGTGGGATTCCCTGGTGTAGGACTGCTTGAGCTTCAGGTCCTCAAAAGGAAAATCTTTCAAGACCTGCTCCAGACAACACCTGGGAATCTCATGGACACTCCGATGATGCCCTAGACTTGGGGAGCACAAAGCTCACTCTCAGTTTTGCCATAATCAGGACTGGGTTCTGGTGCGATCTCTAACCTCCTGGAGTTCTAAGAGTCCAGGTTTAGTGTTTAGCATGTATCTGAGTCCACTATATTCCATGTGTGCTATGGCCTCCTCTAGTTCATGTCAATATTCAGCAGAGCAAGTTAATCTTGCTGCTAAGTGACAGTTCTGCCACTTTAACTGGCATGGAATCAATTTTTTTAAACTCAATCGAAAAAGGGAGGAAAGTGTCAAGGATTCAGTGCTAGTGGACTCGTTGGCAAGTAGATTCACTTTCAATGTATTTTGATTGGTTGTTTCTGCCTCTTAGCTCTCAATTTTTCCTTTTCCTTTTTCATTGAATCTGCCTACATGACTTAATACTTACCCTGTCTACTAAGTAACGATGCCCACCAGCTCCATTGCTAGAATTAAAGGAGGAATTTCATTACACACGTGTACGCACACACACACACACACACACTTTTTGCTTTTCCAGCTTTTATTAGAAGTATAGAATGAGAAGAGAAAGGGTAGTAGAAGAACAAAAAATGACCTTTATAGCAACAAAGATTCAGAGGAGGCAAATAGAAAGAAAGTCAGAGGACTTATCACCAGTAAATTTGTTTCATTTTCTCTTCACCTGTGCAGTTAGGAACTCATTCAGAAGCATCTCCCAAACACAAGAAGGTTCTCTTGAAGACTGAATAGAAAATTCCTATGATTTTCACACAAACAGATGGCCTTCATTTTGGGGGGAGGCAGTAGGGGTATCTCTAGAGTATCAATCCTGGCAACATATACTTAAGTTCTATCCCTGTGCTGGAGACAATGTCCTTCCCATCCCCAAAGTTTCTATCAGTCCAAAGTAGGGGTTCTTAATCTGGAGGCCATGAACTTTTAAAAAAATGGATAACTATTGTTTTAAATATAATTTGTTTCCCTTGTAATCATATATGTTTTATGCATTTAAATGCATAGGTAAGCATTTAAAAATATTATTCTAAGAAAGGGTACATAGGATTGATCAGACTTTCAATGGGGTTCATGACACACAAAGATGTTATAACTCCTGGCCTAGAAGAAGAAACATCTTAGTGCCAAGAGGAGTATGACTTGATTATGTGAAATCGAAGATGATAATAAAAACAGAGAAATCTGAAGACAATGCAACGAGACTGTTGTGAGACATGGTCCTTTGCTACAGTGTCTTTCTCACGTATTTGGAGCACCTTAGACACTTTCAGGAAAAGGGGTCTGCTTTCAATACCTTAAGAGTCTTTTAAAAAGCTTGTTTGTAGTCATGATGAGTCCTCAACTTTCCATTCTGTTCCAGAGAAGCGGATCATTTAAAAGTCATGATTTCTAAAAGGAGCTCATGCTTATGAAAGCTATTCAGGAGTCCCCACCCCCACCCCCATGGCTCCCTCCTATCCCAGGACTCCAGGAAAACAGAGGGAAAACAGTAAGAGCTTCTGGTAGCCTTTTCATCTGAGATGAGTCTAGGGACACTGACTTATGCTGTATTTTGTTTTTTCTAGGTTTTTTCCAAAACAGATATAGAAGTAAAGTAGTATGCCTGTGATTCAATACACCATAGCTCTCTGAAACTAAGCACCATAACTTTTCTAACCTGTGGCTACTATGACTGTTACTGAATTACATGCAATGAACAAGGTAGTTCTTTTATCCCCTCAGAGGGTTCTATTAAATGTGGAAAGATCTCAGAATAATGACATTTGAAAACCTGATTCTTGAATTTCCATAAAATTGTGGATATTTTCCAAACTCCAAAGGCCACTTATTCTCTACCCCTGGTTGCGTGCTCTCAATCTGGTAAAAAAAAAAAATAGCCCAACAGTTTTCTCAAGAAAAGAACTCATTTAGAGGATGAGAAATCATTAAGAGAATGATAGACAAGACAGTAACTCTTTCTCTGCTCAAAGTCCTCATCAGTTGGCACAGAAAAGGGACAAAAATTAGTTAATTTTGAGTCTCTGAAGTAGCCAGGAAGCAATAAAATAAAACCAAGAAAACTGCTTAGGGATCAATGGTTGGTTTTTTTGTTTTTGTTTTTGTTTTTTTTAAAGATCAGACAAATCCTGCCTAAGAAAACTCAGAAAGACAACCCAGAGAGTTTACCCATTAACAAGGATTATATCATAACAACAGCAACAGTAACAATAAACTAGCATTTATACAATGCTTGAAGGTTTGCAAAGTTGTTTTTTTTTTTTACAAAAATCCTCTCATTTGATCCTCACAACAATCCTGAGAGGTAGGCGCTATTATTATCCGCATTTTGCAGATGAGGAAACGCAGGCAGAGGCTAAGTGACTTGCCCAGGGTCACATAGCTAGGAAGTGCCTGAGCCTGATTTAATCTCAGGTCTTCCTGATCCCAGGGCTATGGTCACCTAGCCGCATTTGACTACAGAGCTACTCACCAGAGTCCAGTCTAATACATAGGGCCAGGACTATTTTTCCTAGGTCTAGACTACAAAGGATTTTATATTTGCTCAGCAAAGGCAAATGGCAGCAAACACTGCAAATATCCCTGCAAATATTCTGCCACACCCATTAGCCATTATTTGAGGAAGATACCTGACTGTCTCGTCTTCGGTAATGACATGGAAGCATCTGAAATAAGAATGCAGGCAATGGACAAAATCAATTACTTTGAACAGAATTTTATTTTTCTTTTCAAGCTTACCATCATGTAAAAAATCCCTCTACTGGAATGAGAGTTCTTAAGCTGAGATGTTCAGAACATTCTGAAGCACAAATCTGGTGGCATACATCAAAAGCAGTATCTCCCAATGTGAATCTCCATGTCCCTCACTTCTGAAGCAAAGGAGAAGGAACACATTATTCCTGAATTCCACTTAGCTGGCAAACACAGAATGCTGCTAATGTTACTGGGCTCCCTTTGATCACTAGAGGAAAGCACCCGGGGCTGATGCAAGAGTGCACAACACAGATAACCTGAATTAGAACCAGGGACATGGATACAGCTCCCTCACAAACACTCCAGTGGGACACTACCCTGCCATAATCAGCACAAGAAAAGTCCTCTCGGCTTATCTTAATTTCAACCTGGCATCAGGAATTATGCAGAAAGTGAGAGGAGTATTGGCCCTGATAAACTAAAGTATGGAGTTTTATCAGGCCTTTGTAGAGCAGGGACCGACTCCATTAGCATTTCAGCCCCATGATCCTCACCCTCTTGTAGGACTCACTGTGTTTAATATTTGCTGGGATCTTCTTCTCGACACAAAAGCAGAGTTAAGACAAAGCCAATGAATGTGTGCATCTCCTTTGCAGATGAATGTGTCCTCTGCTTATCTTTGAAAATTATTATTTATATTCCGCATTTGTTTTCAGGTTAAAAAAAACCGCCCACCCCACATTTCCTGTGCTCTCCTCTCATTAGCCAGATTTCCTTAAAACTCTCATACTTCAGAGAAGTTTTGCCAAGTGGCTAAATGAAATGCACACAATTGCAAAGTGTTATGAATATTTATGATGGTTTAATAATGGGATTTTTTGCATCCATGAATAATAAAGATTTTAACAAGAACAGATAACAAGACCAGGACAAAACAGTGAAGTGGTTAATACAAGAATTCCTCCTTGTAGGGACCCCACTGAGAGCAGCAGGAGCTGATCAGGCTCCCTTCCCCCCTCAATCTCTTTCCTGTTCCTCTCCAACCAAAACTAAGCTTAAACAGGGACACAGGGTTTGGTTTGGAGCTTTTTTTTTTTAAAGATAGTTTCATACAAAGAGGCTCTTTAGCTGAGTAGTCTGCCAAAATTCACTTCCTAAAAGGAAGCTCAAGATTGTAAGTAATGTTGTTATAAATTCACCTTCAACTTCTAAACAATATATATATATATATATTTTTTTTTTTTCGGACATTCTTAGAGTAGCATTTCACGTTGAGGGCAGAAGTGACTGCTTTGCTTTCTTTCAAATAGGTCTTAGTTGAAAAGCCCTTACTGGTGACCAGGAGTTGCAAATCATTATACAAAAGGTCATAGAATCACAACATTTTGAAGCAAAATGATACTTAATTCAATACTTTAACTTATAGGTGAGGAAACTGAGGCACAAAGAAGTAAGATCATTTGCTCTAGGTCACACAATAGCAGAGCTGTAAAAACCAAATTCTTCTCCAATCTCAATGTAGAGGTTTTCTTGGTTGTTTGTTTGACATTGCAATACTGTCCCTTTAAGACGGTGGTTCTTAGTCTGAGGTCCACTGACCCATATATATCATGGCCAAACCAATGAATCTTTGGAACCACAGATTTTCTACAGGGGAGTTTTAGATCTTAGCCTGAAAAAATAAGAGTTCTTGAACAAAAGGCTTCAACTCATGAATTGTAAATACATAAATAAAATTGATAACTATTTCAATATATTTTTTTAGTCCTTTGTGTTTTATTTTATGTATTTAAAACATTCTAAGAAGGATTCTTTAGATTGCCCAAGGATCCATGATGCACACAAAAATTAGGAGCTCTGCCTCTAAGGCAAACTGACTCAGTTTCTGGAAGATTTCCATCAAGGGAACTCTAGAAGGAATATCATTATAGGCAAACTTTCCCCATACTACCCCTTACTTTCATTTTTTGTAATTATTGTAATTTTTTCTTTTTCTTTTACAAGTTTAATTTAAAATTTTCAATTAACAAAATTCTATTGTCTTTCCTTTACCTACTGTCCTCTCCCATTGGGAAAAAAAAAGAAAAAACAAAATATTTGGGACAAATATACACAGTCAAGCAAAAAAAATTTTTTCTGCATTGGCCACGACTGAAAAATATATGTCTCAATCTTAACCTCTCTGTCAGGAGGTGGGTAGCATTGTAAATATGTTTGAATTATCAGCAAATGAACTGCTAGTAGTTATAGCCTCACCTTCAAGGACATTGAATTTTTCAGGTTAAGATCTAAAACTCCATCACAGAAAATTTGTGGCTCATAAGTTTAGTTGGTTGGCCATTTTTTTGGGATGTTTATAGGAGAACTCCATGCAATTCTGATATTACTTACTAGAGTCACATAGCATTAAACACATCTTGGCTTGATTTACTAGAAAATTCAGTATAGGCCTACTAAATGATTAGATTTTATATATATACACACACACATGCACATACATATTGATATAAATACATATGTGTATATTATACATTTACATATATTATATATGCACATACATATATAATACATATACATGCATATATACGCATACATACCTATATATACCAACTATTACATACATATACATATATCTATACAGAACCATATATACATATATTTATATGTGTGTGTATATACATATTAATATATACCAATATATATCAATACACACACACACACACACATACCAATTCATTCTTGTACATGCCTAGAAATCTATTAAGTGGTCTACTAGAGTTCATCCTTCAGATATCTTCTTTGTTCTACTAGGTTTACTGATGTGACATGAGCTGCAGAGTGGTTACTGCAATTCAGTCCCTAATTCAGAGTAGCCCTCTCCAAAGCAACCTCCAGCTTTCTCATATTTAGAATCCATAAAAGAGGCAGGGATAGGAATTGAACCAGCCTGAACTAATGAACTCATGTAGATTGCATAATCCTAAGGAACATTTTAGTGAGGCAAAAAACATAGGCTAAATGTACTCTTATCCCAAATTAGAAGCCCTTGGTTATTGTGGGTTCTGGGGTTATTACTTCAAAATGAAAAGTACTTCTACATTTTTCTGTGTTCCGTGATTTTTTTACACAAGAGCTGTGTTCCAGAAGAGTTTTGCTTAAATCAAATCATTATCCTCCACATTGCATTTTAAAGGGATTTGGGGACACATGATCAATCAATGAACAAACATCCATTATGTAATAACCATGTTCTGGGTGCTGGAGATATAAAAGCAAAGAATCAAACAATCCTAACCCACAAAGGAGCTTATATTTGAAGGGGAGAGAATATACGGGCATGTATAAAACACACGAATAAATACAAATATCTACAAAGTAGTTAAATACAAGATAGATTGGGATTGGGACAAAAGTCATGGCTGGGGGGGAATGAAGAAAGTCTTCATGAAGAAAATGGTGCTTAAGAGATGGATTCTACAAAAGAAAGGTTAGGAGATTGTGAATTCTACATGTGTGGGATAGCCAGTGTTAAGGAATGGAGATAATAGATGGAGCTGAAGAACAGAGAGAAAGCCATTTTGGCTAGCTGTATGTGATAATGAATCTTTTTGTCAAGCCAATAATGTACTAAAGTAGCAAATCTGGTTTTCATAGACTAGGTTTATGTAAAATGGGATATACATAGACAAAGTTTGTGGGTATGTGTGAGGGGGTTTGTTTTTGTTTTTGATTTCTTGTTTCTCTCTCACAAAGACAACTTGATTTGGTTAACATTAATAGCAATCAAACCAAAGCAAAATACTTGGTGAATCTCTTACATTGGTAAGCTCACAACCATGTATGTGTGTTTGCTAATGTAAATCAATAAAAAACATGACTCTCAATTGGAAACACATTTAATGGTAAAGTATGTGTATGGAACCTGGGTCTGGTAGGCCTGTACGATTTTTTCACTTCCTCTCCAACTCTATATTCTTTATAAAAATTCTCACACAATA
The DNA here is from genome assembly GCA_028646595.1 of Phalanger gymnotis. NCBI lineage: Eukaryota > Metazoa > Chordata > Mammalia > Diprotodontia > Phalangeridae > Phalanger > Phalanger gymnotis. Next base: position 387,980,107 of record CM053622.1, read on the forward strand.
AGGTGTCCCAGCCTGCCAATTTTATTAAAGCCTGCTGTGTGGGAATTTCCTTTCTCTACTTTACCAGCTACCAAGACAACCCCATTCAATGTGATTTTTCACACGTTTTCTTTTCCTGTGTTCTGCATCTCAGTGAAATTTCATCTCTCTGACTCATTGCAAAGTGTTTCTCATTTGAAATCATAGTCAATCTCAAATGGAATGGAAAAGAAGAAATCACAAAAGGAAAAAGATAAACCAAAATCTCTCTTCCTCTAAAATTATACCAACCTTAAGCAAAGTTGCATGAGAACTGTCTAGCCATCCAAGACTAAGGGAGCAGCAACAAGTATAGAACAGAAGACTAGTCTTGGAACCTAGTATTACCAAATCCCATAAGCTATTCCTCCTTATGGAAGAAAACAGCTAGATAACAAAATCTAAACTATGGCAGTAGTTTCTTAGAACAGAACCAATAATTGAAATAGGGTATTGCATCCTGTATTTTTCAAACGGCATTTGGATTGGATCCGTGATTTTATCAATGTAGGGGAGATCTGAGTAAGGACATTTCTCCTACTAAGCCAGGTCAGTATTTTTTCTGCAACTTACATAGTTTAGGAGAGTTGTCTAGGGGCGCAAACTAATTAAGGACCTGTCTACGGTTGAACAGCCAGTACCTATGAGATGCAGGACTTAAATTCAGGTTTTCCTGACTCTGAGGACAGTTCAGACCCACTATATCACACCTTTCATATCATACATAGAGAACTTGAAACTGAATAAAACACTATTTGCTGTTTTAGAAGGTAGAAGACAAAAAAGATTTACTAAGCCTTTAATGAGTTCTTAAGTCAGAGGACCTGGATGAATCTTATACCCTGTGTGACTTCAGGTAAATAATTTACTCTAAGGTTCCTTCTGGTTCTAAATCCCAGGACCTAGGAGCAGAGAAACAAAAAAGCAAAGACAAGGACAAACAACGTGATAAAGAATCAATGGCCACTCAGATGAGCAAGGCAGGCTGAGTTGTTAGTTATTCTAGAGACTAAGGCTTTGCTTTTCCATGTCAAGAGAACTCATTCTTCTCGTGTTGGAAAGTTTCCTTAGTAACTTCTTGGGCTTCCTTAGTCCATGCCCTGCAAAATATAATGCTTTATATTTAAATTATTGTTGCTGACTCTTAGAAACACTTAATAGAGCTCTTTTAACTTTGTTATCTTCTTGTCGTTCACCCTTCAGTTTTGAAGAGCACCAATGACATCATGGGTGATGTCTTGACTCACCTGTGAATTGAGTTTAAGTGAGGCAGAGTTGGGCAAAGTTTTCAGTGTCACCGTCTCTTCCAGAGTAATCAAAGTCCAGTGGCAAAACAAAAGTCAAGACCACTGGTGATGGCCTGGGATGCAGGGGATGACCTTGGCATCTTCAGTGTCTGACCAAGCTCTAAGTGCTCCACAGCACCTGCTTCAACCACCTTCATGGCCATTGGAACAAATTGTTGTCTTTCACCAATTCCACTGGGGGGAAGTATTCATGTGCCTGGGGTAGACATCTTCCTAATTCGCTGACAGGTGTGAGGCCTATTACCTGCCCTCAACCTAGTTTAGCCCATCTGCTGAGACAGTTTCCCTGGGATGTGGCCACAACACATCCTATAGCTTCTTGGAGCCACAGGTGAGAGTTGAGTGCCAAGTGACACCAAAGGTGGATGAGAAGCCCTGAAAAGGGCTTGTCAAGCCCTCACCTAGAGGTGCTAGTCCTCTCTGAATACCCCATACACACCTAACTTTGTTATCTAGACAAACCCTGAAGGGATGGGGGTGGCATGTTTTCAACCCGCAAATCATCTGTCTCCTAGGGGAAGGGAAAACTGACTGCCCAGACTCACTTTTGGGACATTCTTTCCAGAGTTGGCTTACTCTCTTTCTTTCTGGTACTCATTAATATAACTTAATATCAATGCGAAGAATTGGAAACAACTGGAATGTCTGACCTTTGGGGAACAGCTGAACAAATCATAGCACATGAATGCCATGAAATACTGTTGCGCTATGTAAAATTAAAAAATAGTTTCAGAGAAACCTGAGAGGACTTGTATAAACTGATGCAGGTGAAGTGAAGTGAACAGAACCAAGAGGAAAATCTATACCACAATATCAATATTATAAAAAGAAACAATTCTGAAAGACAAGAACTTGGATCAACACAACAATCAACCATGATTCCAGAGGATTCATGATGGAGAATGGCTGCCTATCTCTTGAAAAAGATGTGATGGACTAATATGGAGAATGAGAAACACATTTTTGGATATGGCCAATGTGGGAGTTTGTTTTATTTTACCATGCTTATAAGATATAAAGGTTTTGTATTTCTTAAAATTCCCCACTCCCTGAGATGGAAGGAAGTAGGAGGGCCCAAAAAAACAGCTTGATAATTGAAAAAAAA
>CM053622.1:387983036-388028229 GCA_028646595.1 Phalanger gymnotis
AAAACTCCACTCAGTGTATGAAATTGCACCAAATGAATAATGATGAAGTAACCTCAAGAGACACAGACATAAGGCCTTCTATTCAATACATGATGGCACAAAGGATTTCCAGAATCCTGCTGAAACTCTGAATGTAGATAAGCCAGAGTAGGCAGAAGGAAAGGGCATGGGACCCTGAGTGGGAACCCAGGCCAAATCAGTGCCAAGATAGCTCGTTACTCAGGTTGCTCACCTAATAGGAGAAAGGGAGAAGAAGGGAATAAGCACTTATTAAATACTTACTATGTGCCAGGCACTTTGCTAAGTGTTTTTTTTTTTTTACAAATATTGTCTCATTCGCTGCATCAAGGACTAGTACCAGACCACTGTCAGGCTATAAGAGCAACCAGCCAATGTTCTCCAAGCCACCATAGGAGAAAGGACCCAAGCGACATTTGGAAAGCAAAATATCTAAGGTCTCAGGGAAGATTGTTATCTGCATAATCAACATCTGGGTGGGGACTGTCAGGTTCATAGCAAGGGACAAAACCAATTCTGGGTTTGGAATTGTGTAAGAAGAGAGAGAGGAGCAAAGCCAAAATGTAAGTTGAGCCATCAGGAGACTGAGCCAAAACACAAAAATTCCCACGGAAGGTGGAATCCAGTCTTAGCTACTGCATCCATGATGAAGCAAGGCCTTCCCACAGTCTAAGAGTAAGGACAGAAGAGTTAAGAGTTTGATCCAATACAAAGCACAGATCCAGAAACTAAGGCTGGAAATAAAATTGACTAGAATATAATGCTGAAAACAATGAACTGAGAGAAGTCCAAGATGGAAAGCCAGTAAAAGAGAGTATTACAAGTTCAAGTCATTCCTGAGAGAAAATAATGTATTGGCCACAAGGACTACAAGAGTCCCAGGAAGAAATTATTCAAGAATACAAAATATAATGCTAAAAGAAATGACAGCTAGTGAAGAGGGATGACAAGGAAACTTAATAGCTTATAACAGAAGGGGTGATAAGCCTTGCCAGAAATTTAGCTCCCTGAAAGTTAGAATGAATCAAACAGAAAGAAATGACCCCAAGAGACAACAACAACAACAACAAAAAAAAAACATTACAACAAAATCAAAACAGAAGCACATGTTTGGCATATATGATTAAAAACAATTGATCTGGTAAACAAGTCAATGAGGAATAATCTGAGAATCATTGGACAACGAGAAAATCATGACCGAAGAAAAGCTTGGATACCGTATTTCAAGAAATTATAACCAGAAGGCCAAGAAAAAACAAAAAGAGAATTCACCAGTCACCTCTAGAAGAATGAAATAAAATGAAGTCAATAGTCAAAATTTAGAGCTTCAAGGTAAAAGAAAAAATACTCTAAGCAGCCAAACAAAAGTGTTCAAGTACCAAGGAGTATACAGTCATGAATACACGACTTGACAACTACAACTAGAAAGAGAAGAAGACTTTGAAATATGATTTTACACATGGCAAAAGATCTTATAAAGTTTACTAAGGGCTTACAACCAAGAAGAACCTATTTAGAAAAACAAAGCATAATCTATTAGGACAAAATCACCATCCTTTCATAATCCAAGTGTCATCCTCAACTCCCCCCTTCCTACATATCCAATCTGTTGTAAGTCCTATTATTTCTACCTTCATGAGATTTCCTATATGCCCTCTTCCCTTCTCTGACACTGCAGGCCCCTTCACCTCATACCTGGACTATTGTTCTGATTATTATCCCTGCCACAAGTCACTCCTTGCTTCAGTCTATCCTCCACTAGCTGTCCAAGTGATCTTCTTAAAGCATAGGTCTGAGCATATCATTCCCCTTACTCAGTACAGTCTAGTGCCTCCCTATCACCTTCAGGATAAATATGAAATTCTCTTTTTGGCATTCAAAACCTTTCATATCCTACCTTCCTAGTTTACAGCCTTCTTACATCTTATTCCCCCTACCCCATATACTCTGCAATCAACTGACACTGACCTCCTTGCTATTCCTGGAAAAGAATACTCCATCCCAGGATTCTGGGCATTTTTGTTGTCTGTCTCCAATGCTTTATCGTCTCCGCCACCCCCCCCCCCCAATCGCTACCTCCTGGATTCCCTTATTTACTTCAAGTCCCAGATAAAATTATACCTTCTATGGGCAGACTTTCTTTATTCCTTTTAATGCTATGGCTTTCTTTCTCTTGATTAGCTCCAGTTTATCACATATATACCTTATTTGTACATAGTTATTAAATTTCATCAAACAAAATTACAACAGAGACAATATATGAAAACTTACAGATGTAGCTAAAGTAGTCCGTATGGAAAAATATCTCTAAATGCCTTCACCAGTTGAAGAGAGAAATAATAGATAAGCAAATCTGGCATGAAATTAAAAAAAAACACTAGAAAAAGCATCAAATCACAAAATCCCTAACTGAATACCGAAGAAGAAATTATAAAAGTTGAAGGAGAGATTAATAAAATTAACATAAAAATATTTACTTGATAAAACCAGGAACTTTCTAAAAATTAATAAATTAAATATATCAAGTGTAATAAAAAGAGAAGAAAAGAAAATTGTAACACAAATTTTAAAAAAAGAATTTAAAAGAATTTTGTTGTTCAGTCATTTCAGTCATGTCCAACTCTTTGTGAGCCCTTGTGGGTTTTTCTTGGCGAAGATAGTATAGTGATTTACCATTTCTTTTCTCCAGCTCATTTACAGATGGGGAAATGGAGGCAAACAGGATTAAGTGATTTGCCCAGGGTCATACAGCTAGTAATTTCTGAGGCCAGATTTGAACTTTGGAAGATGGATCCTATAACCTCATGCCCAGCACTCTATCCACTGTGCCACCTACCTGCCTGTGCACAACAATAGTAGATGAAATAAAGGAATCAGAAATTTACTTAGATATATCTCAACAAAACCAGTAACTTAGATGAATGCATATGTATTTACAAAAATAAAATATATATTTAACAGAATAAGAAATAGATGAATAAGAAGTAGTCTAATACCAGAAAAAGAAGTAAAGAAACTGAAAACTTACTCTTAAAGTGAGAGAAAAAAGAAAATAAGACGAGATGAATTTTTTTTAATTTATTTTTAATATGTTTGGTTTTCAGCATTGATTTTCACAGGCGTTTGAATTACAAATTTTCTCCCCATTTCCTCCCCCCCCCACTCCAAGATGGCGTACACTCTGGTTGATGAGATGAATTTATAAGAGAGTACTGTCACATATAGAAAAAACAGTTCCAATATGACATAATTGCAAAACTAGGAAAAGAATGGATTCTTTCAAACTCTTTCTATGATACAAAAAAGTTCTTACCAATTAAAACAAGGAGAAACAAAACTAATAACCAATTTTACAAGTGAACATTGGTGTAAAAATATTGACTAACATATTAGCAAAGAAGCTACAATGACATAAAAGATCATACTCTATGACTAGATTAAATTTGTGCCAAAAATTCAGGCTTGGTTCAATATGAGAATAAATAAACAGTACTATATTAATAAAAATAACAAAAACACATGATTATATTAGTAAATGATTTCAAAGCATTTGGAAAAAATAGAGTATTATTTTTTTCTATTAAAAAATTAGAAAAATATTGGAATAAATGGACTTTCCCTTAATGTGGTCAAAGTACTATCTAGCTAAATCCAAGAGTCAATATCATATGAAACAGAGAAAGTCTAGAGGCCTTTCAAATATGGACAGAGATAATTAAAGTATGTCCATTATCACCACAACTATTGAACACGATGCTAAAAGTGCTATCTATAACAACAAGAACCCCTCCCCCCCCAAAAAAAAAGAAAGAAAGAAATTGCGGGAATAAATATAAACAAAAACCAAACCAAACTATTTCTTTTTGTAGTTGATAAGGTGGATCAGCTAGAGAATTCAAAGAAGCTAAAGAAAAATGAAACTAACTTTTACAAAATTGCAGGATATAAAAAAAATCCACAGAAATAATTAAGTTTTCTGTATATTACCCAAAACCCAAACAGAAGAGATAGAAAGAAAAATTCCATTAAAATACACAATACAAAATATTAATGAGTCTATTTACTAAGAAACACATAGGAATTATAGGAATACATGTACAAACATTCTTTACAGAAATAAAGATAGACCTAACAAATTGGGGAAACATTAATTGCTCTTGAGCGGGGCATGCTGAAATTAAAAAAATGACAATGCTACCTAACAATGTATTTATTCAGTCCCATACCAATCAAACTGCAGAAGCATTATTTTATTGAAATAGAAAAAATAATAATGAAGTTCATATTGAGAAATGAAAGGTCAAGAATCTCAAAGGAAACAGTGAAAAATATTGTAAAAGCTGGAACCTTACTGGCAGCAAATTTCAAAATACACTAAAAATCAGTAATCATCAAGATAATTTGGTATTGGCTAAAAATAGAGAAGCCAATCATTAGAACAGGTTCAGTATATAACACACAGAAATAAACACAAATAGTATATTCTTTGAATAAACCCAAAGTCCCCAACTACTAGACTAATGACTCAGTATTTGACAAAAACTGCTGTAAAAACTGAAAAGCCATTTGTGTGAAATTATGTATAGACTAACATCTCATACCATTTAATAAGGGAAGCTAAAATAAAAGATCAAAAACAAATTAGCAGTGAGAGGAAAAATATTTATGTTGCAATTATTGATGTGGGCAACTTCATAACTAAACATGGGATAAATAAAATCACAGAAGAGAAAATGTACATAAGATTTAAAACTTCTTCCTATATAAAATCAATGTAATTAAAATGGGAAGGGAAATAGTTCTCTAATTCTCTCAATTAAGGTAAAAAATTTCTTTGCAGCAAGTTTTTTTTCCAAAAAAAAGTCCATATCCAAGATATAGAGCTATTTCAATTTTCTTAGAAGAAGAGCCATTACCTGGCAGATACATGAACAAAGTACATGAACAGGCAACTCTCGAGTGAAGAAATACAAGCTATCAACAACTATGAAAAAAAAATACTCTAAATCATTTATTTAGAGAAATGTGAATGAAAACAACTCTGAGATTTTGTTACATGTCAGATTGATAAAGATTCATAAATAGTATATGACTATTGTTGAAGTTGTTGTGAGAAAATGGCCTACCCATTCTGGAAAGTAATTTGGAACTATTTTCCCAAAGCCACTAAACTGTTAAATTCCTTTGACCTAGTAATTTTACTGCTCAATCCATAGCCAGGAAGATTAAAGGAAGAAGAAAAACACCCATCCATGCAAAAACATTTATAGCCTTTAAAAAAATTATAGTAAAGAACAGAAACTAACCATGGGCTCTTCAATTAGGGCATGGCTAGACATCATATGTTGTATGAATGTAATGGAGTATTATTGTGAAATAAGTAATGACAAAAGAAATAGTTTCAGAAGAACATAGGAAGACTTTTAAGAACTGATGCAGGAGAGGATTCTGGGAAGATATCAGAGTAGGTCAGGAAATTTCAAGATTTTCCTCCACAAGAGATAAAAATAGCACCTCTGGCTGAACATATAGTGGTGAAAACAAATAAGAATAGGGGCAGAACAGGGGTTCTTCAAGGACAATCAGAGAAGATCTGAAGAAAAATCCCAGGATGAGATTTCCTCTTTGTGAAGAGTAAGCTAGGGTCCACTTTAACAAGTGGCAAGCTGCTTAAACAACAAGCAGCAAGCCTGGGGGTTAGCTGGGTTGGGAGGCTGCCTCAGCCCCAGACACAGGAACTTTTACCCCTGGGACAGTGAGGGGAGTTGGGCTTCTTACCTGGGGAAGATCTAAGGGAATCTTAGCTGACAAGGAACGCCAGAGTCATCTGTGCTTCAGAAGTGGCAGGGGTGAGAAGGAGTGGAGCAGCAGTGGGATAGGGCACTGCTGCCTGTGGGTCCTTATAGGAGGCTGGAGGTCTTGGTTTGAGTTCAAGGTCAGAGGGGAGAATTGAAGAGGATCAGAGGCCAGAGGCACCATTCCCCATGCTCAAAGACTAGAGGTGATTATAAAAACTAAATTATTACCAAAAAAAAAATGCACAGGCAAAAGGGACAGAATCCACCTATAGAGGGGTACTACAGAAATAGAAAAGACTAGGGTTCATCTTCAGAGGAGGATACTGAAGCAAAGAAACCTGTTTCTACTCCAAAGAGTAACATCAAATGGTCACCTGCCCAAGAACTTTAAAAGAAGAACTTTAAAAAGACTTTAAAAATCAAATGAGAGAGATTGAGAAAAAACTAAAAAGAAAAATAAGAATAATACAAGAAAAACAAAAAGATAATGAAAAGAAAGTTAATGAATTAGAAAAGGAGACCCAGAATCTTAAGAGAAAAAAATGACTCCTTGAAAATCAGAATTGAGCAAGGGGAAACCAGTGAAGTTATAAAGAGATGAAGAAATTTTAAAAAAAATGTAAAGAATGAAAAATAGAAGACCATGTGAAGCATCTCACAGGAAAAACAATGGATTTAGAGAACAGATCAAGAAGAGAAAACATAAGAATAATTGGACTACCTGAAAGCTCTGATCAAATAAAGAATTTTGATACAGTAGTACAAGAAATTAAAGAAAATTGTCCTGAAGCTTTAGAACAAGAGGGGAAAGTAGAAATAGAAAAAAAATGCACTGATCACCACCTGAAAGAGATCCTACAATATTATAGTCAAATTCCAAAACCCCCAGATCAAGGACAAAATATTATGAGCAACAAGAAAAAAACAATTTACATATGGTGGTATCACACTTAGAATCCCATAAGACCTAACAGTGGCGACACTAAAAGATTGCAGGTCTTAGAACACTATGTATTAAAGAGCAAAAGAACTGGGCCTCAGGCTGAAAAATCATACCCAGCAAAGCTAAGTATAATTCTGAATGAAAAAAAAGGACATTTGATTAACTCTCAGACTTTCAGGACTTTGTTAAAAAAACAAACACACCCTGAACTCAAAAGAAGACTTGACATACAAGTGTCAAGAGAAATGTAAGGTACTTACCAATGACCAATTACAAAGGACTCAATAAGGATAGAATGTTTACCTTTCATGTGTGTAAAATGTAAAATCTATGTCTAAGATTGTTACTAGAAATTAGATAGCTTATGAGAAAGATTGGGGTAGAACTAAGTATTATATGACTTCAAAAAGTAAAACCATTCAAGAACAGCTAAAAGAGTAATTGTCTTATACAAATGAGATGCAAGAGGAAGAACCAATACAGAAGAATCAGATGGGGAAGGGAGGCTGTTAGTTCTGGAAACCTACTTTCATTGGGAATGGGTTTAAGAAGGGAAAATATACATCTAGAAGAGTATAAACATCTTCTAAATTTAGAAAGAAATAAAACTCTAAAGGAATGGGGGGGGGATAAAGGAGGGGTCTTTAGAGGGGAGAGTGAAGGAATAGATTAAAAGGGGGATATAGAAGGGTGTTTAGATTTTGGGGAATGGGAGAATACGGGAAGGAGCTTTAGGGGGAGGGGAAAGGAATAGGTGAAAAGGATATACAAAAAGGTGTTTAGATATAGGGGAACTGGAGGATAAAGTAGGGCTCAGTCAAGTAATAGAGGGCAAGGTAGCAGGTAGAAGTAAAGTAGAGGAGTTAGGAGAGACAGGAAAAAAGAAAAACACAAACATAAGAACAAAGATTAGGAGTAGAATCTTTAAGGGAAAGTATGTTTATATATGTATGCATATATATGTATGTGTATATATGTATATGTATATATATATATATCAATACCTATATATAAATATATCCATGCTCAATTGTAACCTTGGGGTGGTAGATAGTGGGGGAGAAGGAGGAAAAAAGAACAAAGTAATAAGTGCACTCTAGAGAACAAAAGAAAACTGACAAGGAACAAAGAAAAGATGGACAGCTTTCAACATAATGCACTGTATTTAATATATAGGCTTTCTTGAAATGAAAAGTTATTGATACATATTCTGAATCCTCTCCTATGTTCTGCTGTGCATATGATATATTTTATTTTCTTATTTCATATTTAAGTTTATAATGTTTCTTTTTTTCTTATTATGTGTTTCAGTTTTAATATTTGTTTAAAATAAAAAATAATAAAAAAGAACTGATACAAAAGGAAATGAGTAAAACCAGGAGGAAAATGTGTATAATCACACAGATACAAAGAAAACAAGTTTATTGACTAAGATGACAGAAAAGGAAAATGACAAATGCTGGAAGGGATGTGGAAAAATAGGTATAAGCTGTGAACTACTCCAACCATTCTGGAAAACAAGTTGAAACTATGTCCAATACTGCCACTAGGCCTGTACCCTAAAGAAAACAAAGAAAAAGGAAAAGGACCCATATGTAGAAAAATATTTATAATAGCTCTTTTTGTGGTGGCAAAGAATTGGAAATTGGAGTGGAGGATGGATGGCTGAATGAGTTGTGGTATTTGAACATAATGGAATCCTATTGTGATATAAAAAATCATGAAGGAGATAATTTCAGAAAAACCTAGGAAGACTTATGTAAACTCATGCAAAGTGAAGTTATCAGAACAAGGAGAACAACATACCCAGTGTCGACAATATTGTAATGATAATCAACTCTGAAAGACTTAGTAAGTCTGGTTAATGAAATTTCCAAAGGATTCGTGATGAAAAATTCTATCCACCTCCAGATAGAGAATTGGTAGACTCTAAGTGCACACCAAAGCATTTTTCCTTTTTTTTTCTTGCTTCTCTCTCATAACATGGCTAATGTGGAATATTTTGCATGACTTCATATGTTATATGAGAATCATAGTTATTGCTTTCTCAATGGGTGGGAGAAGAAGTGAAGGGAAGGAGAGAATTTGGAATTGAAAATAAAAACAAAAATTTTGAAAAAGAAAAGAAAACAATATTGAATGACAGAAGAATTTTGACCAATGCAACAATCAGTCACAATTCCAGAGGACTAATGATGAACCATGCTACCCCCCTCTAAAAAAGTGGTGATGAATTCAATATATAGAATACATTTTCAGATTTGGCCAATTTGGAAATATTATATTTTTAGATTTGCCCGATGTAGAAATTTGTGTTGCTTGACTACATATTTGTTACAAAGACTTTTCATTTTCTTTTTTTTCCTAATTGGGCTGTGTGGTAGAAGTGAGTCACTGGAATGAAGAAAGGAAAGAAAGAAGGAAGAAAAGAAAAAGGAAGAATAAAAGAAAGGAAGGAAAAAATACCACTTCTAGATCTGTATCCCAAAGAGATCATACAAGGGAGGAAAGGAACTATATGTACAAAAATATTAATAACAGCTCTTTTTGTGGTAGGAAAGAATTGGAAATCAAGGGGATGCCCATCAACTGAGGAATGGCTAAACAAATTGTGGTATATGAATGTAATAGAATACTATTGTGCTATAAGAAATGAGGAGCACATGGACATCATAAGAACCTGGAGAGTCTTATATGATCTGATTATCAGTGAAGGGAGCAGAACCAGGAGAACATTGTACACGACCACAAACACATTGCTTCTGTGATGACTAATTTTGATCTGCTTGGCTCTTCTCAACAATGCAAGGTTCTAAGACAGCTCCAAAAGACTCATGATGGAAAAGGCTATCTACATCCAGAGAAAGAATTATGGAATCTGACTGCAGATTGAAGCAAACTATTTGCTCTCTCTCTTTTTTCCTTTGTTATTTTATTTTGTTTTATCTTTGGTTTTGTTTCATCTTTCTCATGGTTCATTTCATTGGTTATAATTCTTCTTTACAACTTGATTATTGGGAAAATAAGTTTAATATGAAGGTATATGTAGAACCTATATCAGATGACATGCCAGCTTGGGAGTGGGAGGGGAGAGGAGAGAGGGGGAGAAAATTTAGAACTCAAAAACTTTTGGAATTGAGTGTTGTAAACTAAAAAAAATTAATTAAAAAAAGAAAGGAAGGAAAAAAGAAAGAGAAATATAGAAAAACAAAAAAGAAACAGAAAGGAAGAAAGAAAAAGTCATTAAACTATTTTTAACACAGAGAAGAAAATAAAAGCAAAATCAGGATGAGTAATAGACAATTAGGATATATTTGAAATTTACATGTTGAATTTATTATATATTTTATAAGAAAAGTAAGCTTTACATAACAGAAATCCCCAATTTCACGTACAACCTTTTTTTCTGTTCTACTATGTATTTGGAAATGCTCTCTCCCCTACTACTTTTTTGGTGTTTGCAAAGTTCAGAATTTTAAAAAATTAAAGCACTTAAATAGAGTTTATATTTGATCCTAGAGTCAATAGAGGAATACCGGGTATTCTGAGTAAGGTTATGACTTGGTCAGATCTGCTTTTAAAGACAAACATTTTGCCAGCGGTGTGGAGGATATATTGGAGTACTTCAAGCAAGGGAGGCTAATTGGGAGCCCGTTGCAATAATTTAGACCAGAGGTCATGAGGGTCTTCACTAAAGTGGTAATTAAGTATTTAGAAAGAAAGGATTGGTAAGATTTAAGGGATATTATAGAGGTAAAAAAGCAAAAAATATATGGAGTGAAGGAGAGGAAGAAGTTATAATACAAGAATGTAAGAACCATCCTGGATGATATTTTTGTAAAAATTAGATGAAAGAAAAAAATAAAAAGAAAAGAAATATCAAATAATGGAAGAAAATGAGATGTGGCTACAAAGCAAAGAGACTAATTTTATTAAACACATTAGCTGGGTATAAAGGCAATTTTTCATAGCTCCCTATAATTTTTGAGTGGGAAAAGAGTTTAGATATCATCTAGACCAATTTCCTAATTTCACAGGTGAGGAAACTGAGGTCCAAAGAGGATAAATGACTTGTCCAAGGTTATGAAGGTGGGAAGAAGCAGTTCAAGAACATAAACCCATGTCTTCTGACTCTAAATCCAGTGATATTTCCAATCTGCTACAGCATCCGCTCGACAATTGTTTTAAGCAAGGAGAGTACTTTGGAAATACATGTGTGATTGCTTGAGGTAACTCCTTTGAGGATGATACTGATTTTTATGCATAAATTCTGCTATGCAGTTTTTTTAACTAACAAACAAAAATACTTTATAGTCACACCTTGCAATACAGAGATGATAATATTTACACTGACTGGGAAATGATTACATATGAGTTATGCTGAAATGTTTAGTAATTACAATCTTTTACTATGGACAGATGGAATTCTGTATTTATTTTAATTCAATTTTTGCTTTTTTAATGAACTGTGTGAGTCACCGGCAGCTAAATTGAAACTTCTCGTCCTAGACGCTGCTTTTTGAGGACCATTTCCTGTAGGGTGTGGGATGTGGTTGTCGCAGCCTGTCAAATAGGACTCGTACAGCAAAACACATTAGCCATCACTCTCTATCGACCACTATTTCTGCACCTAAATATTATGCGTCTAATTAAGGATCGTGATCACGACTCTGAGGTGGTAGCATAATATCCTAGGCAAAAATATCTTCATTAGCATTTAAGGTCCAACGTAATTTGGAAACTACCTTTCAAGCCCTATTTCATATGCAGTAGCCAAATTTAACTACTTGTTATTTGCAGAACATGTCCTATCATTTCTTTCCTCCAGACCTTTCTGTATATCTGCAATTTCTTCCATTCTGTCTCTACCTGTTGAAATTTGAATCTAATTTGGACCAGGCCTTATAGATAATTTACTTTATTTTATAAATGAGGAAGCCAAGGCACAGAGAGAGTGAGTAATTGCTTGTCAAACTCAGGTCCTCTTACTCTAAATCCCTTGTTTTTGTCCTGGTGTGACACGCTAAATACTTACCTATTCTTCACAGGCCAGCTAACATACTACCCCCTTCATGATGACTGTATGATGCATCTTTCTCATGCACTTATCACATGCTAATTCATAAGGTAAGTGTTTGTGGTCAAATCTCATCTCAAATACTCTTTGAGGGAAAGAATCATGAATGAATTGAATGAATACAACTCATTTGTGTAACTATCACATCATTCTTTAATTTTCCATGTTTATGTGACATATTTCTCCAACTAGATTATAAGCTCTTTGAGGGCAGACACTTAATATCATTTTTTATTTTATTTGCGATTCCCCAAACATGCCTTTCATTTCCCATCTCTTTGTCCTAAATCTAGAACACCTCTCTATCCTGATCCATAGTTCTATCCTTTCTTTCAATTGAAACTCCTTCCATTCTTCAAGGCCTGAATGAAACTCAACTTCCTTTACAGAGCCTTCTCTATTCGCCTGGGTTACATCCCCCTCTTCTAAAGTCTCATGCCACTTTGTATCTCATTTATGGGATCCTGGGCAAGTTCCTCTTTTAACTTGCTGAACCTCAATTTTCTCATTTATAAAATGGGAATGATAATATCTGCACTACCTGCTCACAAGGTTCCTGTGAAGTATGAAGAAAGTGCTTTATAAAAGTTAAAGCCTTTATACTGTCTGTCTCTGTCCCTTCATCCATTTGTGTCCATCTATCCATCTGTCTATCTGTGTTCATATTTTACCTCTTTTACTATATCTTAAGTTCATCAAGGGTAGGATTTTGTTCAATTTTGTATCCCTTTAGGGCCTAGAACAATGACTTTGACACGGGTAAGTGTTTTGAATGAAATAGTTTTGAGTAACAGGGAGTTTACTGTCACCTGATTCAAAAATGGTTTGAATTAGATTAGTATGAGGGAATCCTAAGAGACTTCTTTTAAATACCTGAGGACAAGAGGCTGCATAATTCTTAGGGTGACCCAGCTGACCATGTTTTGAACACTACAATTGGTAGAGATTTCGATTTGGCACATTCCTTACTCCCCGTGACCTTTTGTAATCCTATCATTACTTAACCTTTAAGTCCTTTAATTTCACTGCTTCTGATTAAAGCATCTTGTAATGCAGCTTCTTGTTGCTGCTATCTATGGAGCTCCAAGACACCTAGCCACATAACTCAATGATTTTAGGCAATGTATGTGATTTTTCTCTGAGCCCCATTCTCTGCCATTATCTTTCATTGATAATCATTCCCACATTATGATCTCTGAATTTATCAACATCAACTGCCCTAACTGCCATCTCCACTCTATCTCAACCATCTGGGGATTCCCATCACTGGGAATTTTTCAGTCTTTAAGATCTTGAGCTCTGAAATTATGTTTTCTGTCCACGATCTAATGCCTTCCCACCTGCCCCACCATGTCATTCATTCTAGACATGTTTTTGGTCATTATGACTTCTAGTCATGCAATAGCTCCCTGTTCTCATAATTCATGACCTCTCTTGTTTTCATTTCCTTTTCTTTATAGACACAGGTCACAAAACCCCCAACAAATTCTAGATACAGGATCACAGCTTTTCGAGCTTAAAGGGACTTTAAATGTCTTAGAATCCAACACCTTCATTTTACAGGTGAGGATTCTGTAGTTCAGAGAGGTTAATTGACACTCCACAAAGTGACACTCCAGTCTAAACCCTTTCAACAGGAAGATATGGTCCTACATCCTTGAGTCTCTTGTGTTGTGTCTTTGCCCCACTTCAGGGAATCTTCATTTGGGCATAAGGATTGTAGAATAAAATACAAACTCCTTATCTTGACATTCAAGAGCCTCCACGATCTGACTCTCATCTATCTTTGCAATCTGATTTCATACTATTTACCTAACTTCGCTCTACATTCAATCAACCAGTTACAAGCATTAACGGTCTACAATGTTTAACTGAAGATATAAACACAAAAGTAGAAAGACATTGACCTTAAGGTTCTTATATTTTTATGAGAGGAACAACATAAACATATGTGAGTCTATAAATAACATGAATAAATACAAGACAATTTAGGGAGTGTATGAACCAGCAGCTAAGAAAATCAGAAGAGGCTTCATGGATAAGGGAGTATTTGAACTAAGTCTTGAAGGAAAACAGAGATTTTAAGGTGTTGAGGTAAAGCAGGAGGGCATTCCAGGCATGATGGACAGCCAGTGCAAAGGTGAAGAGATGAGAGATAGGGTGTTGTGTGTGCAGAAGAGCAAATAGGCCAGGTGTGATTGCATAAGTGTGTGGAAGAGAGTATTATTCAAGAAGACTCAAAGGATAGGAAAGAGCCAGATTGCAAAGAAATATAAATGCCAGAGTTTATATTTTATCCTGGAGTTAAGGAGAAGCCACTTAAAGCTGTAAATATTATCACAGGATAATCTCTTGCCTTTGCAGTGGCTACAGAGTTCCTGTCAATTAGGCCTCTATAGGTCAATGTGTCTTTTCTTTTGAGGACAGGAGCAAGGAGACTTTGAGCAAATCTAGTACTGGATCCCTTCCATCTGATAAAGGTTAAAGCTCTTTTGGCACTGATACCTAAACCAGGAAGCGTAAAAACAGAGAAAGAAAATTAAAGACCAATTTTGTTAATGAATATGGATGCAAAAAACCTAAATAAAATACAGGCTAAAAGATTACGACAATATATTTACGAAGAGTATACATTATGACAAAGTGGGATTTATACCAGAAATGCAAAAAAGGTTTAACATAAAAAACTATTAACATAATTGATTGTATCAATGAAAAAAGTTTAAAAATCATGATTATATTAATAGATGCAGGAAAAGTTTTTCATAAAGAATAATACCATTTCTATTAAAAATACTTGAAAGTATAGGTATAAATTGATTTTTCATTAAATTTATAAAAAAATATTTACACAAAGCATTATTTGTAATGGAGATAAGCTAGAAGTCTTCCCAGTAAGATTAGATGTGAAACAAGGATGCCCACTATTACCAATATTATTCAATATTGTATCAGAAATCTTAGTGATAGCAATAAAATAAGTAAATGAAAAAGAAGAAATAGAGATAGAGAATAGAGATAGAGAAAATAGATAGATAGAAAAAAGATAGAGATAGAGAAAATCATGAAAGACAATGAGGTAATAAAATATCCTTTTTTTGCAGAAGGTATGACAATATACTTGGAAAATCCCAAAGACTCAACTAAAAAGTTACTTGGAATAATTAATAATTTTAGCAAAGTGGCAGAATATAAAGTAAATCGACATGAATCATCAGCATTCCTATATCTCACAAACAAAATCCTGGGAGAAGAGATAGTAAGAAATGTCCCATTTAAAAATAACTCTAGACAGTATAAAATACCTGGGAGTACACCTGCCAAAACAAAACCAGGAACTATATGAACAAATTTATAAATAAGAGCCCCAATGAAAATGTGTTATATGAATAAAATCAGGTTCAAATAACTGGAGAAATATTAATTATTCATAGGTAGGCAAGGGCAATATAATAAAAATGATAATTTTACCTAAACTACTTCATATAATCAATGCATCCCAATTAAATTACCAGTTTTTTTTTTACTAAATTAGAAAAAACAGTAATAAAATTCATTAGGAAGAACAAAAAGTCAAGAATATCAAAAGAACTAATAAAAAAAAGAAAGAAAGGAGGTTTAGCAGTACCAGATCTTAAAATATATTATAAAGCAATAATTATCAAAGCTCTCTGGTACTGCCTAGGAAATAGAAAGTAGTGGAACAAAGTAGACATACATTTTACAGCAGCAAATAGATATAGTAACCTTGTATTCGACAAGTGTAGATATTTAAGTTTTTGGGATAAGAATTCATTATTTGGTAAAAAAAAAATTGTTGGGAAAGCTAGAAAGCAGTTTGGCAGAAATTGAGTTAGATCAATATCTTAGCCCTTTTACCAAGACAAGATCAAAATGGATATATGACCTAAATATAAAGAGAGATATTACAAAAAACTTGAAGATCATGGAATATATTCTCTATCAGACCTATGGATGGGAGAACAATTTATGAATAAGCAAGATATAGAGAGCAAAGTAGGTTGTAAAATGGACAATATTGATTACATTATATTAAAAAATATTTGTTTAAATAAAACAAATGTAGCCAAGATCAGAAGAAAAGCAGAAAATTGAGAAAAGGTTTTTGTAGACAGATTCTCAGATAAAGGTCTTATATCTCAAATATATAAAAACTTTGTGAAATCTATAAGAATATGAGCCATTCCCCAATTGATAAATGGTCGAAGCATGTAAACAGGTAGTTTTCTGATGAAGAAATCTCAACAATTTATAGTCATATGAAAAAATGTTCTAAATCACTATTAATTAGAGAAATGCAAATCAAAACAACCTTGGGATATCACTTTACATCTATCAGACTGGCTAAAATGATTGAAGAGAAAAGCAACAAATGTTGGAGGGGAGGTGGAAAAATTAGGACACTAATTCAGCGTTGGTAGAACTGGGAACTAATTGCTCCAGCCTTTTTTGGAGAGCAATCTGGAATTATTCCCAAAGAATTATTAAACTGCCTATTCCCTTTGACCCAGCGAGGTCTGTTTCCCCAGATGCTTAGGGAAAAAGGAAAAGCACCTATATGTTCTAAATTATTTACAGCAGCTCTTTTTTGTGGTGGCAAAGAACTGCAAATTATTGGGATGCCTGGCAATTGGGGAATGGCTGAACAAATTGTGGTATACTATTGTCTTTTAAGAAATGATCTTAGAAAAACATAGAAAGACTTGTATGAAATAATGAGGAGTGAAATGAGCAGAACCAAGAGAATGTTGTATACAGTAACAGGAACATCGTTTTAAAAACAACTCTGAGTGACTATGTCATTTTTACCATTTTTCTGTTTACCCAAATTAACTACAGAGGACATATGAAGGAAGATTCTGTGTCTAATGGTAGTCATCTCTAGGATAAGGGTAGGGAGAGGGAATAAAAAGATGAAAAGAAAAGAAAGTTACACAACAACTTTATTATAGATTTAAAAGGAATAGCAAATTGTACATAATAGATTTACAGTTTCATTTACAATCCCTTTTTCCCTAGTTTACTATGTTATGAAAATGCTTGTTTTATTTCCTAAGTTCAGAATAAAATAAATAAAAATGAAAACATTAATAAAAAAGAAAAAGCCACAGATTGGTCATGAGGCAAAGGCAAAGGATGATTGGTGGATAATACACATTCCTTAGTAATATACTTGCACTATCCAGAGGATATTTGAGTATTTGAGTGTGTGTAAGTATTTGAGTATTGACATTTCATTATAGTACCTTCCTTTCTTTAGTTTAAAATGCACATTGTCCTTGAGGAAGAACTACCTTAGACTCCTTTCAAGGATTTATGCTCTAGGACAGTGGTCTTTACTGTGGAGGACAGGGCCCCTCATGGTGGCTATGTCACACCTCAAGGGGATGGCGTATAACCTCAAGGGACATGTGATCCATCAAACAGAGGCTAGAAAAATAGATGACAACCCACTCTCCCTGTGAATGACAGTTGTGAAACCTTTTTCTAACACAATCAATGCCTACCCTTCAACAACCCCCTGTCTCTTCTATGCTCACTCTCACTTCTCCGCTTCTGAGCTAGGCTTGAGCCCCTCAGGATGGGGCTGTTATAACCTAACAGCTGAGTGCTACCCACAACAGCAGCTTTCATTCGGAATACACTTCCATGGGCAGTATTCCCACCCTCTGTCTTCCATATTATCTTGTGTCTGGGCAGATGGTATCCTCCCTCAGAGATGGACTCTGTATTCCAGTGCAGTGACTAATGAATAAGATCACCATTCATCACCCTTTTTCATTTTGAGTGAGACAGCATGAGTTGCACAGGATGAGCAGGCATGGATGAGTTGTTGCCATTTGCATTGATGTCTGCCTACCTATGCCCTCCACCTTTTCTCTTGCATTACTCCTAATCCAGGCTGTTTATCTGTGGCCCCTCTTCACCTGAGACTTGCTTGGGTGCTCTGCCTTAACATTAATCCAGGCCTTAGGCTTCTGGCTTCTGCCTTTACCTCATGACTTTCTCTAGTGCTCTGGAGGGCATTTCCAGTCTAAACCCATCTATAATTTCCAGCATCTGCCTTCTGTCCAACTCCCAAATGCTATCTAGACTCCCCTGAGATTTACCTTCTCCTGATTTTGTCTGCTGTGAGGTAGGCCCCTCGGGCCTCCCAGTACTCAACGTTATCATCTATTATAAGATTAAATATGAAGATTCCTGAGCAGTCTAATCACCTCATCCCCTCAAAAGATTTCCTTCTGGTCACTAATAGTCTATGTAAACTCCTTCCTCAGTAGGAGGAATTCTTCCCATCCCAGTGAATATGAACCCCCAGCTGTCATTGTGGTAGTCCCACATTGCTCACTCCCTTAGTCTCAATCATCTCCACTCAATCCCTCTCATGTCCCTCTCCAGATCCACTCAACCCTTCCACAGTGCTCTTTAGGAATGTCTGCTCTGTGACTAAGAAAATTGTGTCATAGTAAACCTTTTCCCTTCTCACTCCCTTTATGTTGTTGTACTCACTGATAGCAAGTTCCCTCCTGATGACAGGCATCCCTGGCCAACTTTTCCAGCAATAGATATACTTTCACTCATACTCCCACCTCATTAGTTGTGGTGGTTGAGTCAAAATACTTCTTGCTTCCTTTGCCTAATCCAGATTCTCCCTCTACCACTGTTACTCAACAATATCTCCACCCTTGAGATTTATTCAATACATGTTTATTACTCAATCAAAATTCTCAAGGCTATTATTGAATGCTCTCCACAACTCCCTCCTTTCTCCCTCAATGAATGCAGTATCTGGCTAATGATCTTTCTGCCCCATTTGTAATCCACATATTAGAGCACTTCAACACAAATGTTGATACTTCCTCAAACACTGCAACTTCTCAGTTCCTCAATTTACTCATTCTGTATAACCTATTCCTCCAACTAACCTCAAATACTTATAGGGATAGTGACACCTTTGATTTTGCAATCACTCACTTGTTCCACTTCCTTCCCAGCAATTCCTTTGTGTAATCTTTATCTGTTGACATCCCAGCTTTCTCTCTGTCGTCTGACCCCTAAACTTGTTCTTCATTCTTGTTGTGACACCCAATTTCTCCACTCCTCAATTATTTCCCAAGTCATCACTCCTCCTCTTTTCCCCCTCCTGACTCCCTGAGGAAACAGTTCAAATTTACATTGTCCCCTCTGTTTGAGTCCCTTGCCCCTTTATAGTATCTTTGTTCCCAACCCTCAAGGTTAGATTGCTTTGATCATCCACTGCCTTTGCTCCTTTTGCTGCTGAGTGAGTTGGAGAACATCACGAAACTGTCTGACTGAGTCCATTAAAATTTTATATTATTTATGAGACTTCATATTCAATTCATGTTATTTACTTCAGCATACATATTGATACTCTGTCAAACACCGTAACTTCCCAGTTCCTGAATTTATTCATTTCCTATGACCTATTCCTTAAACCCACCTCAGCAACATCAAAAGATGGTGATGTGCTTGATTCTGCCATCACTCACAGATGTTCATGAACTCAGAAATTCGTACATATCAAAGAATATTAATATATATGTTGAAGACCCAGTTGAGACAGAGGTCTCTCATTGCAGCAAAACAACCCTTTGATACTTTCCTAATTTATTCCTATCCCATTTATTGCATTGGCTGTTTCAAAGCTTCTTGTTCCTCTTCAAACCTTCCATGATTCCCCCTCCCTTCATCTTCTCAGCTGAAAGTCATCCATTTTACTGAAAAAAATTGAGATCATTCACCAAGAGTCCTTCTCTACTCCTCCTCATCTCGCATGCCATTTGCCGTCATCTCTTCTTTTACCCCTCTGTCACATGAAGAGGCAGTGCTTCTTGATAGGTAAAACTCCTCTAAGTGCAAAATTGATTCCAATACGTCCCACCTTCTCCAGCAGATTGCCTCTTCTCTTTTCTCTTCTCTCTCACTAATCTTGAAACTCTCCATATCTACAGGCTACTTCCC
Organism: Phalanger gymnotis; assembly: GCA_028646595.1. Lineage (NCBI taxonomy): Eukaryota > Metazoa > Chordata > Mammalia > Diprotodontia > Phalangeridae > Phalanger > Phalanger gymnotis. The sequence continues at coordinate 388,002,877 of CM053622.1, forward strand.
TGCTTTCTATGAAGATGCTCATGACTCCTCCATCCTTAAAAACCTTCACTTGTCCTGTCTATCCCTACTTGTTATCATCATATCTGTCTTCTCTTTTATGACTAAATTACTCGAGGAAGATGTACAATTAGTGCCTCTGCTTTCTTTTCTTCCACTCTCTTCTTAACTCTATTGTCTGGCTTCCAAACTCCTCATTCAACAGAATGATAACTGTAGTATTAATGTGATCAAAGATCTTCCCCACCCATTTAATAGACCTCAGGTGGGGCTAGGTGGAAAAGCTTGATTATATCTTTGTTTCTGAGTGGGCCTAAAGCCTCTACTTACTAGGTACTAAGCTGATTTGGGTGTGAAGCCCTCGGGGCCCTAAGCAGAGTTGCTAAGACCAGAGCCAATGGTATGTGCGCTGAGTTCTATTCAATCATGAATTCAGCCAATCAGAGACCTAAGTTCTAGCCAATCAGACACTGGCTAGGACTGTATATAAGGAGACCCCAGAGTGTGAGAGAACCAGAATTGAAGAGGGACAGAACTGAGAACAGCAGAACTGAGAAGAAGACATTGAGGCAGCAGACATCAAGAGGGCGCTGAAGAGCAGACATTGAGAGAGCCAGCATCAACAGAGCTGCAGAAGAGAGGGCTGAGCAGAGAGTTAGGATTGTGAGTGATTGTTTACAGGAAGACCCTGGGGGGAGCGGGGGAAGGTTACAGAATGACTTGGTTCTTTGCTATAATAGCGTATTATAATTTCCTTATTGCTACATTGAAATAGGCTTATGGGTTTTGGAATATAATTACTCATATGTTGAATTGGGCTTAATGGTCTTGGGATTTTATCCTCTGGAGTCTAAATAAAAGTTATACTTCTTCTGCCTTCTACCTAGAGAGTTTTTTATACTTTACAATTCCGAACCATACAGGCATGTTCATGGTCATCCTCAAGGTCATGAATCTTGCCTTACTGATACAACATTCTACTCTGCAACATTACTAATAATCTCTTAATGGCTAAATCTAAAGGCCTTTTCTCAATCCTCATCCTTTTTGAATTCTCTACAGTATTTGACACCTCTCCTTTCTTTGTTTTTGTGACATTACTCTCTTCCATTTCTCCTCCTGTCTTTTTAACTGCTCCTGCTCAGTCTCCTTTTTATCTTCATTGAGTTTGTGACCACTAATCATGTATGTCCCTGAAGGCTCTATCTTGGACTCTCTCCTCCCCCTATATTAGTTTTCTTGGTGATCTCATCAACTCCCATATATTCAATTACCATGTCTGTGGAAATGGTTCTAAGAGCTTTTTATCTAGCCTAACATCTCTCCTGACCTTCAGTTTCACATCTTTTAACTGCCTATTGGATATCTAGAACTTGCGTTACTATAGACCTTGTAAACTCAACATGTTTGAAACTGAACTCATTATATTTCCTCTAAAATTCTCTTCCCTTCTTTATTTCCCTATTACTATCATGAGTACTCTCATCTTCCAGATGTCAAGGCTCACAATCTAGATGTTATCTTCAACTCCTCACCACTCCCCATATCCAATCAGATGTCAAATCCTATCAATTGTGCCTTCACAATATTTCACATAGATAAGCACTTCTCTCATCTGATACTGCCATCGCCCTATTTCAGGCCTTCATTACCCCACACCTAGACTATTGCGATAGCCTTCTGGTTTGTCTTTGTGCCTCAAATTTCCCCCCATTCTAGTCCATTATCCCCTTAGCTGTCAACTTGATCTTCCTAAAGCTCAGTTCAGGCCATGTTATCTTCAGTATCACATATAGATTTTTTTCTTTCACTTTTAAAGTCCTCATAACTTGGCCTTTTCCTGCCTTTCTAGTCTTCTTTCACCTTATTTCATTCCACATGCTCTGTGATCTGTTTAATGACCTCCTTGTTTTTCTTTAAAGAACACACGTCATCTCCTGACTCTAAATTTTTACTAGATCTCCCCCAAGACTGGAATCTTCTTCCTCCTCATCTCTCCCTCTAGAGCTCCCTAGCCTCCTTGAAGTCTCAGCACAAATCCCACCTTCTGTAGGAAGCCCTTCTTGATCCCTCTTAATGCTAATGTCTTTGTGCAATTGCCTCTAAGTTACCCTGTTCCCAAATTACCTTATATGTGCACATATGACTTATTTGTATGTGTATATCTTATGTGTGCATTGTTTATATGTTGTCTTTCTCATTTAAATGTGAGTTCCTTGAGGTCAGAGATTATTTTTTTGCTTTTCTTTGTATCTTTAGCACATTGCTTGGCATGTAGCAAGTGCTCAATAATGCTTGTTGACTAATTGACCACATTTTTCATCCAGGTTGAAACTTTTACGTTACCTTTGACTCCTAACTCTCCCTCATCTTACATATCCAGTTGGTTACCCAATCTTGGCCTTACTTTCTTCATAACATTTTTCTGGTATTCGCCACCTTCTTTTAACTCATATAGCTATCACCCTACTTCAGGCTTTTATCACCTCTCACTTGGGCTATTGTCATAGCCTACTAATTGATCTACCTGCCTCCAATTTCTCCTGTGTTCAATCTAGCCTCTAAAGAGATGCAGAGGTAATTTTCCTAAAGGGTACATTTGATCATGTCACTCCCCAACTCAATAATCTCCAATAGCACCCTATTTTCTCTAGAATCTAATATAGCTTTGTCTTTAACTAATCTGTTTTAATTTCTATTTTTATGTAAGTTTTATATTGTACATGATTATAAGTATAGTAATATCTCCAAATAATTTATAAATATATACATTGGTGGTGCATATTCAAAATTTTTTGAATGAAAAGAGTACAAAATCAAAAAAATTTGTAGATCATTACTCTAAGATAAATGAAATATGGATTCTTTCCCTGCAAAATATTTTGCGCTAGAGAGCATCACGATATTGGGTCCTGGAGGGAGGAGCGAAGTACCCTTACAGGAAATGAAAATATCACAAATTAGTAGTATAGGTTTATTAAAGATGAGCTTCATGTGCCTGGGGTAGCTAATGGCAGAGGAGCTCTATCCGAGGGCAACTTCTTAATGAGGTAAATAAGTAGAGGTACTGTGGACACCAATTTCAGCCTAAATCCATACCCACCCTCCTTCTTTATAGTTTTAGAGATATTGTAGGAATTGCTAATCGATCTGCCTCTACTGATTTTAGAGCTATAATTCTATTTTAAAAAGATTCCATGTCTTTAACTCTTCTTTGTCTTTGAAATTCTAGCTTGTTATAATTCAGCAAATCTTGCTTCACAAATTTGGTGAGACATTTGGGAAAAAAAGTTATAGAATTGGGGCATGGGTGTAGGTATTTCATATGCTGACAATTCTACTTATAAAAAATAGCTGGCTAGCAGTTAGTCTAAAACAAGGGGTGAAGGGTCAATAGGCAGTAAAATGTTTTCTTTCCATGGTTCCTAGACAGATTTTCACTTGTCCAAGATTATAGAATATTCTCTTTTCCCTCTTCTTTTCTAAATAGAATTCATTCTCTCTCACTAAAAATGTATATTCAATTCAATTTCTCCATCAGATGGATACTGACCTTGTTTTCTTCAAACCTTTTCCTAAGTGATGTTTGAAACTTAATTCTGTGGCACCACATCCCATGCTGCCTTCGCCAAATCCCATCTGTTAAAGAACACAGCTGGGAGGCAAAAACTACTTGTGATGCCGCACACTCAAGTAGCCCTCATCTCAAAACAAATCTCTTAAAAATATTCTGCCTAGCAGCATTTTTGTAAGCTGCTCTGGCTGACATGGCAAAAAGACAGCAAACCAGAAACTTCATATACCTCTGAAGAGAAGCAATCTCCACCTTATACACCCAAAGAGAATGAAAGATATTAATTAGATAAATCCTCTAGGGTGTAATGCTTCAGACATCTGCCCTCCATTTGTTTTCTCTATGGCAAATTCCTTTTCCATGCTTACTATAGTGAAGAAATCATAGGGAGTAAAATTGTTCAAATTAAACACACACCCACACAAACACACGTACACACACATATACTATGTATATATACATATGTGTATACATATATATATACATATACACCCAGCCCTACTTTACAGCACTATCATTCTAGTGCATAAATAAATGAGGAGATTATAAAATTAGCTCCAATTTGCATAATATATTTTACTGTTGTAATATAGTCATTACATTTGTGTAATTTAATAATAATTTAGGTTACATTTTTTGTTTTAATATATCATATAAATAATGCTGAATTTATAGATTACTCAGTTCCAAAGAACAAAAAAACAACATCACGTGATATGATAATTCCACCTTTCTTGAATTAAAGGTCACCTCATTTACATTTACGTATTTTTCTCTACTTAAAAAAATGAAAATGTTTTGAAAGTAGTAATGATCAGGAAAGAAGAAAAATGCAACATAGCATATGCTGATACCATCTAAAGCAGTTAGGTTTTTTCTCTTTATATTTTATTTTGTCCAATTATATGGCATCTATAATATGCAAACCTAACAGCTTCTCTGGTCAGGTCTAGGGACTAAAATTTTTGCATTTGATTTGCGTAGGGACAGAGCAAAAAGTATAAAAAGCTATTTCATTTTATTGGTCAGGCTTGTAGATTTTGATTCTAATAGTCCACACATTATTATTACTTGATCTTATAGAATAATTTCTACCTAGCTGTAGGTAGAATTCTAATATAAGTACTAATCTTTTTGAGGCTATGTATTATGTATAGGGTCAATTCAGACTGTTCACAGAATTGGCTTGTCAGACTAAAGTCTAAATGGCCATATAATCTAAATCAGTGCTTTGCTGACCATAGCTATGACATCGAAGTATGTTTTCTCAACTATGAGTTTACTGACCAATGGTCTTCTCTTCAAATAAATGATAATTGTGACTGTACAGAGGATGGTGACTGCTTACCTGGGGATTCAATATGATTAAGAACTTCCTAAGAGTAAGACTTCTTGGACCACTATACAAAAATTAAATTCCCTTTATATATTCCAGGAAAGTTGCAATATGATATTTCCTAAAGATGGGGTAGTGTGAGAAAGGAGAGCAAAACACAATAGAAACTACATGACTAGCAGACCATTAGGAAGTAGTCCAGTGGAGCACAATGAGATAGCCAGAAGATGCCCTAGGATGCACAGGTTCCCAAAGTGGGTGATACTACCTCCTGGGGGGCACTGGAATGATCCGGGGGTGGTAGTAGTAGTTAAACATTAAAGGGTTAAAGGAAGTAGGTTTGGCGGGGATGCTGAGTAATTTTTTTTTGAAAAATGGATAGTAGGCCTAATCACTTTGGGAACTTTTGTGCCTGTCTAGACCATCAGAGGAATGAGGTGCCCATCATATGTGTACTCTTAGCTACATGTATTCTCTACATGTATGCCAATCTATGTGTTCCCTGTGTTTATCCGCTTTTTGTATTGATGTGCATATTTGTGAGAGAGCACGCTGCAGGTTTAAAGGTGGAGAGAATGTTTTATTTCTACTTTTCAATGAATCAACAACAAGCATTTATTATACACTTATGTACAAAACATGGTGCCAGGTAGTACAGGGGACACAACCATAAAGAATGAAACAATCTTTATTTGCAAGAAACTTACATTTGAATGGGGGAGACAAGTACATATAAATATATACAACATAAACACAAAGTGAATAAACACAAGTGCGAAAAAGTAGTTAGATGTGGGTAGAAGTAGTTGTATGGATAAGGAAAGAATTGACATAGAACGTATAGATTCATGTTGAGTTAAATCTTAAAGGAGTTATTCTGAGAGTTTACTGATAAAAGATCAATCAGAGGGACTCTGAGGCTAGGTGAAGAGGGACACCCTTCTAGGTATGTGGCATAGAGAATGTAAAGGCACAGAGGTGAGAGAGTGAGGGTCATGTGTGAGGAAAAGAGGGAGGGACAGTTTGATTATCACACAATGAGAAAGGAGTAATATCCAATGAGTCTGGAAAGATAGGTTGGGGAAAGGTTGTGTAGGAATTCAAAAGTTAAACAGAGGAATTTGTGTTTTATCCTAGAGATAATAGGAAGCCATTGGCTTTGGTTGAGTGGGGGAGTGGTGTGGTCACTTAAGGAAAGTGTTAGGCACTTAAGCAAAATTACTTTGGAAACTGTGTAAGGTGAACTAGAAAAGTGAGTTAGGGAGACCAATTAGGAGGAGGCTGTTGCAATGAGAAGTGATGAGAATATGAAGTAAGATAGCAGCTATGTAAATGGAAAGAAGGGAAGGCAGAGGTGTTGTGATGATTTGGCAAGTGATTGGCTATATGGAGTTAGGGCGAATGAGGAATCCAGGATAATGTGGAGGTTATAATGATGCTATTTAGTTAAATGTCTTTCGTTAGTTGTGTCTTTTGACTGATAAGAAAAGATACACACTGATGATGGTCTCACATGCAATAGTTTTGAGTAGATGCAGATATAGAGCGTACCTTGAACCTGAGCCAATCTTGTCTGAAAGCCTCACTATGCAAGTTGGGAGCAGGAATTCCCAGATTTTACAATGAAATACACACATGTGCATGTATATGTCTTTTGTTTTCCATCCCACAATACACTGTAAGGTTTATACACGAGGATTTATACCTAAGTTATTCTTGTTTGAATCTTCCAAGTTTGGCATAGGGCTTTGCACAGAGAAGGCACTCATTTTGCTGAATTGAACCAAAGTGATAGTAAGTTTGGGATTCTGTTTGTTTTGTTCTGAACTTCTGGGTGATTATTGTTAGTACTCTCAAATTCAATTTGATCTTGTAGACATCATTCCGAAAATGGTATGAGTAGTATTGTTTCACCAGCCACTTTAATCATGCTCTGAGGAGTTACTGATAAAAGATTATATGGCACAGTGAGAGAAAGAAATTTTGAAGAAATATATTTTAGTGATTATTTACTACATGGATAATTTTATTATTGATTTAATCTTTCTCTTTCACTTAGACTGTTGAAAGGTACCTAAAATTTTTAAGGGCTTGGAAAGAATAAATTACAAATAAATGATAATATGCATACATTTTAACCTAAGACTTAAAAAGAAGGTAGCATAATACAAAATGAGTGAAAATTTCTAAGCATCTGATAAACAATATGACCTTTTTAATATCTTGCACCTTAGATGATCTGATCCAATCTGTTTAGGATCATTGAATCATTGAATTTAGAGTGGGAAGGAATCTTAGAGCTAATTTATTTTAAAAATAAAGAAAACTGAGGCTCAGATAGGTTACAACTTAACCAAGGTAATATGATTCATTTATGGCAGTCAGAATTAGAACCCAGGTTGTTCATCAATGAAGATGTCACCAAAAGATATTATTGATTTACTCTCTAAGTCATTCTCAAAGCACTATGATGCCTATGGGGGAAAAGTGCTATTTACATGGTGAAAAATGGTAATGTGCATTCAAATATAATAAAGAATTATGACTCAGAAACTCCTTCAGTCAAGCCTAGAATAGCAGGCAAATAAATCACTGTCCTGAATATTCTCTAACAAACCAGTCAGGCAGAGATTCATAATCTTGCATTTGTTTCTTAATGTGTCCTTGATGAGCATTGACAATTATCTTATTTTCTTAATAGCTTCATCTCATGAGCTAAAGTATTTACAAGAACCATGATGCCAATCCTTCTGTCTTTCATCAAGCTCAGTGTTGCTGCCCTTCCTTTGGCAAAAGTGTGCAATGGAAGAATGCCTGGATTGCAGGTAGAGGCTTTTTGCAATAGCTAACGAATCTGAGGAAACCAGTTTTTGACCTTAGGGAGGAGATGTAATAGGGCCATTGGCACTGCTTTGCTGCCAAATATTTTATTGTTTAAAAAATCCCCCCTTTTCTTTAGACATTTCTGTGGTTTCAAATTACCTAGAGGATTCAAATGGAATAGATTTTTAAAAATTCTCCAAATTCAAATACAACATGAAAAAAATGCCAAATTCTTTTCTTTGCAAGTAATCAATCACTGTTTTCTCATATAGATGTGGTTAATTCTTTTTTAATGTTTGTTAAATGGTAATTACTCAAAGAAAGAGGTGTCATGGCATAATCATTAGAGAAATGACCTCAAAGCTGGGTGGACCTGGGTTTGAGTCCCAATTCTGAAATATACTTGCTGGGTGATCCTAGGCAAGTCACTTGATCTCTCAAAGCTCTCAGCTCTAAGATAGAGATGTTACTGACCTGCATTGTAGAGGGATTTTCCTGACCTGACCATTTATTCTATCAATGAAATCTCAGGTCTAGGCTCCATAATACTTTCTTCACAATATCTTGTTAGGTAGATAGTACTGTACAAGTATTATTATCCCCTTCATACAAAGGAAGAAATTGACACTGACTGGTTAACCAAATTTCAGAATTACTTAATAAGTATTAAGTTTGGAATTGGGAGCTGAGCTCAAGTCATTGGGTTTCAAGTTTAGCGTTCTGTCCACTATCCCCTGATGTCTCTATGTTAAAATGGAACTGCTTATCCTTGTTGTTGTTGTTTGTCCTTCACCCTCAAAGAGGACCATGGTTATCAGGAAAGTGATTTGTAAATGAATTGGATTTAAATGAGAGAGGGCTGTGCAAAGTCACCAGCCTCTCCTCCAGAGCCATCTGGGTCCAGTGACAATATGTAGATCAGGATGACTGGAGACGGTTTGTCCTATGTGTATCACGAAGGGTGACTATGGAGTATAGTTGCCAATTGTTTTTTACTGAGGACAAAACAAGACTATTTAAAGAAATCAAGAAGGCTTTAGGTCTTATACATAAAGAATTTTTTGTCATCAATTGTTTTTAAGTACTGTTATTAAAAGAGATTATGAAATATTCTCCGGAGTTGTTAAAAAAGAGAGTAGATTTTTAGCTTTTTAAATTGGTTAAGATATTATCTTGCCTAAAGGCAGTGAGAATAGGCTAAGTGATCTTTTAAGGATCTGTCCAATCTAACAGTCAGTAACTAACACTTATGGCAGCTAAATATGTGAGAGAAAGGAAGGGCTCATGTGACAAGACTGCACCTTAGTTATAAGAAACCAATGAAGAAATCAGAATATAATGTTCTTGAAAACAAAGAATAGTTGGTGACTCGAAACAACATAACTTCCGTGAATGGAAGATTAGATTCTAGAGTACACTAAAACTGGGAAGTTGTAAGAAAGGAGATGAATTTTAGAAAGGGCAGCCACAAACCTTGGCGTCACCCTTGATTCCTCATTCTCGTTCACCCCAATATCCAATCCATTGACAAATATTGTTGTTTTGACTTTCACAGCCTCTCTCATCTATGTCTACTTCTTTCTAATCAAATAACTACCACCCTAATTCAGGCCTTCATCTCCTCTAACCTGGACTATTAAAATAGCTTTCTAATCCATCTTCCTGCCTCACATTTTAAAAAATTTATTCTTCTCTCATTGTCTAAAGTGACTGCCTAAAAGTGTTACCCTCCCCTACAAATGAATTTTACTCCAGTGGCTCCCTATTACTACCAGGATCAAATATAAAGTCTTCTGTTTGGCACTTTCTTCACAACCTTTCCTCTTCCTGTCTGTCTGGTCTTTGTACACTTGTACACTTTATTGCCCTCCACACATCTACTATCTAGCCTACACAATCTAGCCACTTTTGCTTACATATTACTCCATCTTCTAACTTGTTTTGCACATGCTTTCTCTTTTTCTCTCTGCATCATTTTCCCTGGTTTCCATCAAGATTAAAGTCAAATCTACATTTTTCAGGAGGACTTTTCTGATTCTCTGTAAAACCAGAAGTCAAATGTCAAATGATATAAATGATTTTCAAAGGGAAATTTAAAAACTATCAACAACTATATGAAAAAAAATGTTTTAAATCACTAACAAAAGGAAAAATCCAAATGAATAAAATTGAGGCTTTATCTCATTCATCAAATTGGCAAAGATTTTCAAAGATGGAAATAATATTAGAAAGACTGCAAGAACACAGGTACACTAGTGCAGTACTGACAAAGTTGTGCATCACTACAACCATTCTGGAAAACAATTGGAAAGTGAGTGAGAAAACTAAATTGCTCTTATCCTTGATTCAGCCCAAGGAGATCAAAGTCAGAAAGGCCTCATGTATACAGAAAGATTCATAGTAGTGGTTTTTGTGTTAGCAAAAGAAAGAGAAACAAAGAAGATATCCCTAATTAGGAATGGCTAAATAAATCATGGCATATAAATGTCATGCAATGTAATTTTTCCAATGGAAAGTGATGAATATTAGAAATTTTGAGGAATACGGGAATATTTGTAAGAATTGATACATGATGAAGAAAGCAGAACTCAAAAAACAATATGCATGATCATTTTAGTAGAACAAAGGAAAATAGTAACAGGCACCTTCACACAAATTTAATGCGATGACCAATCTGTGTTCCAGAGGACATCTGATAAAACACATTTAACTGAGCAATGGGGATCATAATCTAATTAAATGTGAAATATTGCATATATTGTCAGATGACTCACTCTGTCAGTTGGTTATACTTAACTATTTTTCCTTGTTACGATGGAAAATGGGAGTGTTTGGGGGGAAATGATTACATGATTATAGTGTTGACAGCAAAATAAGTCAATGAAACTTTTTTTAAAAAATTGAACTCACGGATACAGTTCTACGTTTTAGTTATTAAAGGACTTCAATTCTTGAATTTATCTGGCTAGAGAGCTGAACTACCAGCCAGGAAGTAAGACCTGAGCCCAAGGCCTTTCTCTGATATGTAAGCTGTGTCAGTCCTAGCAACCACTTAACTAGGCAATTCTTCTTTTTTCAAAAAAAAAAATTATTTTTTTAAATAAATAAGCAATTATTTTCTCTCACTCCAACTTCTCCCCATACCCACACTGAGCAATAAAAAGAGAAAACCCTCACAGCAAATATGAATAGTCAAGCTAAACAAGTTTCTGTATGTCTGTGTCAAATATTGTATGGCCCATTCTGTATTTTAATTCTATCACCTATCTTGAAGGAGGAGGTGTTGTTCTTTCTTAATGGTGCTACAAATTGTAGTGCATGAACAAAATGGAATATTATTGTACCATAAGAAATGATAAAAAGGACAATTTCAGAGAAAATGGGGAGCCTTCTACAAACTGATATAGTGTGAAGGGAGCATCAGTAAACACGTTATACAATGACAATGTTAAAAAGAAAAAAACAACTTTGAAATACTTTAGAATTCTGATCACTGCAATGATAAAGCATGATTCCAGAGGACTGAAGATGCTCAGATCCTGATATGTAGTGGTAGAGGGAATTTCCTCACTTGGGAGTTCCCCATGCCAGTGAAATCACCGTTCTACCTTTTATCACATTTCCACCCCTCAGTCAGGCCTAATTTTAGCTTTCTGAGTCATGTTTGAGAAGATATACCCCGATTTATTTGTATGCCAAAGGGTATAATTTTATCAATGGGAAACTCCTTTATCAGTGCAGGTTGCAACCACCAATAACGCTGTGGAGAAGTCCTAGAGAGTTGCCTTAAACCTATTGAAAATCACACAAAAGGAAAAGTAGAATCTGAACCCAACTCTTTCAGACTCCAAGCTCATCATGGTGCTGTCTACAATGCACTATGCCATTTTGCCTCTACTGTGCAATTTCCTCAATGAGGTCTGAAAGGTGGCACACGCATGCACACACACATGAAAATGTAAATTTATGATGCAAATATATACTCATACATCTATACACACACATGTAAATATATATAAATATATACCACATACACTTATGTCTATATGTGTATGTTATATAAATAATACCTTTCATCTTCTCCTTGAGGGTAATTACTAGCCCTTAAATGATATTAAGTAAGGTAGAATTTCTACCGTAGTGTCTTTGGAAATGGTTCTGCATTTTGAGGACCATTGCCTTAGGCTGGAGAATTTCTAGGGCGTCCTGCCACATCTAGGTTGAAACATTGATTTGATCTTCTAACACCCTATCTGCTCTGCAAGGCCCAGTAGGTTCCATTCACCCAGATGTGACCCTATTATCATTAGTGTGACTATTTCTGGTCCTACATATAAGCCTTCATGCAATTGCTGGGGGGAACAAAGGAGGGAGATATCTACAGAGGTGATTAGAATGAAAGCCATGAGCATTAACTGTGGGCTTTGTATTGCTATGTAGGACATACTAAGAGATCCAAGGAGGCCACGTGTAAAAATAGCATAATGAAATTAGTACACTGCAAGTCTGCCCTGAGGAGCAGGCATGACCTGACTTGATGATTCTTCACATACAAAATGGATTTTATTTTTAGGGCACTCTATCTGGTATAACAATGACTTGGCTGATAGGGAAGTGGTGGGTATAGTTTGTCTTAGCGGCTGGCACTTATTCCTGAGAAGAACAAAATAGCTTATTTAAACTGTCAAGCCTTAATTGTTTCATTAGATGGTGGTACTTTTTGACAAAAAGAGCTGGCTGACTGCTGAAAGCAAGAATGATGCACAGTAATTCTGGCAGGGCACTGGGGCACTGCACTGGTTACCTCTCCTTTGTTTCTTCCCAGTTCATCACTGTTACAAGGAGAAGTTTCATTTTCTATTATAATGACTACTATTAAAATCAGTTAAAAGCCTTTTCATGAGCTTTGTGATATGTTTCACGTATTTTTAGATATGAATGAACCATACATGAAAATTCTTGCATTTGTATTCAGCTATTGTGTCTCCAGCATCCAGTTTAATGTCAATTATGGTAATGACTGATATTTATATGGGTCCTTGAACCCAGCAGGATCCTAAAGTGATTTACACATTTTATACATTATACATGAATTGCTTTGCTCACCACTGACTTGCAACCACCTCTGGGCTGTAACCTCTTGGCTGTTAATATCACATTGCAACAAGATATCACTTCTGGGTGGAAAATGTGGAATACGCTGTCTAATTGAAATGACTAGGGTAACTTTTAGGTTGACAGGATACAAGTACTCAGATTAATATTTGGATGGGACATGGTCGTGAAGCTACAGGCTAGGGATTTCAGTGGTAAATAAAACACTTTCCATGTCTTAATTTTATAAAGAGGTTGTGCTCCTCCCAATAATGCTGCACATCTGTGGGATATCAGGAGAGAGAGAGTGGGGTGGGGGCCCAGGGAGGAGGAGTGATCATGATTTATTTCTAGCTGCCTGGTGGAACAAAGACCCACAGTGTGTTTTCCATTTACACACATTTAAGAATTTAGAGGCAGTGTAGTGGGAGGAGGTGATTCTATCTCATCCAGAGACATCCTAAAAGCTTTTTACTGTTTGAAACACAGAAATCAGATCCCAGAGATAGCTCTTTTTCTTCAGGTACATGGATCCAAATGTGATTAATGTCGTTTTCAAAAGCTTTAGTCCAACACTTCCCACACAGGCAGAGTTCAGGAAAGGATCCTCCTAGGTTCCTTTGCCCTTTTATTCTTGAGAGGGAGGATGACTGTGGTCTGACTGCATCTGCTATGTGGACTGCATGGCCCTCTGCATTTGAAGCCGGTGCTTAGCTGATTTATTCTCATTTCAGGTTTTTAAATTAGTTTTGTTTAAAATGGACTATCTTTCTCTAAGGGCAGATTTGCTTTTAGCCAAGTGTCATGTTACATGGTGTATATAAATTTTGGTTGAGTTGTTTTCCAGACTGAAAGGCCCTAAAATGTCAAAGTCCATATTTAAAGTCACCTGGGCATTTTGTCACTTTCAAATGACAAAGCCCGTGCCTTACACTTTGGGAATTCTTAGTTAATATTAAGTAACGACTACAGTGGTAAGAATACTTTAAATCACAATGGTAGCATTTATTTTTATGTATCTTTCTCACTGTTCTGGATTCTAGGGCTGATAAGTATAGTGGATAAGAGAAGGGGCCTTAAAGTCAGAAAGATCTGTGTTCCATCCTCATTCTGACATAAATTTTCTGGGCGATCCTGGGCAAGTCATTACTTGACTTTTCAACATCCATAGGCAAGTCTCAAAGACTTGCAGTACGGGTGTTCATTTTCAATGTTAAAATTTCCTCATTGGAAGTTTCCTGTACCAAAGAAACCACTGATATGATTAAAAAATAAAAAGGTGTGTGATCAGCTTGTGAAGCAGCTGATCATAAAGGTTTGGGGAATGTGTTGAAGAACAGAGAGACTCTTTGAGCCTCCATTTATAGCGGGTTTGAAATTTAAGAATGAGTAGTAGGAAAATTTACAGCTGACACACTTCCATACAGACCTAGAAAATGCACTGAACTGAATTATGATCAGGAAATCTAAGATAAAAATCACAGGGAGTCATTTTTCTTGTCCAAATGGCTTGGGGAAACAGATCTGCAGACAACAGAAGCAGGAGTCTGGAGCATTCTCGTTCAGGGAAAGTCAATAAGACGTTCCAAATCCAGCAAAGAGAGGCCCAACTTTGTGAAGGGTGCAGAAATAATAGTCAACTGACAAGTCTATTTTTATTTACACAGTACCAGGTCATAGAACCAAGGCTGAAGGAGACCTGAACTTAGGGTGGCATTTCTGGGCAAAGAACAGTGGTGAGCCATAAGTGATATACCAAGCAGTTCTGTCACTCTAGCAGTGCCTTCTGCTGGTTGATAATGGCTGAGGGTTGAATCCAGCTACAGCCTATTGGAACTCTTATTGGGGCAAACCCACAGTATAGACCCAAAATCAGGTCAGGAACTAGCAGAGCTCAGACTGGTGTGTGGTGGAAATCAGTCTTTCTCCTGGATCAAACTATGTTATTAATAGATAAATCTCATAGATCCCTACCTCTAGTTGTCCTTGAGATGTTGGAATAACTCAACATTTAATACTCCAGGAAAGTAGCACCAGATTCAGACCAGACATTCTCTTTAGAAGTACATAGTGCCTGGCCCCAGTATGGTCGGAAAATAGGCTGGAAGAATGTGTACACAAAAAAGAACCTCATCATACAAATCTATTATGATGATAGTGATGCTCAAGATACAAACCCAGAAGGGGAGAATGATTTCAAAGCAACTACAGGCAAAGCTTCAAAAGAAAACAGATTGCGCACAGATTCAACTAGAATTCCTGGAACAGAGGAATTAAGAGTTTTTTTTTTAAAAAAAGAGTTAAAATGATGTTACAAATGAAATCAGAATGGTAAAGGAAAAGCATAGAAAAGGAAAGAGGACTCTGAAAGAAAATAGAAAGAGAATTAAAAATATGGCAAAAGAAATACAAACCTTTTGCTAGCAACAAATTCCTTGAAAATTAGAATAGACCAAATAGAAATTTATGATTCTATGAGATAAGAGGAAATAAAACAAAGTCAAAAGACAAAAAACAAAGGAGAAGAAAATGTAAAGTATCCACAGCAAAAATGACTGACCTGGAAGCTAGATTGAAGAAAGATAATTTAGAAATCATTGGACTGCTGGTGATAACAGAAAGTCATGCCCAAAACAAGAGCCTCATGTTTCAAGAAATCATAAAAGAAAACTGCCTGGATCCTTTAAGACCAGAGTGGAATATGCAAATCAAAAGAAGCTACCCATCGCTTCTTGGAATAAACTCTCAAATGAAAACTCTCAGGGATATCATGGCCAAAATCCAGAGTTTCCAGGTCAAATAAAAAAATACTGCAAGTAATCAGAAAAAAAAAAAAAGAATGTGAGTATCAAGGAACGCACATGATCACAAGATCATGTCAGGGTCACACATGATTTAGCAGCCACTATTATAAAGGAGTAGAAAAGCTTGGAATATGATATTCCAGAAGGCAAAGGATATAGGCTTACCAACAATAATAACTTACTTGGCGAAACCGGGTATAATAATAAATAATGGGAAAAATGAATCTTTAATGAAATAGAGAACTTCCAAGCATTCCTGATGAAAAATCAAAAATGAATAGAAAATTTGGCATTCAAACACAAGGGTCAAGGAAAGCATAAAAAGGTAAATATGAGTGAGAAATCAGAAGAGACTAAACAAGGTTAAATTGTTTATATTCCTATATGGGAAGATAATACATGCAATCCCTCAGAACTTTATCATCCTTAAGGCAGTTAGAAGGAGTCTTTTCAGACAGAGTGAGGCACCTAGGTGGCATAGTGGACAGAGCATTGGGCTGGGAATGAGGAAGATTAATGTTCATGAGTTCAAATCCAACCTCAGATACTAGCTACGTGACCTTGGGTAAGTCACTCAACATCTAGATGGTACAGTGGATAGAGTATTAGGATTGGATTCAGGAAGACCTGAGTTCAAATCTTGCCTCAAATACTTATTAGCTATATTACCCTGGGCATGGCACTTAACTCTGCCTCAGTTTCCTCATCTATTAAATGAACTGGAGAAGGAAATGGTAAACTACTTCAGTATCTTTGCCAAGAAAACCTGAGAAAAGGAATAATGAAGAGTTGGACAAGACTAAGCACTTAAACTTGTGTAACAGGGTAGTGATTCTGTTAACTTTTGATGATCTTGAAAGAAGAATAGAAAGCAAGGGGGGAAAGGAGTACAATATCATAGAAAAAGGGAGAGGATGGGACAAATCACCTTACATAACTGGGATAGACAAGGAGGGAGGGATGGGGGAAGTGGTCCATACTTGAACCTTATTCTTACCTGATTCTGTCAAAGGAGGGAAAAATACAATTCCTTTATATATCCACAGTGCTTAGCACAATGCTTGGAACAAAGCATGTGCATGATAAATGCTCAATGACTGACTGATTGACACACAGGTATTCTCTCAACAAGTAAACAGGGGGAAAGGAGAATAGGAAGGGATGGGGATAAGAGGGAGGGTGGATCAAGGGAGGAATTAATCCTAAGCAAAACAAATTAAGGATGTACAAAAATATTTATAGCCTCTCTTTTTGTAGTGGCAAAGAATTGGAAACTGAGTGGATACCCACCAAACAGGGAATGGATGATTAAGTTCGAGTATGGAAATGTGATAGAATACTACTGTGCTGTAAGAAATGCTGAAAGGATGACTTCAGAGAAACCTGGGAAGAATTGTAGGCAGAGTGAAGTGAACAAAATCAAGAGAAGAGTTTATATGGTAATATTATAAACACGAACAGCTTTGAATGACTTAGGAACTCTGATCAATGGAATGAGCAGACTTGATTCCAGAGGACTCACAGTGTTATACTCCTCATGACAGAGAGCCTATGGACTCAGAAGGCTTATTGAGACTCTTTTTTTACATGACCAACACAGGAATTTGTTTTGTTTGATCATACTTGTTTGTTACAGGAGGTTTTTTTTTTCTTTCTTTATCAATTGACAATGGGTGGGTGTGAATGAGAGGTAGATTTTTGTTGACTAAAAAATAAAATTTAATTTAAAAAATGAAAACGGAAATGTAAAAATAGCTTGTGTGGTTTGATTTTGTGTCTAACTTGGTAGGGAAGTGGCACAATATTTCCTTGAAATAATGTGAGAAATTAGCAGGAGATAAAGCCAGAGATCTAGATTCTGTAAGCCTGGTTTTAGAAAAGCAAAACAGAGCACAGGCTTTGACCATATCAGATGGAAGCAGTGCTAGTTATCAAGATGTTGAAAAACAGTTGTCAAACACAGTCCTCTTTCTGTTACCAGTGTGGACAGGACCTACAGGCTTGTGTCTGATGTTTTCAGCATGTGCTGACATGTATGTTTTCATACACCTATCAGTCACAGCCATGTTTGCCTGGGTTTGCTGCCACCCAGAAAGATACACAGAGATATAAACTCTTGGGAAACTGAACACAGAGTCCTTCATGGCTAAGACAGCTGGGTTAAGGGCCACTGGAGAGACCAAACATCCCTGTGTAATAGAAGTAAACAGTTTCCTTTCCCAAATGTATGTGGTCAATCATCTGTATAAATGTATTTCAGTTTGTCTTTGTTTTTTTGCAGGTAATCAAAGAACCTTAAAATTGATTTGCTTTCCCTTACTTAAACATGTTTTATTGCTGCATCTCTCCTGCCATATGAGAGCTGGAGAAGGTAGAGGAGGTTTTATTTACTTTTTGTAAAATGTTCTGAGCTCCCCAAGAGGATAGTTTCTAGGAACTGAATAAGTAAATGAATTCAAGATGTTTCTTCCCCCAGAAGCTCACCTATGCCAAAAGTCTCAGGCCATCTTGCCAACTAATAGTACTAAAAACCTAAAGGCTATAATGTGTGGCATGGCCATGGATATTATAGCAAATCATGTCACCCCAGGGTTGAATAAAATATGTGGCAGTATTCTTTTTCAGAGTCCAATCAGGTGCACATTAGTGCTGGAAAGTACAGTCTGGAGCTTAATAGCATCCCTCTACTGAACTACTTTACCTCAGTTTCTCCATCCATAAAATCAGGATATTAATAGTTACCATTTTACTGCTATAGTATGGGAATTAATGGAGCTAATGTCAGTTAAGTGCTTTGGCTAAAAGGTCCTCTAAGTTCAAAGTATTATCACTAAATCATTGATAATAACTCACATTACTAGACAACTGCTCTTATAATCTTGAATTCAAGGTAGAGTTTGAGATCTGCTCCCAGTATCTTGTTTGCTAAGCTTAGACAAGGTGCTTCATGAAAGCACACTAGAAGAATATGAACTTGATGGGAATGAAAAAGAGATCTTAGTCATTCTGTTGCTATTCTATTTTTGTGAGATTTTTTATGGCCTTTTTGCATTCCTGATAGAAGAACAATGGCTAACCCCAATTATCACAATCCTCTAGCTATTCCTGAATGTTGTCTTTTGTAGTTCCTCAGGTTCATTTTTTTTGTGCCACATCTGAGAGCAGAACAGTGCCAAAATGACAGGTCAAGTTTAGGAGGAGATTTCCAACCACCCCCCAGCTCAATTCCATTATGACAAATAAGATTATAGGGATGATTAATGAGTTGGATAAAGTCACTGGGGCAAGAGTGCCTGGGTGGGTTGTCTGGAAATAGGTGCTAATTCTCTATTTCCTTCTCCCATCCCCCTAATGTTTGTTTATTGACCAAATATATAGATGTCCCCAAAAGCCCTGTTCTATACCCCCTCAATCTCTAAGGCATTGATTTCTCCTCTAATTGTCATTATTTCTTAGTCCTTTCCCAGATCATCTTAAAGGAAATTCAACTAAAATTTCTAGAACAGGAAAGCCCAACTTAGCTCCTTTTTTAGGAAAAGGGGGGTTGGGTACAAATTCATGATTTAAAATTCTAAGGACATTACAAAATAGCTCCATGATGACTTCTAAAGCATAAATATGTAAATATAGATATCTATAAAGCACTGGATTTTTTTTCATGCTTAAATTTAGTTGTAGAAGAAAAGTAACATATGAATGCTTCAGGCATATGCTCAATCAGCCCATGGTAGAATGCCTGACATTATAGAAACAATAAATTCTAACATATCTGAATGCATGATGTCGATGCACCCTATGGGTAATAGAATGGAGATATAATTTGAAAGATGGTGAGAATGGTTAGCTCATTTGCAACAGTTCCTTGGAGTTACGGAACTATTGGTATAAAAATTAATGTTGTCTCAATGAGACAACAATTTGGAACATTGAGGGAGGAGAGGTGGAATATGGGAAGGAATTTGGTATTATTTGTCTTCAATTTTTGTGCCAATAACTATCAAATCTGTATGTCTGAGACCTATACACTCATTTCCAATTGCTTATTGGATATTCCCACTTGGATTTTTTCTTATACTGTCAAGTTCATCTTAGATAAAATAAATTAATTTTTCCTTCAAAGCTAACTGCCTTTCTTAATAACTGCTTGTTATTGTTATAAATGATACTACTACTTTCATACAACCAAAGGTTGAATCTTGAAATTTGACTTTTTTCCTTGTCTTTTTCCTCCTTCTGTTTCATCATTAACTCACTCCACTCACTAACTTTTAGTGTCCAAGGAACCTATGAAGTGTTGTGCCAATTATATTATCTGTATTTGACAAATGACTTAAGGGTTACATACATATACATATATATGTATGCATATGTATATGTATATGCATATTATATATATGTATATATATGTGTGTATATATATATATGTGTGTGTGTGTGTGTGTGTGTGTATGTATATATGCACATCGCCCAGAAGAACATGACTCCTAAACTCATGAAAATCTTAACAACACAATTCAGGAAATAACACAGGAAAACTACCCAGAATTTATCAGTAGAGAAAACAAAGGACCAGACCACAGAATCTACAAATATTCAGAAAAATATCCTACATTTCAACCTCTAAGACACAAAGTGTTTATAGTCAACAATTCTAATGCAACAAATTTTGTAAGTGGCTAGGAGAATGATCTTCAAATACAAAGGAAATAAAATTCAAATAAGACAAGCCTATTCCGCAACCATTAGAAACCGCAAAAGGGAATGGAGTATATTCCAAAAAATAAAGGAACTGAAGATGCAACACAAAATGCCATACCCTGCAGACTTGAACTTAATCATCAATGAAAAAAGATGGATGTTCAATAAGATAGATAAAGCACACAGAGAGACATTTAGGAATCCCTGCAAACAAAACAAAACAATGCCAGATGTGAGTAAAATATTTGACTCGCATGATCTGGTACACTTTTACTAATGTAAATGACATTAAAGAAAATGCATTGCCATTGAGTTTGTCTCTGCATCAAAAAGGCCATGGCAACTTTCCATCAGGCTTGCATTTGTCTTCCCCTGTTAGAATTCAAGCTCCTTGAATGAGGAACTGTCTTGCTTCTTTATTATTATAACCAGTACTTAGCAGAGTGCTTTATACTTGGTAAATTATTGAGATGCCTTTTTATTTATTCATTTATTTTTTCATTCTATGAAATGGAAACTAATTTTTCACTGCATTTGTTTCCAAAAATATCCATGTCTTTTGTATTGCCAATATCAGTCAATCAGTCAACAATCATTTATTAAATGTTTGCTATGTGACAGGTACTGTGCTCAGTGCTAGGGATACAAAGAAAGACAAAACCAATTCCTGTCTTCAAGCAGCTTACATTCTAACAAGTGGGGGGAGAAGAACTTATAAAAAAAGTAGGCACACACAAAGTACATACAGAGTATATGGAAGGTAACATTATGAGAGAAGGCTTTAGAAGTTGGAGGGACTTGGAAAGTCATGTTGCTGAAGGTGGCCTTTGAGGTGATTCTTGAAGGATGTCAGGAATACTGAACAGTGGAGGTGAAGAGAGATGGGGGATGGTGCAAAAGTACCTATTCAGAAAATGGAATATCATGTGTAAGGAATACCAAGTAGAGCAGTGTGGCTAGATCATAAAGTACAAAGAGTAGAGTAAAGCGTAAAAAGATTGGGGCCAGATTCTGAATAGTTTTAAATGCCAAGTGGAGGACTTGAACTTGAAGATTTGAAATTTGAACTTGAAGATAATAGGCGGTCAGTGGAATTTATCAAGTGTGTGTGTGTGTGTGTGTGTGTGTGTGTGCAACAGAAAAGTGAAAAAGATATACAAGTTGTGTTGTGAAGGTAGAACCAACCAGTTATCAAGTATTTATTGATTACTATATGCTAGACACTATGCTATGCACTGGGGGTACAGACACTATGCTATGCACTGGGGGCATAAGTGCAAAGAAAAAAAAGAAAGTTAATAGATTCAAATATGTGTGTGTGTGTGCATAGACATATATATGTGTATATATACATTAAATGGAAGGTCGCTTGGGAGAGAGGGAACAGCAACTGTTAGAATCTGGAGGAATCAGAAAATGATGCTTGAATGGCATCTTAAAGGAAGAAAGGGACATTTTGAGGCAGAGTTAAGAAGGAAGTGCATACCAGACAGGGGGATGGGCAATGTAAAGGGACAGAGATTGGTGATAGAGTGTCATGTGGAAGGAATAGAGAGAATGCCAGTTTAGAAGTAATGAGCAGGAGGAAGAGCCAAGATGGCAGAGTAAAAGTAGGCACTTGCTTGAGCTCTCCCACAAACCCCTCTAAATACCTACAGAAATGACTCTAAACAAATTCTAGAGCAGCAGAACCCACAAGACAACCTGGAAGATCAACAGGAAAGGTCTATTGCACTGGGCTGGGAGAGGAGCACAGACCCACTCTGGCAGTGTTGGCATAGACTGGCCCTGCCCAGAAAACCTGGAGCAGGCCTCAGGGGACCGAATCATTGGCAGCTGTAGTAGTTCCCAGACTTCTGAACTCACAAATGTCAAAGACAACTTAGAAGGTCAATAGGCCCCAGCCCCAGTCCAGCAGTAGTAGTAGCAGCAGCAGCAGCAGGGATGGTGGCTGCTTCTGGAGCTCTAAGCCCACAGACAGTTGGGCGATCAAGAAGCTGATCAGAGGAGGATTGCAGGGATCCCTTTGATGGTGCTGAGGCAGGATTCTCTCGCTTTGCCCTGTTTAGATCTATGTTGCAGTCCTAGGTGGGGGTCCTGGCATGAGGAAGAGTGCTGGCATGGTAGAGCTTGTGGTGGCAGTGGAGAGAGGATCCTCCTCACAGTTCCAAGGCAGAAAAGTGTGCTTGTGGTCACTCAAAGACCAGAGCACAGGCCAGGAGAGGAGTACCATCTTTGAAGAATGAAAATTTACAGGTCCCTAGAAATATATTTGAAAACAGTTGCATGAAACACCTAAAGCTTGGGACAGCATACCCTCCACACTGGAAGCAGAGTCCTACCTTAAGAAAGAGTTAAAAAGGCAAGTAATTGGCTGGAAAAATGAACAAACAACATGCAAAAATCAGATTATAAAATCTTACTTTGGTGATAAGGAAGAACAAAATGTGCACTTAGAAGAAGACAATAAAGTCAAAGCTCCTACATTCAAAACCTCTAAGAAAATTATGAATTGGTCTCAGACCATGGAAGATCTCAAAAAGGAGAAGTAGAGGAAAAATTGGGGAGAGAAATGGGAGTGATGCAAGAAAATTGTGAAAAATGATCCAACAGCTTGCTAAAGAAGACCCTAAAATACTGAAGAAAATAACACCTTAAAAATAGACTAACCCAAATGGCAAAAGAGGTCCAAAAAGCCAATGAGGAGAAAAATGCCTTAAAAAACAGAATTGGCCAAATGGAAAAGGAGATCCAAAAGCTCACTGAAGAAAATAATTCCTTAAAAATTAGAATGGAGCAAATGGAAGCTAATGACTCTATGAGAAATCAAAAACATAAAACAAAACCAAAATAATGAAAAAATAGAAGACAATGTGAAATATCTCATTGGAAAAGCCCCTGACCTGGAGAATAGGTCCAGGAGAGACAATTTAAAAATTATTGGAAATTATTGAAAGCCATGATCAAAAAAGAGCCTAGACATCATTTTTCAAGAAATTATCAAGGAAAACTACCCTGATATTCTAGAATCAAAGTAAAATAGAGACTGAAAGAATCCACCCATCACTTCCTGAAAGAGATTCCAAAATGAAAACTGACAGGAACATTCTTGCCAAATTCCAGAGTTCCCAGGTCAATGAGAAAATATTGCAAACAGCCAGAAAGAAACAATTCAAGTATTGTAGAAATACAATCAGGATAACACAAGATTTATCAGCTTCTACATTAAGGGATAGGAAGGCTTAGAATATGATATTCCAGAGGTCAAAGAGCTAGGATTAAAACCAAGAATCACCTACCCAGGAAAACTGAGTATAATATTTCATGGGGAACAATGGGCATTCAATGAAATAGAGGACTTTCAAGCATTCTTGCTTCTTTTTTTGGGGCAGGGCAATTGGAGTTAAGTGACTTGCCCAAGGTCACACAGCTAGTGCATGTGTCAAGTGTCTGAGACCAGATTTGAACTCAGGTCCTCCAGACTTCAGGGCCGGTGCTCTACTCACTGTGCCACCTAGCTGCCCTGTCAACAGAGGTTTTTATGATTGTTTCAACAATCTGGCTAGCAGCTGCTGTGGGGGTGAAAGACCAACACAAGCTCAACAACAAGAATGCTACCAGCATGCTGCCAAAGCCCAGGTTCTTTTGATCTGCTGTAGAAAGGAACATAATGTTAAGGGGTTGACAAGCTTACTTTAATTCAGCATATAAATATCATTCACTTAGTTCAGGGGAAAAGACCAGCACCCTGAGCTTCAGAGCAAAATACAAACAAATTCCAAACATCAACAGACAAACCCAATACAATTCATAGTTACCAACATCTAGGTTCAGTCCGGGAGCTCAAAACAAGGGCTGGCCCAGAGTCACGCACGCCACCACTGCTGTGGGCAAGAGCTCCAAAGAAGAGAAAGCCAACCCCTGATTTTATATCTTTTTCAGGGTCAGGGGAGAGTCACACATGCGACTCACCCATGTGACCTAGAATTTTCACAGAGGTGACTTAAACCCACGTGGTCTAAAAGCCTCTGCTGTCCCAGACATGTCACTCAAACTCATGTGTAAACTAGGCCCTCCCCTGAGGCAAGGAGGCACCAAGGACACCCAAATCTAATCAAGGAAACAAAGGCTAAACTCTTCAAGGGCGCTTAGTTGAACTAAGTGCTAAGAACCCATTTTGCTTACCAACACAGTCCTCCTGACTCCAAGGCCAGTGCTCTACTTACTGTGCCACCTAGCTGCCTCTCTTTCAAGCATTCTTGATGAAAAGACCAGAGCCGAATAGAAAATTTGACTTCCAAATATAAGACTGAAGAGAAGCATGAAAAGGTAAACAGGAAAGAGGAATCATAAGGGACTTATTAAAGTTGAACTGTTTGCATTTCTACATAGAAAGATGATATTTGTAACTCATGAGACCTTTCTCAGAAGGGATGATATCTAAAAAATAAAATAAAGGGGTGAAAGAGGAATGTACTGGGAAAAGGAGAAAGGGAGAGATACAATGGCGTAAATTATCTCACATAAAAGAGGAAAGAAAAAGCTTTTACAATGAAGGGGAAGAGGAGGGAGGTGAGAAAGAATGAGTGAACCTTACTCTCATTGGAGGTGTAAAGGCAATCAGTGAATAGGAAGATCTTGCCTGTCCATTTGAGTGGGCTTCAGGGGTGGGGCTTTAGGGGTCCTGGGAAGAGTGGCTAGGACTGGAGCCAATGGAAGCCTGTAGTGGGAGGAGCTTGCCAAAAGGTAGGAGCAGAGCTGAGAGGCAGTTGGTGAGAGCAGTTAAGAGCTGAAGGAGAGAGGAAGCAGTCAGCTAGTTGGAACACAGCTTGGAGATTGTGGCAGAAGCAGCGGTGATGGTGGCAGGTGCTACAAAAAGGCAGGACTGACCCTCGTGGAGCCTGGAGAGTTCTGGGTAGGGGCTTGAGGCCAGTGGGTGGTCTTCTTGCTGGAGGGCCCTGGCATTTTGGGGGGAAGCACCAGTATGGCTTGGCTTGCTGCCATAATGTTTTTCTGTGGCCTCCTGG